>VZTN01035362.1:198737-323150 GCA_013400515.1 Erpornis zantholeuca | reverse complement strand
CACCGCCCGCCCGCGCCGCGGCATGACGGGGGCTGTAGTCCGGCCCGCGCCGGGGATGCTCATCCCCTCCGAGGGACGGGACAGCTCCCACGGCCATCCCGCGCGTGTAAATAAACGCCCAACCCCCGCCGAAATGCTGCCGTCAGTCACACAGCAATCCCCGTCCCATTTGTTTCAGCAGGGGTTAAAAAGTTCCAGCTCTTCTCTCCCGTCCCACTGGCCTTCCTTCTCGGGTTAGTTCTTTGTGCCTCCGCCTCTCTCCAGGCGTGTGTTTTACTTCAGAGAGCCTTCTGACACATAGCCTCTTTCTGAATGCTTGTTTGTCAAGGGTTTTAAAAGCTTTTGCTGGTCTTAGACCTGGAATAAGAGGTGAATAAAGGAACAAAAAATAATGAAAGGGAAGAGAGAGTTAACTGGTAGAGAGACTTAGAAACTAGGACCTGTTGTCTTTGTAAGTTGTTTCCACTCGTTAAATCCTAAAGGTGAACCCTGTTTATCCTCACACGTCGGCCGGGATGCCAAAGTGCAAGCAAATAGATAAATACACTGAGTCTGACCGGGATCAATTTGTGCAGCCTCTATTACAATCACAATATTGGAATGGTTGCTGCATCCAGAGGAACAAATCAGTGTATGCCCTGAGTCTGGCACATCCAGTCAGCCAGCTCTGCTTTGCAAGGACATCCCAGATGTCCTGCCAGTAATCTTAAGGTCGAGGCGGGTCAGCCACGTTATAATTGGCTTCCCACAAACAGAAGGGATCTTCACTTACCACCCAGTGGCTGTGTGAAATTCTTCCTTGGCTCAGAAACATCAAAGGAAAATCAAAGGCATCTTCGAGTCTGATCCTTACAGCTGACTGTCACCCGAACATTAGACTAAGAGGCTGGCTGCAAGGGAGCAATTTGTAGATCCACACAGCTGACTGATCACTTCAAGTGGTGATCATGAAAACTGAATGACATTGACATTAACAAGTCCCCTGGTGGAGATATAATTTTGCAAAGCAGAAACACACACAGAGAAAGTTATTACTATTAACATTTACACTTTTGTGGCATCTTTTGCAGCAGAATCAGAGCACACTTTCTCAGTCACAGCTGGATAACCTTTAGCAAATCATTTCACAGTGCTATGCCTCGCTTCCCATCTGCAGAAGGCCTCAGTTAGCCTGCCTTAAAACAAGGTTAGCAATCCCTACTCTCACTAAAATGCCAGTGAAAGCACACATGAGGCACAGCCCAGGAGCCATCAGGAGTTTGGGATTAGAAGGGATGGATGGCTGAAGGGAGACTTAGGGAAGGAAAAAGCATAAATCTTATCACTTCACAGTTGAAGGACCCAAAACAAAACATCCTTTGTGTCAAATATCTGTACCCTTAACATATATGCTATCCACACTGCCACTTCTCACCTGCAGTCCTTACTGACTGCACTGGGATGGATGGACGGACGGATGGATGGATGGATGGGTGTGCTGCTCTAGTTACCACCACTGCTGGTGCCAACTTCCCAGTCTGTAATAATCAGCCTGCTAGTAAAAGGGTCTGGATGCCCAGTTGAATCCCAGTTCAAACAGGCTGTCAAAAACTCCAGGAATAGGTAACCTCTTCTACATGCTGTTCATCTTCAAATTCCCAGCCTAGAGCTGAAAGGCTTCTGCATGCAACTACCCTGACTCATCCAGACCTCTAATCTCAGCTGGATATCCAGATCCTCAAAGACTGTTTGAATCCTCCTGTGACTCCTTTGTGTAGAAAAATGTTACATCTTCTGATGCTTCACATCACAGTTACCATTATCAAGCAATGTAAAAGTAACCTCAGTGTGGTAGAATTTCTGTGCCGTGTCATAACCATACAGGATGTGCTGCCATTGTGATAGGAAAGGATAAAATCATGGGAACATGGTTGTTTTGTCACAGCAGTACATTTTTATCATGATGGCAAGAGGAAACATTCTCAGGAAGAAAGAAAAAAAGAAGACAAGCTATTTCAAACTAAGCTTCTGAAAGGTTATATAAAAAATCTGGTTTGGGAAGCTGCAGTTTTTATATACAGGAGAATATAAAAAAGGTATCCATGTGGCAACTACAGCTTCTTTCGTTCAGTTCGGCTTGATAATTTGTATTGACATGACAGGCACTGCCAAAACTTAAGAGACAAGATCATTGAGCATCTGTCGCAGGTCAAAATAATATATCAAGTATCTGCTCCAGACAAGGCTTTACACAGTGGCAACTACTTAATCAATCCAGTCGTGCATTACTAATGAACTCATTACAGTTGTATCTCAGTGCACTGCTATCCAGCATCCCAAGTTTATCCTGTATCTGTTTGACATTAATAACATATGTTGCTTGCTTCTCTATAACTGTAATATTTGTATATGGCCCTGCAAAACACTCTGAAAGCATTCATTAATTCACCACTGAGAAGAAAAGCATTACTACCCTTGGATTATAGATCAGAAAACAGTAGCAGAGAGATTATATGATTTGCTCAAGGCTATAAAACCAGACAGTTTCAGATCATGTTCATTTCCAAAGCCTGCACTGGGTCTGCTAATCCTTACTTGACTATCTACATTCAAACACCTCTTTTACCAAGAATAAAATACAAAACTGGACTGACAGTAAGTATGTCTGTAAGGAATTACACCTTCCACATTTCCTCTATGTTTCTGCTTTTTTTGACAAGCTTTATTCTTTGTTCTCTTTTTAACCTGAACAAGTCTCTGTCGGCTCCTCACAAAAGGTAAAATGAGTCACCTTTACCACAAAAAGTGATAGCAGAGCAGACAGAAAAAGATACAAGTCAAATTTGCAAGCCATACAGAATCCAGGGGCAACATAGGCTCTGCTGGGACCCAAAACTACATGTCATTTGCCCAGAATGGAAGCAGAATTTGCTTACTGCCTTAACTACACAAAGTTTCCTTCCTTCCTTCCTTCCTTCCTTCCTTCCTTCCTTCCTTGCTTCCTCATCTCTTCCTTCTTTAGTTCAGCTTCAGCCAACTGATTTTGATCTGCAGGCTTATCTCCTGCAAGTTTTGTGACATCTGTGTCATGGCACTGATTGCATCAGCTGAAAAGAGACATACGAGCTGGTTGCCATCAACAGATTGATGGTATCATAGCCCTCGGCTCCTCATGACCTTTCCTACAGCTCTTCAGCACATGATGAAAAGGAAAAGAGACAGGACCAGCCCCTGTAGGACTTTACATGGGAGTGGTCTCAGAGAAGAGGCACAGCTGTACATGGCTTTTCTCCAGCTGATGTCTGTCAGAGGGGAGAGCCTGAAGGCAGCTTTCCACTCCTGCAGCCTCCTCAGCACCTGACAGCAGGGCTGCAGATGCAGCATATCCATACACATCAACTAGCAAGTTCCACGGAATACCATTAGCACACCATAATGATGGAGACAAAGGTGCAGCTGTTACATAAAGGATTGTTTCTTAGGCCGCACATTCCAGTTTCATACTGTTGCATGAACTCTTTTTAACACTATTTTAAAATACATCATGAGTCTCAAGAGACTGCTGCTATTCAAGCTGTGACATATTTGTGCTTTTCACCTGTTTCGCTCACTGCAGTCAAGGGGAATGGCATGGAGGCAAGTTGGGATGGAGTTTAGTCGTAATGATTCAATAGCAATGCTTTGCAATGGTCTTCTATGCAGCACTGAACTCTGGGCCTCCATTTGCTACATCATATCCTTTTACATTTTGGAGACCTAGAAGGACTCTGGACTTTTTGTACAGACCTTGCACAGCACAAAGAAAAAATACACACATGCAGTGTGCTTTCATGGGAATTTTACTTTTGTACTTTATGGTTGTTGTTTCCTTCATTCTAGAATAAAAGTACTTTTGGACCACAGGTAGACAGATGCTCTTTATATATGAGAGGAAAAAAACAGTCAGTATTGCAGGAATCAGTTAAAAGTTGAGTACAGATATTTTCCAAGTATTTGCTCCTAGATATTTTCTATTACAGTTTTTATTGCTTTCTCT
This sequence comes from Erpornis zantholeuca, assembly GCA_013400515.1. Taxonomy (NCBI): domain Eukaryota; kingdom Metazoa; phylum Chordata; class Aves; order Passeriformes; family Timaliidae; genus Erpornis; species Erpornis zantholeuca. The sequence goes on along the minus strand of VZTN01035362.1, from coordinate 319,135 downwards.
AAGTCTGAGGTCTACATGCCCCTTTACATTTAAGAGGCCCTACTGTTAAGAACACTGTCGTTTCTTTGACTGAGTCTCCAAAGCTGGATATAATGTGTTCCTGAGTAACATAAAAACCTTCTACAGTACAGGCACCTTGCTGGCAGGTAGTAGATAATTTATGCCTCACAGTTACCTGCTGAGAGAATAGTTAAACAAGATTAAAACAACCATTGGAGTCCAGCTGTTGTGCACTGACTGCAGCACTGCTGCATATTCCTCAGGTATTGTGGTCAACAGTTTTCCAGTGATTTGCAGAAGCTTTATAAAATATTTAGGCTGCTTTACCTTTACTGTATCATCAGGAAAGTGTTGAACAATGAGCTTATGAAGAGAGCTGAGATCTCAATTCAATGCGGAGTCCAACCACAGGTTTCCTGCATGAGGATTTAAACGTCATGTGATCTAGTGGGGGGCTGACGTCTTCACCTATAAATCAAAAATAGGTGTGTAAGTGGAGTTTAGCTATTACCCCCTGGATTGTGATGGCCTACATACTCTAGTAACAGGGGCCTGGCTGGTTATTTTTGAACAATATAGGTCGCTATTCTGCTGGCAAACTGTTTGACTTCAATATGCAAGTTCATATAACAGGACTGATTCTGCCACGTTGGTCAGGGGTAGCCTTACAACAACAGCTGGCAGCAGAGAAGTAGATGGGGCTTCTCCTGAAAGTGGAGTTATTATGTCTCTAGTATGGGTGGACACAATATTAATCCAATTGAAGGACCAAATATAAAGACAGGACTATAAATTTACAGTCAAAATACTGTTTGGTATAAAACAGTGCTTGCACTACTTGTCCTAGTATTTAGTGGAGCGGTATCTATTCACAGTAGCTGTGCATCTGTCTTCATATAATATCCAAAAATGTACTAATATTCAACCATCAACACATATTTACTGCAGACTATGATCTACTAAAATATTTTTCATACATCTATCCCATGAGAATATAACCAATACATCCAATATATACATATTCAATACTTTTCCCTCTCCACACGTAGATAGATAACTTTGTATCTACTTTTTTACATGTGTACGCATACACACATGTGCACACATATACGTGGTAGATATTAGAGAAGCTTTGTGAGGATTTACATGATTTTATAATATATTAATAAGTATCCAGTCAATATTGGGTTTTTTCTTCCATTTTCAGGTTTTGTGGAATTAGTTTGTGTGATTAAATACTGCCTGTTTGAGCTCAAGATCAGCAGACTGAATTAAGTGTATGACTATGCAGTCACTAGCTACAACATGTAATATGGCAAAGTTTAATGAGAGGGATTTTCTTCCTGGAAGACCTTTGCAAGGACCACTACTCAGAGCCATATGAAAGAATCTGTGCTGTGATGAAGCAAGCATAAAAAAACCCCCTAATCTTATGATCAAATCCCTTGGCTTTCTGCAGCTGTGCACTCAGAGTAGCAATTTAGCAATCCTGTAAGGAATTTACTAGATCCTTAGGATTTTCTCTCTGTAAACCTTCTTCCTTCCTTGCATATTGCAGTAACCCATCTTTTAGAAGGAAAACACCACAGAGAATGCTGCATAGGAAAAGAGATTGTAGAAGAAGCAGAGAAGCAAGCGGGAATAAGACCTTGATCCTAAACTCTTTGAAGGTAATGGATTGACTTCGGCAGGCTTTGGATCAATCCCCAGCTGTCAGGGAGAAAAGTCAGTAAAAAAAGGAGGAAAACAGCTGAGAATCAACAGGGAAACAAAAGAAGCAGACAGAAAAAGTATTGAAGAGAAAAGGAAGAAATCAGAAAGGGTAAAAGGTAGAGTACCAAGGGAAGAGAGGCAGAGGAAAGCAAGAGTGGATGGCACTAAAACATAAGCAGAGAAGAGTGAGAGAAAAAAAAGTGAACAATCTGGAACGGACTGCACAGGAAGCTGATTTGCTCCTGGTTTTTTAGCTGGTTGCACATAGCACAACCTCTTCCCCATGACTGAGACTGTCACTGTATTTGCCTGTTAATGTGCTTCCTGTCATGCCCCGTGTCCCAGCTCCTCTGGGCACCAGGCCAGCACTTCGTAGAGAACACCATGGCTCCCAAGGGTTCTCTGCCTCAAGGTTTCCTGTACATGGAGCAGCCTGGTGTGCACCTGGGTCTCCCCTTGGGTACAGGGGTAAACTCCTGCAGAAGTCAGTGGGAATGGAAGGAGCTCAGTGTCAGAGTAATACACAGTCTTGCCTCTTGCTTCCACTGCAGCAATGAATAAATCATTTAACATAGATCTTACAAGCACAAGATTGTTTTGCAGGCCAAGAACAGAAGTTAGGAGACCTAAATTGTGTTTCAAAGAAAGTTGACTGTTGCCTGTCACACAGCTCTGGTAGTCTGTAAATTTTTTTTTTAAAATTTTCTTGTCTTGAAATATGCATATGCCTGATTGGACTTTGGTTTTGGCCTCCTAGGAGCCCACAGGCTGAAAAATATCCCCAGAATCAGATTAGAACTCAAATCAATCTGCTGGAGATCAGGATGAGCAAGGAAACATGACCAGGAACCAGTGTGAAGGGCACCTCTGAGAGACTGTGTAGAGATGTAGGTAGGGATGGGGGGCAAAACTCATGGGTGGATGAGGACTCTGTTGATTGCATGAGGACATTGGGAACAGAGTCTAGGACTGAACGATGGATCGAATGAGGAAAACACAACTGAATGTTCAAAACTGGTGGATGAAACTTAAGGTAACAAGACAGGAGCTAGCAGGACAGCAGAAACTGTAGGCACACCCTCCCCCAGAGCCATTAGATTCCCAGATTTCTGCTCTCAGTCAATATGTGCCTCAAAACACCCTTATCTACAGATGGCAATTTGCTATTTCTATGAGTTAATTCTGGTGTCTCAACAACCAGGATGGTGATGTGAAATTTTACTGATGTCAAAGATAGAACATAACCTGAAAAATGGAAATCTTTTTTGTCTGGATTGCTTTAAAAAAAAAAAAATAGGGGATCACATGCACACAGAACTCTGTTCAGAGGGACCAAAGTCACTCACTCAAAAAGTCAGGAGATGCTAGATTAAGAATGCTTGAAAAACTGTAGTGGCATCCCTTGAACGTGGTTTGTGGAATGAGGTTTTTAATGACACAATTATTTTTTCCTCACAGATTGCCTAAGCTGTTTGTTGCAATAGTTGGAAGATGTATAATTAAAGGCAGGAGATAACTGAAAGGAAAAAGATGGTCTTATCGTTAATGCAATGTGACCTCTGTGACATTGGGCAAATTGCTTAAATGAAAATTTCCCCACATTATCTCTAAATGTTCATATCTCTGTTTCTGAGTATCCAGCTTGGTATCTGAACAGATTTGTAGAAATGCTGAGCACTCATAAGAGAAACTGAATTGAACAGGAGCAGTGCAGTGTGTACTTAATGCTCTGTACAGCTGACTATTCTGAAATAGGAGATCTTTGACTGTTAAAGTGTACACTCAAAATAGGAAACACAACCATATATTCCTTATGTATGAAGTGGAAAGACATCCTGTTTTGTTCTACTATGTAATGGAAAGACAAGCTTGTCACAGGCATGAAGCACTCGAGCTCTTAAATGGCATGCAGAAGTATAATTCACATCAAAAGGAAGTCTGAGAAGCATGCAAGGAGGGAGGCAAGGGACATACATAGATCACAGAAGTTAAAATATGAAAAGCTATGCACCTACTGAGCACCATCTACCCTGTGCCTGGGAAAAGGAAAGGGATTGTGGGAAAAAAATATGGTCAAATATTAACAGATGCCTGTTTATCTAAGAAAACAGTTTTAGAGGAAACGAGCAGTGACAAGACAAGAATGTGTTCAAAAACATTCTGTCAAGCCTATGCAAAAATGTGTTAAGGACCTATAAAACTGAGATAATGATACTTTTTCTTGCAAGCAGAGTGCTTGGAGAACTGCTGGTGAAATCTGCTACAAGAATTAATGCATTTTCTTTTCACGGGAACTATAAGATCTTACCAAGTGACTCTGGGATAACTCAAAGAATGAATCTGAAGACAATTTTACTCAGTGGGAAGTTAGTTAATTTCAGGGGTTTTGGAGCAAAATCCATGAGCCATCAAACCCAGTTCATTTTTATGAAGTGACTTGATGTCATGAACTGTAGACCCTAGAGACAAAACCACGGAGTTGAGGTTATTAGGGTGACATAGGCCAGAATCTGGGTTTGGTTTATTTTTTAAACCAAGTCGTGTCTTGGCAGCAACCCAGAAAAAAAAGCAATATACATAAAAACAATAAGAGAAAGGATAGCATGGTCATAAAACAGCCACTGAAGTCTGTGAAATATAAGAGGGGAACAGCACTAAAGGCATTGTCCAGCTCAACTAGTACAAAGCAATAGAACGAGGCTTAGCTGAGGCTCACGGGGTCACCTCAAGCTCATATCCCCACACTTGCTGCAGAAGGAACTTAGCCAAAAGGGACAGATTTTTTTTCCTTCTGCCAGTTATCCAGCAGGAAAACTGAGCACCTGCTGAAGGCTCTTGTCAATGACAAGCAGCAAATGGTAGCACTAAAAGTGCAAGGCAGTGCAGTGAATGTGAACAGAGAAATACAGGCTGACAGTGAAAAATGCTGGAGATGTGAAGTGCACCATAGTTCTCAGAGTTTATGAAAGTAGTACATCTGGGCAGCTCACACGGGAGACAGTGACAGGGCACGTGTCACTGATGTTACTGTGGAAAGACAGCAAGTGCAAAGTACTAAGCATCATTTAGAAATGGAGCCTTACCACTACAGTGAAGAAAAGAGAACCATTTTTGTTAAATTTCTGGGCCAATCCTGTTGCCAGATTTGCAGGCCCTGCTCTAAGTCAGCTGGACACACTTCCCAGCACTGTCAAAATACTGCTTAAGGGGCCAAGTACCCAAAAGCTTCTGCATGTAACTGGCAGAAGACTATTCCTCTGTGAATTCCCATGTGTAAGCTTTTATCTCACTTTGCATATGGTTTCTCTGAGCCCTATGGAAAAGGGCTACATGTACATTAGTGCTGTAAGTTACAGGGAGTTACTGCAGCTGGGCTGCAGTTCCTCTGTGTAGGTGAGGGTTTGATGGACTGGGTGTGCAGAGTCTCCAGAAGCAAAGGGACACCAAATATTTTCTTGAGAAGGTTATGCTTAAAGCCTCCTCTGAGGAGAACATGAGCAATGCTAGATGCAGTGAATTTGTCTAAATGAAGAATTACCAAACAATTATGTTCCTCTAGCAAACCTCAAGTCAAGAGCTCTAATGTATAAGCACTTTTATTCTGCTATCATCTCTTTGGAAGAGGAATCCCCTTTTCTCTAGATAACATCTTGCACCACATTGTTCTGGTCCAATTAGAAGACCCTCACACTGGCATCTTGCGAGTAATTACAGTAATATTTATTTTCCTTTTCCTCTAGATTCAGTCCTGAAATGGTCACAAAAAGACAGAAATGGAAATGTTCAGTTATGTGTGATCTATGAATTCTTCCTTACCACCTTACCTTCCACCTTCCTTACCTTGACTTTGTGCTTTTCCCTCTCACTTTAGTATCTGATTGGTTGTGTATGCATAAATGCCAGGAATTTATTTTAATTTTAAGCAGGAATTAACTTGTTTTTAATATTGTGTACTTACAGGAGGATTTTATGGGCAAGGACCTTTTCTTTAACTGGCATATAAATGTAATGTAATTCTGCGATAAGGAACATGGATATATTTGGATGACATAAATCAAAACACTCAGTATCTATACCACAAGAGGGATGATATGCCTTATGCAATGGAAAATCATGACTCTCAAATCTTCTGGAATTACAAACCCACAACTTTAATCAAAATCTGTTGGCTTTTTCCTGATAATACTTAAATATTACAGTACATGCAAGAAAGATTACATATTGAGATGCAGAAAAATAAGTTAATTTTTCTGCAATGTCAACTCATGTTCCTTTCTTAAGACATGTTGGGTGGAAAAAGCACAGCTGACTTCTGATAGTTTTGCTTTTGTAATTGGATTTACATACTGTAGTAAGATGCCCTTTTAAATTTCCTTCTTTTCAAATGTGTTTATTGTTTTTCACTTATCACGTTGACAATACTACCATAAGGCCTATTTGATTTATAATTGCATTTTGGCAGACAAATCTGTTAACATAAACATCATATTTATTTGCCCACATTGCTAGTAAAAAATATTTAAAATAATTTAAAAATCCATTTGACCTTTCACTTTTCATGTGTTGCAGAGTTCTGAGGAATTTCACCAAGTGTATGAGTAAGACAGCTTCCTTCCTTTGGAGTAATTTTATGTTTTATGTAGTAAGAAATGCAGAGAAAATAAATGTTCTTTGCTTACAAACAACAGACTCCCATTCAAGTGTTGAACAACTGTTATTATTAATTATTTACATTGTGATAGCTCTGCAGAGACACCAGCATGAAGCATGGCTCTATTTCATTAGCTGCTATACAAACATAGATGAAAAAGATGATTGTGACTACTTCATATGCCCAATATGCTAAGTTGCTTAAGGTAACAATGATTTATAAAATCTATAAAAAGCAAGAAAAGGCTTGGATTAATCCAAACAAAAAACCTAATTGTACTGCTAAAATCATTTGTGGTATGGAAAAAGGAAACACAACTAGAAAAGAATCTGCTGCATTAACCTCATATCTGTTTACTGTTAGTAGAGGTATCAGCTATTCAGATCTTCAGAAGGGCCATTAAAAAAAAACAAGACTGAAGAAGAATCAAGATGGTCATGAAAGGAAAGTGAGACATTTTTTAATGGCTACTTCCTGCATCACCTGTGTGCTGAATTACGCTGGCTCACTACTAGAGCAGATCGGGCTCTAGAGGAAGACCTTGGTTAACCATGACTTTTGCCAGCTTTGGCTTAAACCCACACAAGCACTGAGTCCCTGTTCATTGAATCACAGAATCACAGAATATCCTAAGTTTGAAGGGACCCACAAGGATCACCAAAGTCCAACTTCTGGCCCTATGCAGGACACCCCAAGAGTCACACTATGTTCCTGAGAATATTGTACCAACACTCCTTGAACTCTGCCAGGCTTGGTGCTGTGACCACTGCCCTGGGTAGCCTGTTTCAGAGCCCAAAACCACCCTTTGGGTGAAGAACCTTTTTCTGATATCCAACCTAAACCTTCCCGGACAAAGTTTCATGCAGTTCCCTCAGTTCCTGTCATTGGTCACCAGAGAGAAGAGATCAGTGCCAGTAGTGTTGCTCTTTCTACTGGATCTTTTTTCTCTTCTGTCTATTTTTTCCTGTATCTTTCTCTTTTTAGCTTTTCTTAAAGTAAGTGCTTTGATTAGTTGGCTGGGATCTCCAGCCTTGTTGCTGTGACATTAAGTAGGCTGAGATCCCTGCATTCAAAACCCTGAGTCTGATTTAAATTTTTAAAACTGGATGTGAACACACTTTTTATTGACTCCTCCTATCAAATTTAAAATAACAGTGATGCAGGAATTTACAATCTAGGAGCATTTCACTAACCTAAACTTATAAAAAGACACTTGTACAGCTTAATTTTGGACCCAGAACTGTTTGAAAGTGTTTCTATTATTAATAAAACCAGCAATAGAAGGTGTTAATCCTTAGAAGTTACAGGTTTCAAAGACGAATGCAGGAAATATGTGGCATATCAGGACACTGAAGTCTGTAAAACTACAGGCTAGCATCATCATTACTGGATTACATTTCTTCCTCGTAGCACATTGCTGTTTCCAGTAGATTTGATTCATAATTGTTGCTTCATTTTCAGTATTATACCAGTTTCTGGGACAGCCAACGCAATAGACTGGGTTCCACTGAATTCTCCAGAAACAACAGCCCCCCACAAAACCTCACTCCCTTCAGAATTTAAGATGGGATTTGTATCTCAGAAAACAGCCAGGCATGCCTTTTCTGTATGTTAGCTAAATGATACTTAACCTACTGTGCCAGAATCTAGAGAAGACTGTTTTCTCCTGCAGAACTTTTCTGAGGAAAAAATTGCTTCCTTTCTCTCTAAGAGGGTTGTTTCCATCAAGCTTTTGGAGAAGCAATCTCTGCCAGAAGGCATGATCATGATCATAAAGGCATCTCAGCACTTCAATTTTTGTATGAGAATTGGAGGGACCAGCCCCTGCCATTTAATCTGATTCACAGGGGGCTGAGAAAGAACCAGGCAGAAGCAATGTCTGCTCAATTTGTCAACAGGAAATCTGACCAAAAAAAGTACAGTTCTAGTCTGGTTTAGGTGAAGAGCTGAGCTTTTGATAGAACTATTTTAATTAAAAATATTTCTGGTCAATGGTGCTTGTTTTCTGCAGAAAAATGCAGCTGAAGCAGTGATAATAATCCTGTTATTACAATTTCGTAACATTACTGAGTCTTTCATATATGTACTTTGATTGTCTTATACTGTTCTTTTTAGGCTGTTATCCCTTTGGTGTGTTGTGGACTGCTATGATGAACCATTTCCCTGTACAAATAAAATGGAAGAGGAGGGCATTTTGATCTATTTATTACAGGGAACCCAACCTACAATGAAGAATATAATTTTGCAATACCTGGACTACAGTTCCCAGGAGGCAGAGCAGCTTTTTTTAGGAATCAAAATATTTTTCTTTTTCCTTGCCATTTCAGGCTATTCCATATAAAACAAGGTCTCCTTAACTGCCCATTTTCCAGACAGAGCTAACCAAGGATCCACAATGACACAATAGAGGAGACCTACTTAAGGAAAAAAAAGAAACCTAGACTTTTTTCATATTTCATCGTCTTCTAATGAGTTTATTTTCTTTTATGTGAGGTACTTAAGCTGATTCTTCAGAAAAATTGGAAGTTAATAATGATCAATCTACATTTACTCTGCACATAACCATAGAGCTTATGATGCATGGCATAATTGCAGTGTACTGAATGTTTCCTTTTACAGCTGGCTGCAGAGACTGTAACAGCCTGTTACTCATTTCTAGGTGAAGGAGTTCTTCCCTCAGTTTAGGAATTTGTGCTTCTGCTGCTGAGATTTCTGAACTTAATCCTGACTTGTAGTTGTAGACAGCTGCTTTTAATTATCATACAAACAATATTTGTTTATCATTTTCCTTTCAAAACAACCCTTGAATGCCCTGGCAACAATATGTACAATAATACTGTATGACAACAACACTGTATCAAATAAGCCAAAGATGCTCTTGGAAAGGAAGTTTTCCTAAATGCTCTTCTTTACAGCTAGTAATTTATCACAGGCTTTAAGTGTTCTTGTTTCTTTGTTTCATTTCTCTTTCCCTCAAAGATGATAGAGAAACAGAGAAGACCTAAGGTTAGATCTGGCATAACTCCAACACCAGTTTGTCTCTTATTCACCAATTAATTATTTATCTATTTTCCCAAGAAAGACAAACAACATGCAAACAAAATCAGGATGTATTACGTGCATTTACAAGCAAGTGAAACACAATAAAGATAAAAGAAAGAATTGAATATTTAAATTATTCTTGAGGAAAAGGCACCAGGGATAAAGTGAAATTTCATGAATGCATTCAAGTACATTGGCCCAAATCCATGCCAGCTATTAATCCATAGCTCACAGATGAATTTGTTTCACTGTTATTTAAAGAGAGAACAAAACCTGAACCGGAGCTGTTACAATGAGCTGCCAACCTCAGCGCAGAGCACAATGTAGTGGATTAGACCAGAGAAAACACATTTAGTTAGAGAGCTGTCACCAAAGAATAAGGATGAGCTTGTAGGTATGGCTTTAGTGCATGACTGGGAAGGGCTGGATTCATGTCTTACGACGTGAAAATCTCCCCCTCTCTGTGGGTCTGTTCCCTGAGTAAAATAAATCAATTTTTACCACCCTGCACCATGAAAACCTTCAGTGAAGAAATGCTGTGTCGCCATTTCGGACCAAACCTGGGCCTTGGAGAGCAAAAGCCGCGTACCTCTTCTGTGTGAAGGACAATCCCAGCATTCTCCCAGGTCCTCTGGCATCTCAGCCGAAACGCGGCTAAATTTTTAAGGGAAGGACGTAGAGATGCTGTTGTCTGTGCTGGCCCACAGATGGGATGAACAGACCTGGGAGGAGTCGCCCCTCAGGAGGACACGCCTGAGGGGCAGCGCTGCCCAGCCCTGGAGGCCCTGGTGGGCTCCCTGGGCAATGGCTCTTCCCCTGACAGCCGTGCCCGGCATTGCCCTTCCCTCGGGGCTGCTGTGGTGCCCTGACGATGCCGGGCGTGCAGGGAGGCGGAGCCGGGCCCTGCCGCTATCTCAGGAGCTCTCTGGCGGCAGTCGCGCAGGAGGAGGTAAGGCCGGAGGCACGGGGTCTGTCATCTTTGGAGTGATGGCAGATCCTGATGCTCGGAGCTCCACAGTCTCATTGACAACTAATTTAGAGAACCTATGAAAGGGTTTCCTGGGTTTTTCAGGGGAAGCTTTAGACCGTCCCTCCTGAGTGTGGCAGGAGGTCTCCAGGTGGCCGTCGGGTTTGTGTCACTGTTGTCATGACCCAGAGGCGATTTCATCAGTTGAGAAGGGACAGAGTGATTTTGGGGAAGGTGCTGCTGGAAGGTTTGAAGGGGACAGCCCCTGGAGTCCGGAGGTCCTGAGGGGACTGGCCCTGCTTGGCAGAGCGGCTACTGGGAATGTCCCACTCAGGGCAGCAGCCAGCGCTGAGGGAGCTGCCAGCTGGTGGGGGCTGGGGGTTTTACTCATAGTAGGTTTCTCTGTGGATTCATAACAAATATTTGGGGAGGGGAAGGAAAAGACAAGCTTCGTTGTGCTGCTTCACAGGGAACATGTGTCAGGGGACCATAAGGACTGGTGGCTCCCTGGGTTCTGGGGGTGGCAGGACATCCCTTTCCAAGGATCAGAGTAGTGGGGGATGTGGGACAGCTTCAGCCCCAGGTAGGGAGTAGCTGCCTGGGCACAGGGATCAGCTCGATACGACCCATGGATAGAGCTGTGGGGAGCTGGAGACCAGGGCTGCTGCATCATCATGGGCAGGAACTAAGGGCTCCAGGACCCATCAGGGCACCCAGGTCTAAAAGTGTACAAAGGGCCCTGGCAGTGGGCTGGATGCTACTGCATAACTGGGCAAGAAATTAAATTAAACAGCAGAGAATTCTGCAAAAGGAAGCATCTGATAAAAATAAGCACTTTTGCTGAGCATGGAACATATTGTCACAAGAAGCCACTAAGGCCGAGACCTTAAAAAGATTGAAGAGGGTTTGGTCAGTTATGTTATAGCAAGATTGCCCAGCTTTGGCATTATTTATGTCAGATTTCAAAGAGATTTTAAAGCATGTGCTCCAGAGAAGTATTGAGTCTCTCAAGAGATTAACTTGAGATTTAAAACAGGAGAAAAAAGTACCAGATTATGGCACTGTGCTCTTAAACTACAATTAGAGACGATACTTGAACAGATTGCCAAGTTGATAACACGATAATTCCTATACTCTAGGCTGAGTGCAGCCCTGGAAAACAACAGTATGTGTGAAAGGGATGTGATTTTGGATTTTGCAAGGGCTACACCAACTTATCTGCTGACAACTGAAAGCATATCTGACCTGAGCATCTTTCAATCAGTGAGGTTCCATCCTTCAAGAAAGAGGAATAACTGACAAAAATGTTATTGCTTTCACAAATTAATTCAGGTTTCCTGCTCTTTTATCTGGTACATAGTGCTTTGTTCTCTCTCTCTCCTGTCCTCCCGTTTTATTCTTGCATGCATAGGAGACAGGAATCCTCCATCACTTAGGTAATCTCTTGTATTTACAAAACCAATCCTGTCTTGTAACATTTCTGATGACAAGTGAAAAATCACCTCTGGATGTGCCAATGTATCAGCACAGCAAACAATAAGCAGGATGTGGAATCCTGTGGCAACTCACACATGAGTTTAGAAAAGTCACGATATGTGAACATGGGAAGAAAGGTGCCATTTGTACCAGCTGTCCTGCTGCCATTCCCAGTTTGGCAGTAATATGGGGTTCTTCAAAATAGACAGACTACAATTTCACCTTAAAGAATTCCTGGGTGAGTCTTCAAGAGAAATTTGCTTCAGTTGTATCAAGCCTTCCACATAAAGCACACATCTGTGTAAAATGTAATAAATAAGAAACATATTTCTTTATATACTTTTAACTCCACATAGCAAATGCCCAAGCCCTTTGGGAGCTATTGGGATCCTTTGCCTGCCACTAAAGTGCTGTCATTCCTTGGCTGCAAAACAGCAGCTGCTGCAAGATGCACTAATGAGAAGTTTGAACGTTGTGTGGGAAGAATACCATCTCTTGCTGAAACCACATGGCAAATGTGAACAGTAATGCATGAGTTTAGTGATTTTCAAATACTGCACAATCACAATCTGCAGCTCAGCTCTTTCATGGATTCTGTTTTTCCTCCCAGTGTCACAGCCTTTTTCTCAATACTTTCTAACATACACTGGAGTTACCATAAAAATAGTCAAGCAAAAGTGACTATTGGCAACAATATGAAACTGAGCTTCCTTCAACAGGAGGTGTGCATCTGCTTTGCTGCACCCTGTCATTTAGCATTCTCTTGGCGGAAGTGTTAGGAATTTACACTTGTTACTGGCGACTTTTTTCTGTTGCATGCAGACATATAATTTTCTCTCCAGGTCACTCAGCATGTTGATTCTCTCCTCTTACTTGTTTGTTGCCCTCTTGTTTTCAGCAGTGGCTGAAAGTTCACTCATAGCTGGATTTTTGCCAGAGATACCTGATACAGAAACAGCTCAAATAAATATGCTTATTTCAGAGTCCAGCTGGTCCAAAAATAAACCCCAAACAAACAAAAAACCAAACCCCAAACAAAAGGAAAAAAAAACCTGAAAAAGCTCTTGGGAATCTTAAATGAATCTTGACCTGAGCTCCAAGCAGCAGCAAAACATCACAGCTGAGACTGACAGATGCTTTACTACTCTGACAGCAGTGGTCTTATAGATCAGAGTTTGAGGACTGCTGTATTTGCTGATTGCCTGGAAACTGAACCACTAAATACTTGGAACACCTATGCAAAGATCTTGCCTTGCTTCCTCTTGCTGTTCAGAAGAAGATTTAGGGATGGAACACAGATGAAAATCTGGATTAAATTGAAGCTGAACTCTCATAAAATGTGTCTGGCTCTGTCAGAAATGTGATTATTCAGACCTTGCTTTCACACTTGGGAGCTGAGAGAACCCAAATTCGAACACTGTTACTCAGGCTCATCAACTGATCCCCTCAGAGTAAGTACAAGTGGGTGTAAGGCAGGACTTGCAGTGAGGTGGAGGATGGTGTTTCAGTGCCAACCACTGCACCTCAAGAACTCTCAGCACCATCACTTGTAGCAATGTGGCACCAACCTCCAAATCTTGTTTCAAACTGTGCAGTGAAAAATTATTGGTACTTAGGCTGGATAATCTTTCACATTGTTGTGTCAAGAGCAAATGACAGTTTGAAGTGAGTACTGCTGCTTCAGCTCAGCCTCTGATGCATTGGCTTACCTGATGTGGTGTTCTTAGGCAGTGATTAATGACAGCTCTTGAGTCAGAGCCTGTAACTGTGATGAGCATTAACAGGTAAACATACAAACAATAAAGGAAAAAGCTCCTGAGGGAGGCAAAGGTACTGACTGGCATCTCAGTTTGACTGTTTGTGTATTGGTCCCAATCAGACTGTTCAGAAGTTGTTACATTTCAACCAAAGCATCCTAAGGGTACAAATATATTTATTCATTAGAATAAATGTTTATAGCCCAATGTGACCCTTCAGAAACTTGTGGCTAACTTCTCTGTTTTAATCAGACCCAGTCTGAAAAATCATTTTGGAATGCTCCTTTTGTTCTGTGGCAAAATCAAAAGTTCCAGCAGTCTACGTCTATGTAGAAACAAGGAGATGCAGAAATGCCTGCAATGTTAACAAAGATGGTGGAAGCTCCCTGTTTTATGCTCGGGGATATACAAGTAAAAATACCCCAGATCATTATGCATTTTAACACATGCTATCTTTAAGCAAGTGCTTGAATATCACTGTCCTTCCCTGAACTTTAATGGGATGTTGGGCCTCTGTTCAAGGATAAATCTGTATTTGTGCTCCTCATACGCGTGAGATGGGCTTGCTTACAACTTTTCTTGCTTTGCTGGATTAGGGTTTATAACCCTGTAAGTTGATTTCTGTCTTAGTCTGTTTAAATATTTCAAACACATACACAAAAAGAAACTTAATCTTCTGCCAATATTCCACCTCTCTGGTCTCATGACATCTAGGAAACAAACCACTGATCTTTCCAATGATCTGACTTACAAATCTAGTGTTAGAAGGCACCAGCAGCTAATCACTCTGCAGCTGGAATACCTACATTACTGCATCTCTGTTGCATGTGACTAGCTTGGAAAATGAAGTTAAACTTTTACAATAGAAGTAATTTAATACATGATTTAGAAATTTAACCATCTTACTACAATTAATTTGCATGCCTACAACCCTTTACTTGTATGAGTAACCCTGTGTGTTTTGATGAGGAAGGAATATTATGAGCCTGTTGACTGTAGAAATGATTGTATCATAGATCAGTGATAATATTTACATGAAATGTAGCTGTTTCACTCATTGTTCAGGGCAAAACAGTTTCTATTTTTTGTCTTTTCTTCCTTAATTATCACTGTTGAATCTCACATTTCTGAAGAAAGGGAGAGCAGAGTCAAAGTTTGTATATCTCACCAGGTTACGACAATCTGAATATAATATATAGGCTATCTAATAACTGATTGCACTTAGCCTGACTATATACCAAATCAAATCAGAGCTGAGATTTAGATAGGTCACTGCTGTAATAAGCCATTTCTGTTGACCCCTGAAAAGACTTGAGCACCTTTTATGGCTGGTGGAAGGGATATTTAGTATCTTATGGAACTGCATTTTGTGAGATTCATTCACAGAAACCTTTAGGTTGGAAGGCACATCTGAGATCTATACTCCAAGCTTCTGCTCAAAGAAGTACTAGCTTCAAAATCAGATCAAATTGCTTCAAGCCTTGACAAGTTTTGAAAATCTCCAAGGGTGATGAGTGAACAGCCCCTTTGGGCCCTTTTTCAGTGGTGCCCTAGTCCCACTGAGATGATTTTTTCCCTCTTCCCAATTACTATTTCCCTTGTTGCAGCTTGTGACTGTTGCCTTTTGTTCTTTCGCTGTGCACCCCTGAGAAATGTCTATGTGTGTCTTCTCCAACGGAATAAGGTGGTGGAAGATTGTAGCAACATCCTGTATTGGCCTTCTTGTCTCCAGTCTAAGCAAGGCAGTTTCCCCTGCCTCTCTTTGTACCTCAGGTGCTGTGGTTCCCTTATTGTCTCAGCAGCCTTTCCCCGGCATCTCTCCAGCTTGTGAGCAGCTGTGGTTGTATGAGCCCCAAACTCCAGCTGTGGGGATGTTTCTCAGCCCTCAGCCTGGCCTGGCACATGGGGCACTGCTGACCCCAATGCACAACTTCATTTGTCTTTGTTGAACCTCATTAGTCTCCTGCTAGCTTGCTCCTCTGGTTTGTTGAGGTCCTTTTGAATGGAAACCCTGCTCTCTCCAGTGTTCCACTCCTCCAGTTTGGGTGTCACTTGATGATGTTGTGTTGTGTCTCAGCATCCAGGGCCATATGGCATAGCAGCAGGGTAACATATTGACTTTGTCAGCAAGTGATAATTTTCAGTTTATCTGGCAGGAATAGAATTCTTGATAATTGTTGACCAGAATTCATGGAATATTTTTTGCCACTAGACTAGACTGAATATACAACATACTTGGCGGTACATGTTACACTAACTAAAATAGAGAGAGAGAAATTGTATTTGGATTATATATATCCAAATGTGTTTTTATCTAATAAAGGTATTTCTGATGAACAACTACGCATGGAACAGAAATGGAAAATAGATAATCAGTAACATATCATTACATACATATATAGGAACTGGTTGGAATTATCTGAGTAGAATAACAGTGCACTGCTCAATACATGGGACTCAGTACCTGACTCAGTGCCTGACCCTGCCCGTTCCAGCCACCCTGATCTCTGTGCTGCACCACGTGCCTTCAAGAAGGCACTATGAAGCTCTTGCTTGCTATATGTTGTGCCTTATAATTGAGATGCCACCACTATATGTTGTGATGGCCAAGCTGAAGGAAAGATAGGATGCTTTGGAGAAGAAGTTACAGTGGTTTTAATTATTGAAAATGCAAAGCAGAAAGCTTCTCTCGGTGCACTAACCCACTCTGCTGCAATCACTTTCCTTTATTGAAACTCCTGGTGAAGGGAAACAGGCACTCTCTGTTAGGAAGTACAGTCTAATGTGGCAGTGTGCTTGGCTTTCTGTTACTGCAATGTTTGCAGTATGCCACAATTTCTTTGCCGAGATACTGCAAGAAAAAAGGTGTCCATCTCTTCCAACTTCTTTCTCTAACAAAAACAGGCTACACACTGTAGAAACATCACCAGCCTCTTCCTGGTGATTAGCCTTACCAGTGATAAAATAACAAGGAATATTCATGTTTCAGATATTATTACTCCACCTAGGCCCAAGCTTCTCCTTCATCACAGAACTGCTGCCACCACCCTTCTCCTTATGTGGGCGAGAAGCCAGTTTGCCTCAATGAATCAAACAGTGAAAAGGGCAGACAGGACTTTCTGTGGGAGACATCCAACTCTTCCCTAATGCAGGGTCTTTCATTGCATTGCCA
The DNA here is from genome assembly GCA_013400515.1 of Erpornis zantholeuca. NCBI lineage: Eukaryota > Metazoa > Chordata > Aves > Passeriformes > Timaliidae > Erpornis > Erpornis zantholeuca. The sequence goes on along the minus strand of VZTN01035362.1, from coordinate 302,357 downwards.
AAGGGGAACACTGCAGTCAAGAGAGAACATGGCTACAATATGCTGCATTTCCCTAAAGTAGAAGGAAGAGCTTTTTGTGACATTTCAGATTTGTTGTTGGGAATGTCTCAGCCTGTGAAATTGTAGCTAACCTGTCTACGAATTTGAAACCACATTTTCCCCAAGAACATTGATCTGTCTCCATCAGTTCCTCTTTCTTAAGAGATTAAAGACTTGATGACTTCATCACAACCATTGTAGGAGAAGCTATAATACAGTTTCTGCTCTAAGTCCTTATTTTCTATACTCATCTGAAAATCTGCAAAATGGAGGGCTGAAATCTTAACTAATTGGCCTTTGCCTAAGGATAAAAATATGTGTTTGAAAGCACTTTATATTTTGTTTGAGAAGACTAAAAAAGTTTTATTTTAAAAATTTTTTTGCTCCTGATCTTTTAGTTTAAACAACCTTGCAGCCAAAGTGGGTGAGATTTGAAAGTCAATTGGTTTTGATTTGAATTATTGGCATCTGAATATCAAAGACTGAGTAGGTACAGTATGTATTTTAGTTAAGTTCATTAAAAACATATAAGTATGGAAGGCCACTGTACTAACTGAGCGCTGTGAACTTCTTAAATCCTCAGAATGGCTTTCCAGATCATGAGTTTCAAATACTGCCGCAGAACTACATCTGCAGAACAGATACTCAGTTTTATCAGCATGTTCACATTCCCACTGCATTGAGAACTGCATTTTCCAAACCAGACACTGCAAAACACATTATCAAGATATTGGTCATCATGTAAGCAAATGGAGGAAGGAATTAATACTTTCAAAACTTACTCACCTTTAGACTCAGACTTTTCAGCTTGCTGGACATAACAGTTTGTTGTATAAGTGGGTCTCTGTAAAGCTTTTTAATTTAGCTTTTTAAAGGAAAATTAGAATAGGACAAGATACTGCAAAGGCTGTAATGGGAACTCGCAGTGTTGAACTCATCTTTCAGCTGAATTGCCTAAGATGGGATATGTAGTCAGCAGATAAGCTGTCAACAGTCCTGAATTCACTTTCCATTGAAATGTGGTTTTTCTAGAGAGTGTTTAGTGAGATGTCTGATGTGCTGAACAACATGTCTTTAAATTAAAGCTTAGGGCTAATTGTAAAGGTACCTCTACGTCCCAGGGAAAAAAATAAAAATCCCACCTGTGTTTACCAAGGAAGTTTTCAGTCCCTCAGATAATATGCGTCTAGGAGCACCATAAAGGTGTTCAGTGCTAGGTTTTACACTTCCAGTCTCAAGGCAAAAGTAATATACAATAAACACAGTCACTAGGTTCAGAACTTGAGTTAGAAGAGGGGGAAAGCAATTTTTGATGTAGTGTTCAACCTCCTGATGGTGTTGTTAAAAAACTAATTTTTCACTGCTCTTTTTATTTGCCAACAAATAGGTGACTGCTAGGTGCTGTATATCTTACCTCAGTGTGGATGCTTACTGGGCAACAAGAAGTGTCTCAGTTTAACATTCCCTTCCTCCTAGTACATCATTGTGTTAACACAACTTTTATGTTTCACAAGTCTTTGTCTGCAGAGGGGGAACTTTCTGCTTTTGTGAGACTCAGTGGAAATACTCAGGCCTGCCTTTATGAAGTGTGATGACATTTGCTGACTTTGTCATGTCGAGTGACATATGAAGGTTGGCCCCTGGCTTCAGGGGAAAAACAACTGTATAGCTCTTGTCTGTAGGTTTCAGATGCAATTGTCTGAAAATAAAGCAGTTGTCCCAATTTAAGCTTATTTCATTTATTTCCAGAGAAGTTAAATACAGTCATTCTGGTGACAGTGTCAAGTCATCCCTATATATTATTCTATTTGTTTCATCACAGCATCTTTTCTCCAGGGAGCTCATTTGTATTCTCTTGCTTTAAGGTCATCCGGCTCTTAGTTTGTGTCATGGATTTAAATTCAACTTATCTTTAGTATAAATTAAAATGTTACTGTCACCACCAGACTGAGCCTGGAAACCAAAACTGTGGCTTTTTAGCAATCTATTTTAAATTTAGGAAAAAAACCATATACATAAATATTTTATGGCTAATTGCCATTTGGCTTCAGGTCTAGATGTCAGTATTGAGGATAATGCTTACTACTGCTATTGCTGCATGACATTGCTTCTGAGTATTTGCTGATATTGTGGTTAGAAAAGTATTTTTCCTCTTTTGAGGAAACTGCACCACCTAGAAGGGCAGTTTGGCCTCCACTTGGGGTCAGGCATTTGAATCAGCACAAAGATAGTTTGCTGCATATATTTTGACTGATTTTTTCATGGCAACTCTGCTTCTTCCCTTGCAGTGCTATGGGGAAATAAAAACTTGTAGTAGGCCAGTGTAGTGATTGTCTGAACATATGTGTCCATCTCTAAATTCCAGCATAATTTAAATTTTTTGCCACTGATACATGCACTTTCAGTTTGTGTGAAATGGTCTGGGTATCTACAGCAGAAATAATTTTCTAATGAGACTGCTACTAGTGTAGAATTGTGGTCCAGACATCAAGGGTGGGTCAATGTTGTTGCCTAGCCTCCAATAAAGAGATTGATTTTCCTCTAGATCACCTTCTAAAATATCTAACAAGAAAGCTTATCTGAATGCCCAAAACAGCTTAAGCTCAAGCAGGTCTGCGCAGACAGTTCAGTCATAAACAGACTGACCTGGGTGCAAATGCAGGCTAACACGGCCTACTGTGGTTAGGCTGCAAAAACACCTTTATTTGCAATTTGGGGGACTATCTTTAGATGACCCAACTCACAAAAAGCTTGGGTTTTGTCTTCTTTCCCCAGAGAGCTCTGTTCTACACTTGCAGGTCCTGTCCCCACCAGAGCCCAGCTGTATCTGGTTATCCTGCCTCCTTCTGCCCTATAGCCCAAAGCGCTCCCATCCCTCTGAGTCTTGTTCCTCTTTCCTGCAGCGTGTTTCCACTCTCTTGAACTCTCCCCCATCCTCTCCGTGCTCTACACCGCTGAGTTTGAAGGCAGCAAAGGCGGCCTCTCTTCCCTGCAAGCAGTGGGAGCCCCTTCTCCTTACCACTGCCTCCCCGCCAGCTGCCCGGAACGCCTGTGCCAGAGCCCACGCTGGCCTGGCTGCTCACACGAGGGCTGCAGAAACCCACACGGGGTGCAGGTCCCCGGCTCATGGGGTGCCGGCCCCCGGCTCACGGGGTGCCCCCGCGGTCCGGCGGCTCCGCGCTGGGGAGCGGCGTGAGCGGGGCCGGCGCTCCGGGAGGCACCAGCAGCACCTAGCGGTGACAGCCGCGCCGAGCGCCCGCTCCGCCGAGCGCCCCTCTCCGTCTCAGCCACCAGCGGCCGCGTCTCTTCCCCCTGCGGAAAGGGCGTTTCTCCAGCGGCGGTGGCTCTGGACAGGGTTACAGTTCAACACCTCTGCGAGTTACTGTGATGAGTGTCGCCATGACCTCGGCCTCCTCCAAGCCCAGAATAGGAACCTGGTACATCCTCTCCTTTGGAGACTGGAAACAAATTGTTTGATACAGATCACTTCACATGCAATACCCTGACTTTTCCCATGACATTTCTCTCTTTTTCATAGAATTGTAACTGTGCCGCTTTGCGTCACAAGCCTTTTACTAAAAGGATTTGAGTAGTTTCCCTGTCTGGCCGGTGATTTCCCAGATACCATGCTGTGTAAAGGCATTAAGGTGTCAGGACCTGACTGTCCATGGAAATATTACAAAATTTTATTTATGTGCACATTTTTTTAGTGAGTCTTTGAGCAATGCATACATACACAGGACCAAGAGAACTAATGCTGGGAGATTTTAGGACAAACAATGTTTTCTTTAATAGAAAAGTACTATCCATTATATCTTTAAATGTTGACAGACATTTATGTGGTCTTATGCTACTTATTGTTCAATGCTCAGTGCTGCATCTGGAAGTCTTAAGAGGAAGAAAGGTTAAGATGTCTTCTGGAAATTACGTGTGTAATTGTGGCATTTGGTGAGGTGTTCTGTCACTGAGGCTTAGATAACCAGATGACTTGCTCTACCATAAAACTGGAAAAGAAGCCAAATAGTGTCCCAACACAGAACACAACCTTCACTGCGTTCTGCTCTGTCCATCCAGGCTGTTGTACATCATTATTTAAAATTTAATTCACTAAATTGATAGATATCATCCTGTATATTAAGGAAGTGGAGGGACAGTTATTTACTATTCACATGTAAATTAAGACAATATTCTAAGAAGATACTATCACAAAAAATCTCAGCTAGAGGGTCGGTTTTTTCAGTTTTAGGAAAGATGGGGGAAAAAAAAGAAGCACTGATAGGATGTCACTGTGAATGGGGTAGTTTGCTCAGCACTTTCCAGACTATGCTGACTCAAGCTTTCTTTCAGAGTTTGAGTTTTGAGCAGAGTACATAGCTACATTGCAACTATCCTTTACCTGTCCTGTACTTTCCAGTGTGGGTTTTAAAATTGAAAGCAGATAAAAAATGTTATGCATATAAAAAATGTATTGATTATTTCATTCAAAGTATCAAAAGTGCATTCCTGCATGAGCAGATATAGTGATACAGTTCCTTGATTAAGGAAGAACTGAGAAATTATGAACAGGCAAACAATTACATATTGTATAATGATCATCTCAGTGGATCTATGCAGTTACTTCTCTGAGAAGCGAATTGGGAGCACACCCACTGCCACCACAATTGGCTGTCATAGCGCTGATGAGCCATCATACAATTACACTGTTTTTATATAGCTATAACATACTGTCAACATGAATGACAGGATCAGTTTACAGAAGGAAAAAAACCAGCCTCATTATGTATGCGCACATACATATGCAAAGGCATCAGTGCAGGCCATTCTATCTGAGGATTCAGCTGATAAATAACTGAGGCTCTTATCTGGCGATTTTTAAATGTCACGATAGCAGCCCAGATGTGTTTTTTTCTTTGACTGCCAGGCTTCTTGTCCATCAGCAGGGTCCATCCTGTGGCTTTATGTGGTTGCCGCTAACGGCGTTCAGGCGTTGTGCATCTCCGCGGGGACAGCGCGGCACATCAGCCTTCCCAAACCCACGTTTGATGAAACCCCTCCCGGCCTCGCAGCGATTCCCCGCGGGCGGCCCCCGGGCAGCGGTGGGGCCGCTGAGGGACAGCGCTGCTTCTCCCGTTGTTCCGCACCGCGCACTCTCCTCTCCGCAGATTTTCCGCCGCTGTCTGCGCTTCGGCGTGAGAAAACTGCCGCTTCCCTCCCTGGGTTCATCTCGGCTCCATTAGCCTCCGGCGAACAAGCCCCGGGCCCGAAAGAGAGGCTCAGTCACGGGCAGGGGACCGCGCTCCGCTCCGGGCTCCGTGCAAGCCCTGGCCGGGCGGTGTGTCCAGGCGGCCGGTACCGGGGGGGCTGCGCGGGAACCCGAAACCCCGCGGAGCCACTCCGAGCCCCAGCGCAGCCGCTTCCCCGCGCCCCTCTCCCATCACAGCCACAGCAACGCAGCCGGCCCTGCCCCTTCCAGCAGGGAGGGAAGAGGCTGGATTTAAACACAAACATCGCTCCGCCGCTCGGTGGATTATTTTCGCTCTTGTCGGGTGCCTCACCTCCACCATCGGCCCTCCCCACGCTGGCGGCACTTGAACCTGCCCGCCTGAAAAGTGTGCCATTCCCCATCCCCGACCCCCTCCTCTCCAGGCCAACCCCGCCAGCCCCCCTCCGTAGGGTCCGGCTGGGGAGTGCCGTTGTGCTCCGCGGGACCCCTGGCCGGCCCGGGCAGGGCCGCTGCGACCAGCAGGGAGAGCGGCGAGGGCGATTCGTTTGCTAGAGAAATGCCCTGTTGAACTTTGAATATATTAGTTGACATCAGTGCGAGTTGGGGCTGCCAGCCCCTAGCTCCCTCCTCCTTCCCTACCTCCTCCTCCTCCGCCTCCTTCTCCTCCTCCCCTCGGTCTCCGATGGAAAGAGTTGAAGCCGTGCTGATAGGAGCCGCCTGGAAGAGACAGCGGAGCGCCCGGGAGGACTTCGGTCCCAACTCCGGCCGCACCGCGGGGACGCTGCCCGCCGCCGCTCGCATGGCCCGAGGCGGNAACTTGGCGGGGTCGGGGCGAGCGGGCGGCGCTGGGAGGGGATCCGGGGAGGTGGGAACCCCCGGGCTTCTGCGCGTCTCCGCCGCCCCCGGCGCAGCGCCCGGTGATGGGGAGTCGGGGGCAACCTGCGGGGCCTGGGGGTGTGTTTGTGCCCTGCGCTCGGTGCGCCGTCCCCCTGCCCGCCTGAGAGCTAAAGGGGCTATTTTTTTTGTCGCTGTGTTCGCAGTCCGGCAGCGCTGGAGAGCACGCTAGCTCGGAGGTGGCAGTGGAGGTGTTTTTTTTTTCTCCTTTCCTCGCCACCTTCCCAGGTCTTCCTAAACCCGCTGAGGGGGGCTGTGGCGGGAGCAAAGGAGTGCAGTGGTGGGAAACCGGATAGCCTAGACGAAGGGATATTAAAGATTTTTGTTTTTCAGATGGTAATTTGTCTTTGTGGTAGGGGTGGCCCATTAAATTTCAGCTCACGTCCTGATGGAGATCAAAAGGGAAGGGGAGAGGGAGAGGGAAGCAGAGAGCCTTTTGCTGCTCCTTAGCTCCGCGCATTGTTAGAAACTTATGGGGAGTGTATGGGGGGGTAGGATTTCCAGAAACAACCTTTGTCGATCCGGCTCCAATATCCACACCAAAGTTGGAGACCTGCATTTTCCAGCACTACCATCTGCTCCTGGTGCTGCCCAGGAGCACGCTTACTGTTACGCCTCAGAGGAAACAAACAAAAGGTGTGTTTGCCAAGTCGGTCCTGAACCTGTCTCTTCATGGGCTTTTAGGTGGAGCACAAGTATCGAGGAGTATCTATGTCCTAAAGGTCCACTGTCCTCTGTTGGCTCAGTTTAGACTATTAGATAATTTCCTGTCCTTAAAAAAGGTCTCCAAACATGGTAGATGCCAGGTCCTGTTTTCCTGGGCGGTTTTTTCTCAGTTTATCTGGTTTTGGTTGGGGTTTACTTTTTTCCCCCCACATTTATTTTTCCTTCAAACTATATTTGTATTGATATATCAGATATGGATATATCACTTTACTTTATATAGTAAAGTTTTGGTTTTTGTTGTGCAAGTGTTCCCTCTCATTAGAGAAAATACTTTTTTTCCTAAATTACGGTCTGAGCTGCAAGAGGTTTGATGTCTTTGCCTCTGGATGGGTTCAGTGGTAGGCTAAGACCCCAAGCTGACTTCACTGTGAACAAAATAGAAACCAAGTAAGCTAGAAGTTATAACGGGCTTTGATTCTTACTGCTGCTTGAAATCAGTAGAGACCCCAGGTGAACGAAGGAAAGGATAAGGGGTGAGGGTAGCTGGAACAAACTACTCATACAGAAAAGTACTCTCTTGGTTATACATCTGATTTGTATGCACCCAAGGCAGAAAACTGATCATAACTGTGGAAAAAGTGGCAGTGGATAACAAAAATCCTGCTGATATTTAACCAGATTTTTGACAGAGATTTAATTTTTAAACAGGCTTGAATCATCCATATCTTTCATTTTTTTCTCCTTTTGCACTAAAACTTTTCTGATTGGATTGGATGATAAGTAGACTCTGCACTAGGCAATAGTAGGGAACCTCTGTGTTTTATGTTATACCTCATGCATTTTCAGTGAAGTCTAGGAAAGTCGTCCTGTTTTTCTCTCTATCTTGCTTTCTTTCCTTAAAGAGGCCAAGTTTTTGTCTTCCCCTGCCAGGGACATGCTAATCCTGAAGTCATGGGGGAGAGAGAGATCCCACCCTTCAGAATATAGATATTTGCTTTGTTCATCCCCCCAGCCTGTTAGGCTGATGGAATTGGCAGTGGCTGCCCTCTGTGACCTCCCTCCCTTCCTGCAAAAAGCTGGGGCAACCAGGGAGGAGAAAATGTGCAAACTCCAGCAAATGAAAAAGAACAACCCCAGAGGACAAAAGGCTTGAACAGAGCGGGGGATGAGGTTCTGCGTAGAATATAACTTTAGCAAGCTGGCCTTAATCACTTCACATTGACTGGAAATGATGGCATAGGGATGGGTTCAGTAGGAATGTAAATAGCCCAACAGAAGCTCGATACAAGCAGTGCCATGGAATTTTAGTTGCTTTGCAGTTAGATGAAAAATGTTCCCAGACAAAATGGCTTTGGTCGTCCAGAGTGGTTGCCCTTTATTCTCCAGGCCGGCAGCTGACCTGGGTGACCATACCCCCAGACTATAGACTCTTTACTTCTTACTTTGTAGTCAGTTGTAAAAGTGCTGCTTGACTTGGGCTGAGGCATGATAGGGCCCTGTCAGAGAGAAAGTTCCTGGAGAGCAGGCTCACTCTGTGATATTAAACATGGCTCAAACAATAGATTTCTATTTTAGTCAGGATGAATAATCATGCGAACAGACATACTAGGGTTAAATAAGACCATCTGCAAGAATATATCTTCCTGAAAACAAATAGATGCCGGGCAAAGTTTCAGTGTGCAGCCGGGGCTGTTGCCTTGCTGTTCGGCAAAAGGGGGCAGTATCCAACAGTGCCATGGAGCGATCTGCCGCTGCCGCCTCCCTGTCTCGAGCGCCGGCTGGTGCGTGCTCTATCAACCGGGATCTGGGAATTTAAGGTGTTATGCGGTAGCCCATATTCAGGTGATTTCTTGTAAAGACATCAGAGAGGTTAATTGACTGTCTAAAAGATGCAAGATCAAAGCTGTAATTGTTTTACTTTGTGGTTGCATCACTTCCATATGCTTGTGAACGATTGGAAATTAAGGACAATGCTGTATGATTGCAAAACTAGTTTTGTTCACATTTAACAGGCTGACATCAGTAGCCTTACCTTGTTTTTACTGTACTGATTCTAAGGAAAGCATGATGAAGCCCTAGGTTTGGATTACTGTTGGTATAAATGCCCTCCAAGGCATTGTCATCACTGTTTTCCATAGTAAGAAAACCAAACATTTTCTTCTCTAAATGTAACTTTCTTTGAGAACTCGTTTGTTTCCAGTCTAGAGAAATATATTGATCCATCTCATAAAACAGCGGTTTTAGAATGCATTTAAAAGCCTTTTCACCTTTCATTTATCTATATGCCTGGATTATTACATTAGCATTTCTTAGTTCATTTTTTACTGGGAACCATGGGCAATATTACTGAGGGTCTGTCATTGGAACGCCACGCACTGGACTCCAGGTTTATCAGGTCTCCTAAGCATTGCTCACTGCCTTCATGACAAGAGCTGCAGCAGCAGGGGCAGACCGGCCCCAGGAGAGGGGACGTGCTGAGGAGTAGGGAGTCGGTCATTGTAATGCAAAGACGTTCCACTGATGGGGTAGTGCCGAGATTCAGAGCTTAGGTGCAGTCCGGTGTGAAGTCTTCAACTGGATTTGCCTTGCTGCAGATCATACCCACGAGATCATTTCTGGTATAAAACTGAAAAGGGGAAATTTAATTACCTGCAGAGAGTGGTGAAGGCAATTCAGAATGGTTCTCTAGGGGTAAAATTCTTTGGTGTTCATTGTGTAGCAGCTGTGTAAGTACTAAATCACACTGAGATTGCAAAATCAGTCTAAAGTGATGGACTTACCTTTTACAGACTGAATACTGTGAAGGTGATCTGCCACAATTTTGGGTTGGATCCTTGTGATTTAGTCACAAGGAGACAAACCATGCCGTATTGCACTATCCGTGCTGTGCCTTGAAATGGGCTGTGTCTGAGTGTTGTTGCTTCCGAGGATCAAGTCAACAGCTCTTTGTTATTGCTCTGTTACTTAAGGAAATAAAAATCAACTCACCGAAGGCAGTATGTCAGATAGTTTTATTGTAGGGTTTGTTTCCCTTACTTTTAGACTGCTGACTTGTCCGGTGTGCCCAGTATCAGGACTCATCCCATCTCTGTCCATGGTGGCGATTTTCATAAGTTTCAGAGGGAGCTGAGTGTGGGACTTTGACAGCTCTTTGAGCCTACAGCTTGTGTGGACAGTGCATTTCTTGCTGGAGATTATTCTTCAAGCACAGTTAACCTCAGTATTTATTTCATTGCTCCTCTCATTGTTGTCCAAAAAAAAAAAAAATTGCTGCATGACAGCAGTTATTTCTTACCCCAGGCTCAAACCATGTGAACAAAGTGCAGCAGAGCTCTGACAGCACAACTGTGACTTTCAGCATGCAGAGTCTCCTTGACTACAGCGCCGCGACTCCCAAAGTTACCTCTGCTTCAGAAGTCATATAAAGCACAATTTTTTAAGGTCCACAAAAAAAATAACTCAAGATGATTTTCTGAAGATGAGTATATCAGTAGTAATACTCCAGAAACATTACTGTTATCAAAAATGTAACTACAAACCAAGTGGGTTTGTTTTGTTTCCGAATGTAATAACTTGGGGAGGTAATTTGCATGTGAAGGATGTTACCAAGTTACAAAGTATGACTCTGAATTGGTGGCAGGGCTATTCATGTGCTTGTTATTAAACATATACCAAAGCACTGTGCTGGTTAAGGACTGGTGTGTCTTTATTTACTTCTTGGTGAGCTCTGAATGAGACAATAAGTAAACATGCTGATTACTAGTGTTAATCCCCAAATCACTTGTGAACACCTTAGGTGTTTATAAATCATGTGTGTCATTTCATTGGTGTTCAGGAAGGGGTAATCTCTGGAGAGAGCACAGAATATTTCCTTCCCAGAAGCTGCTGGGAAGCAGCTTGATCTTACAAGGTGCTGCATGTTCTTCATTGTTGTTAATGTGTCTCCGGGAAACAGCACCCGGCACAACCAGACCCTGATAAACACAAACTGTAGCAATGTCTGACCTCTGTGGCTTTGTTGAGCAGGCAAAATGCTTATGGGCTTGTTAGGCTAGATAACATACTCCATATTAGGCTGTTGCTGCAAGTCAAATAAATTGCAGAGTGCCAGTTTCAAAGGTTTGACTTTATCCATGGTGCAGCAATACATGACCAGCCAGGACATAGCAACCTGCAGAGAAGAGCCACAGTCATCAGTTTTATTTCTACCAAATATTGTGCTGCACTCAAAAGCTTCATCATAACTTCATCATGAGGCAAACCCATTCCCTAACTGGGAATATCGTGTGAGGATCTGGTGATGCTGAATGGATCCTCCAGTAGCCTTGAGCCCTCTGTGCTATGGAGGATGTACTCTGATGCTGGATACTCTCAGATATTATGCAGAGATGCCATCTGCAGTCCTGCAGAACAGCCCAGCTAAGTCTTGCATGGATGATATATAAGCCATTTGCAGTTTAAGGGTTTGTGGCTTCTGAAGTTTGTATATTTTGCAGATTGTTTATGCCATAGTCTTCAAAAACTGTTAGCTTTTAAGACAAACAGATGGCTTTAACAAAATATATTTACTGGCACCTGGAACAGGTGGATCTGGAATCAATTTATGCAGTGTAATTTTTTCCACACCCCTTTTGGAATAATTCTATACCCTGGAGCCACCTAAGGTGCTTATTATGTAGCCAATAGGGAACAGCTTCTGTCTGACTACATAAGATTTTACACATCTTTTATAGCTAATGCCTAGATTGAAATGCAAAATTTAGTGCTGGGAGTGCATGTGAATTTGTGAAACTCCCTGGAGAAAATGTGGGTGCATGTATCAGTGAATGAATTATGCTTTTCCACAGACAGAGAGCTTTTTTTAGTGTTAACAAATGTCCCGTGTTCAGTGTTTGTCATTTTAAAAGCAGTATTTTTCATTTCAAGTGCAAACCTTGTGCAAACCTTGTGCAGGCTTACTGATGTAGAGTGAAAACGAAAAAATAGCTTCAATTTTATTTGAAAGGATAACAGAATGAAAATTTCTTATGTGGTATGAAAGTGTCCTGACTCAGAGATCAAATTGGTGGTTCCAAAACATGGTTGTGACAGTTATGACTAGTTTTGTGGGAAGGAAGCAGATCCTGACTGTCTTCTCAAAGGGCAGGAAACAAACTTCCATGCAACCTTGGCCATATCCTAATTCTTGCAGGGGAATCGGGGGCAACAAGCTTACCCAGCTGTGTGGATTCATAGTAACTTCAAAGAGGCTTAGAGTGGGTGCTGTGGAACCATCTGCACAACCCTGAGGTAGGATTAGGAACTAAATCTGGGAACACTTTGGGGCCAGCCTCTTAAGGGAAGAGGAGTCTGACTAAGGATGGCCTGTTGGGCAGGTTTAATTGCTTTGCTGTGTAGCTTGGCCACGTGGAAGTTGCTTAGCCTGCTGTTTCAGCTAAAGGTTGCTTATTTATCTCCTGTGGTGCTGATTTACAGCACATCAAAGAAGGGGAAAAAAATAAGGCAAGAAATGAAAGGGGAGGAAGTTCACGCTGGAAAACTCAGTTCGACAGGATAATGTAGTAAACTCAAGAACACAGAAGGACATGCTTTTGGAGCCTGTATATATATAACACATGGAAGGAAAAATTGGCTACATCTTAGAAGTTTGTTAGAGTGATTACAGATCCCCCTGCCCTGCCTCACGTTTCTTTCTCTGCTCTCCCTTCCTGATTGAAGATGATTGTCTGCCAGACAGAGATTTCCAAACACATGGTTTGGACAGGGCAATCAGTCTATATTTATAAAACACTTAATATTTCACTCTCTGACCTCTTTGGGGTCCACTCCACATATGAAGGGCATTTTCGTTAGAAACACAAAGCTGAAACTCAGTTTCTGCCTGTGTCCAATGTGCTCCTCCAGTCTAAGAGAGCTTAGCTTTTAGTTGTAATTGCAGCTTGTAACCACCTAATTAAAATAAAAGACAACAGGGGAAGCATATCATTAGTGGCTTGTGGTAGGATAAAGATATATACTTACTCAACATGAGTAAAATAGGAATATGCACTGTAACTCTGTGCTGTTCCAATACTGACAAAGAATGAGGTGAAGTTATACATAATATGAAAAATTTCACAATTCCTGTTTTGTGAGGATAATCAAGTGATATAATAGAACAACTTAGCCTAATTGCTATTTTAACATCCATCCTCAGAAGTCAGAAGTAATAATCATCAGGGGCAGAAAGTGAGGCATGAAAGGACTGTGTCCTGGAGAATTTTGTGCTCATCTATTGAAGATATCATGAAGATGGGTGCCAGGTAGGGTTGCCAGCAACTGAAATCTCTACAAATTAAACTTCGAGATCTCTGAAAAGCTGGTCTTCTGTGACTTGCTCAAGGTCATGGAGTGTGTTAGTGGCCAAGGCAAGGTTAAAAGCCGTGAAAACACTTATTCAGATACTTGAGTCTATATGTGTAGTTAAATCCTATGAATGAAATGTTTCATCTCATTGCTTTCCTGCATCAAAGCCCTAAATTTGTGCCTTATAAGACTGCATTTATCACCATGCTAGGCATTGCCAGTAGATAACTTGATTGTGCAAATCCTTTACTCATCTAAACAGTTCAGTGTAAGTTAGTGTGACTGTGGTTTGAGAAAATAAGTACCCTGCTTGCATGTGCACTATTGGTACCAACATTTTCAAGAACTAGGGATATTCCTCTATTTTGCGTTTTCATATGCATACCAGACATGCATCTATACAGGTTGAAATAAAACAAAAACAAGTGATTAACATCTTTAAAATTTAACATTTTCCCCCCTTAACCAACAGAAATTGTTCCCAAGAGAGTAATTTACTAGACACTTCCTGTATTTGCCTAGGACTGTACATCAGAAATACAAAACATGATTTTGCTAATGCTATGTGTTCCCTCTAATGAGTCTTTGAAATATTAAACCAGCTTATATTTGGAATGAGTTTTTGCACACCTCCTTGTCTATGGTAGCCTTGCAAATTCAGGCTTCACTGTTTTGCCTCAGAGAATTATGAGTTTATTATACTCCTGGAATGCTAATAGCACTTTGTTTTCCCGCTAAATTTCTTCTTCATATTTATTTATTGATTCTTCATTTGTGCACAGTTTCACAGATAATGATGGTCCTACTGAGAATAGCTGGTGTGGGTTAATTTTAAGCAGGCTGAAGTTACAATGCCATCCTTCTTTGCCAAAAATTTCTCTGCAAACTTCATAAGATAAGGCATCCAAAATGCTAAATTAGTTAAGATGACTGGATAAGATTACTGCCGGTGCTGTATTTCAGTCCTGGTTTCATCAAAACAAAGCACACCAAGGCTGACAAGTCTAAATTGAATTTTGCATTGAAAACTCATGGGCAGATTTGAGGATGATGTGCTTTGGGCAAAGAGTCTTTGGTCATTTGGTCTTTACTCAAATGGAGTTCATTGACCTGTGAGACAACACATGTGAACAGGGTTTTTAGCATTTTACCCTTTAGTTTGCATTTTTCTTTTGATTCCTGCTGTTCTTCCCCATCTGGTCCCCCCATGGTGATGGACTCCAGAAAGGTGCTTCCAGTCATTTTTTCTGCCTTCCCTGAAGGCACAGAACTTCCCTGAGCCGATTCATGTTCAAGCTGGTCAACTATTCTAAACAAACATCCAAATTTGGTTTGAATATTTATGAAGGAAGAGAGATCATGCAATTCTTGGTTAAGTGTTTAAAATTCAGCAACTCTTGTGATTATGTTGCCTCTTAGTTGCTAGTTTCTTGGTCCTGTCATGCTCTTATTCAAAGGGAAGAGCATCACATTTTCTTGCTGTGGAAGTACTCGTGAACTGCAGTCAAGTAATCTCTTATTTTTTCTGTGATATTTCAGTATGATACTGGATTTTCCAATGTTTTTTCAATCCTTATTGCTTGACAGCTCTTCTCTGAACTTTCTAAGGATGCTACTGGCCAAAGAATACAGTAGTACTGTACAGTAGCTACAAAGGTTTGGGAGAAATGGAACAGCAGAGATTGTAGAGCAGAACTGAGCAGACAGACAGCAGAATGTGAGGACTGTAAAAGCTGGAAGGCAGAAAAAAGGGATAGTGGTATAAGAAGCTCTTAAGGAACATGAGGAGCCTGGTGTGTTACATGCCTGGTGAAGAACTGGAGTAACTGCAGTGGTAAAAGTCAACAGCAGGTTTTGACTGGCAGAGGAGCATGGCTTGGAGCTGGGTGGGGATTGCAGCAGCAGCACTGCTTGTAAATCAGAGCAGTGTTGTATCAGGGGGAACTCTGCAGGGAAATGTCAAAACATCTGTCTGCACTTTGCCTGGGCAAAACCAGATTCTCATTCAGGAGCACTGTGACGCAGGCAAGGAGGAAAGAGACACTTTAAACTAACTGAGGGCAGAGTTCAGGTAGAATTTCTGGTGAGAAAGGCATTCCATTCTTACAAGTGTAAGATCTGAGCTTGCAGAATCAAACTCACTGTTGCAGTCTGTACAAATTCATGAAGGTGTTAATAATTTCAGTAAAATGACCTGTGGATGAGAACTTACTGGTCTAAGTTCTTGATTGCTAACACAAGGCAAACAGTTAAATTATTTGCAAAAGTTACACTAGTGTAGGGTTCAACTGCACTAACCTTAACTGTGATCCTTGTGGTTTGAGAGGACTCAAATCTTCCCATAAGTAGTACAATTTCTGTTTTTAGTTTGGAAAGATGTTATCATTTAATGAAAATTCTTTGTTTTCTGGCAGCCTACTCTGCTATCCATTTACAAAGCTCTCAGAGGGCTTGGACGTCCATGAAAAGTTCAAGAGCCCAATTCTACTCACAGATCGATGAGTGCAGCCTCAGTGAAGAGCTCTGGTTGTGCTTGACTAAGGACTGTGATATGAGCCCAAAAAATCAAAGACAAGTTTGTACCTATGGAACCAGATTGCATAGGGATGATATTGGTCCAGAGGCACTCTCCAAAATGAGGTCTGCAAGATTATGCTGTTGTAGAACCCAGCACCAAGAGAAGCATTTTTAGTTTTAATTAAAAAAAAAATCCGTGAAACAACATGATCTCTATTTCTGCTGAATTTTAGACCTCCACAGTTTTGAGCATAAGATGCAGAAGTAATTGATTAGAAACAGAAGTAAAATAATGAGGCTTTCTTTTTTTCCTTTCCCAAGCTGATTCAACTGAGGAAGGGAAAAAAAAAAACCTTCTGAAGATTTTAAATGAGTTGAGTAAGACTTTTCTCCATAAATAGACCAAATGGACTACTGAAGTGCTTCAATGAAGTTATCACTACAGGCCTGAGCCAGTGGGATTATTTCCATGGCAGACTTCTACCTGACAGAAACAGGTTAACTTAATAGTATAAAGAATTGGAAATCATCTGATACATGTAGTTCTAATGGTCTAAGATATTTTTTGAAGAGACAAGAGCCTGACCCTGCAACAAGGGACATCAGTAGGAAGAGTTCAATTTATGCAAGTTAAAATTGGATTTTTCGTCTTAAAAAACCCCATAAAGTTCACATTTTGCTGTTCTTATCCAATGAACATTTGATTTTGAAATTGGCGTACTACCTGAGTCAGAGGGGCAGGAGATGGCCCCATGTTTTCAACCTGACAGTGCCTCTTTAAAATGCAGTATAATTTAGGCATCTCTTATTTGTTTTGAATAGCAGAGCTAACACGTCTGTCAGTCACAGAGACTTGATAGACATGATTAGAAGGCAGGAGATCAGGAAAAATGTTTGCTTACCACAGCCAGCTCTCCCCAGTGAAGACATGAGTGGCTCAGTGGCATATTTACAATTAAGGTGTAACTGAAAGCTTTTTTAGAAGTGTGCTTTGTAGACTGCATTGAAGTGGTGTTTTCTATTATGACCAGTTTCTGGAATAGATTATCATGATTGTAGGAAGCACTTCAAAGCAGATTGATGTAGGAAGATCTTTCACCAAAAACTTCAGCTTCTCTGTAAAACAGAAATCTACAAATGTGTCCGCAATCTGTGTTGTTTCAGCTACAACAGCATTTATTTGATAGAAATGGTCTGCTCTTAATTTCCAAAGTACTACAAAGCTCTTTTTATTTTGCTGCCCCCTCCATTTCACCGAGGGGTTCAAAGGTTGTGTTTCCTTTCTCCCAAATCCTTCTAAATTTCTGTTTGGTATTTTTTAAAGGCTAGGATTTAAAGATTGTAATGAAATACTGAGCTCCATCTGATAAAGTCAGACACTAATTTAATGTATTGGTGGGCAGACTTTCACAGAAGAGACTGTAACACATTGCCTAGTCCATTCCCCCAGCTCAAACAGCATCAACCAAACCTCCATCATTCAGCTGAACATGTGCTCAGCTGAACTCGTGCTCAGCTGAACTCAGCAGCAGCTAAACCATGGTAGGACCTGGAAATCCCCTTAAAATATATTAATTTTTGAATTTTCACACACAAGACTAGTGATATTCCATTTTATCAAGACTGCTAAAAAGTTTACTTGTAGACTGAAGTCTGTATCTTTGAGAATTGACGTCTTCTGCTTACTAGCAAACATAGGACCAAATGTGAAATGCCATCTTTCTGGTTGGGGTAAAAGCAGGTGGTAACAGCACACTGAACTGTAGTGGGATGCCAGTAAATTACTCTTGGTTTTCAAGGATGTTGAAAAGAGAGGAAGTTTGTGCAGAAAATGAAAGGCAGCTGTAAGAACAAAGACAAGAATCAATTAGAACTGTCTTGCTCCACTATATTTAGTACCACATGCAGAGGGCAGGAAGAAGAATTTACAAAGAAAAGTCATCATTGTTATTTTGTGCCTTATCCAGCTGTAATATAACACACCCATTGTGTTGTCCTTTATGAGTCTTAAGTGAACAAATTGATTTTTTACCAGGGAAGAAGATGAGACAAATAGAAGTCAAGTCTCTTGTCTAAGCTCATAGAGGGAGACAGTGAAAGACAGTCCTGCAGCCACAAACGTTTTTTGTGTTTGATAGCAGAAATATGATGGATTCTTTATGTTAAAGCAGGGCCTTGAAATAGTCCCTGTACATTCTGGGAAATTATTTTTTCCTATAAAGCAAGGCCAAATGCTGTTGAAGGATATATTATGAATACTTATGGTGTTAAAAAATAAAGTTTTTTATCCACGGTGTCATTAAATGAACAATTCTGACAATTCAGAATACAATTAGTTTCTAAAATGTGGTGAGTGAATGAAGGTATCTTATGCAGAGGACTTATTCTGCTTCTTTCTGGAAAAGTACAGATCATGCTCAAATAAGCTTCTAAAGCAGGCAAATCTGTGAACACTTCCTTACCATTTCTTTTTTCCAACATAGAAAATTAATAGCCAAGCACTGATTTTGTCCATAATTTTAGTGAGCATAAATTAATCTACTTAATATGTAGTGTGCTTCTTGCACTTACACATAATTAAATCATATTTGTTCTTAGAAACTATTCATCCTGTGTAAACCTGCTTCCTGAGTAAATATTTCTTTAATTACTTGGACAAATAGATTGTGGGATTTGGAGTCGATTATCACAGCATTTCTTTCCCTGATGTTTGCTTCAGATGTGCAGAGCAGAGAGGTTTGCTAAACACAGACAAGAAACACAGCAAGCAGTTTGAAAATAATACATCTTATGAATACTTCACACCTACAGAACCCTTCATTTGGGGATTACAGAGTGCTTTGCCATGCTTTGTGGGCATTATTTATTTCCATTTTAG
This sequence comes from Erpornis zantholeuca, assembly GCA_013400515.1. Lineage (NCBI taxonomy): Eukaryota > Metazoa > Chordata > Aves > Passeriformes > Timaliidae > Erpornis > Erpornis zantholeuca. The sequence goes on along the minus strand of VZTN01035362.1, from coordinate 283,794 downwards.
GGAAGGACAAAGTGAAATGGAAAGAGAGAGACTAGGGCCCATAAGCAACATTCCCATGTTGTATTAATAGAGATAGCTGTACTAAAATCTATATGGTTGTATGCTACTTGTGTAGAACAGCAGAGGACATAACTTTTCCTACAGGGTAATGAGGTACAGCCTCTATTTTTGGATGTCTGGTAGTGCATTTCTGGTCTCAGGGGTCCTAAAAGCTCAAAGCAGATGGAAGTCATGGAGAGTTAGAGACACCAGGGATCCCAGAACCATGCCTCTCCAGCAAGGCACGTCATTGTCTGATTGAGCTGCTAGGGTTCAGTGGCTCACGAGTGGAGTGTGCAGTCAGTGGCAGAGTTGAGAGAGAAGTGCAGGAGTCCAGTTTCCTGGACTTGCTGTGCCAGAACAGAATAATTTAGTCCCAAATGCATATCCTTGTCTTCACTGCACAGCTCATCTAGAAGGTTGGAAACTCTATGTGAATAGTAGAACAGCAAAGCCATGTGCCTGTCCTCAGTGTCTCTGTGCTTACCTCTGGGAAGATGTGTGTATATGTGCGTGTCAGTGTTTCCCAGGATGTTTTATGTTGAGACAGTATAGAAGTAATTCCCCAGAAGTTAGGGGAGAAGTACATATCCCATGGGAGGAGTGTTTAAGAGTTGTCAGCATCTTCATGTTTCTTAACTGTGGGGTAAGGAGTTTCTGATAGAGGAGAGTAGATTTTGAGCTCTGACTTTCTCTTGCTGAGTTAATTAACCAGAGTTTAAAGCGCTTCCTCTCCCGAGCTGGAGTTTATGTGGGAAAGAGAGGTAAGAAGCCATAGCCAAATTAGATCCCCAATTAAGGATGCAGGTGAACAAGGCTTGTAAATGACTATCTTGAGTCTGAGCAGAAGACTGTGTCTGCCAGTAAGACTGTTTGGATATACCCTTAATGAAAAGAAGGGGTTTACTGTGGAGTCAGCAGCCAAAACACCCTTTCTGCTGTTAGAGTGCAGTATGTCACATGTGCTGAGCCTCTTCCTGGCTTTTCTTCAGGATTGCAGGGAATGGAGTAGGCATTTGGAGGAGACTTTGGAATATCAGAGCTGAGAGGGGCAGTGGGATGCTGCATGATACCGTGTTACTGGGAACAGTTCTTGGCACCTGCTTGTCTTTGGATGTGTTACATTCATAAAACCATTACCACTCATACAGGTACTTACGAAAGTCATGTCTTCTGACAGTTGCTGTTTTCTTTTTATCTCACTGGAGCTTTTAGATGTAGCTGAACCTGGTCAGATGATGGACTGTGAAGGAATAAATATGTCACTTAAACAAAAACCTTTTTAGCACCAAATAGCTTTAGAGTTTTTTTTCTCTCTTCATATTAGCTCTGAAAGCTCACTGTTCCTTCATGGCTCTCGAGTGCTCTAGTTTAACAGCAAAGGTGTCAAGTGTCCAGGTAGGTATGTGGATGTTGGTAGTGCTAATACAGCCTGTGCCTTGTCAGCTATCACAGCTAGGTGTGCCTACCTGTGCAGCAGTTGCACCTCCTGCCTGTGGCAGAATGGTAACTAAAGAGTGCCTTTATGTGGTTTAGTGTAATCCTCTCAACCATAAGAAGATGCTCTGACTGTGCAATACAGTATCTGCTCAGGGAGTTAATAGGAATTATCTATTGCAATTTAGATTTACATCCTGGATTATTGGGCAATAATTTCCTCTTTGCAGGAAGTTCTAATTGATGCAGAGGTCAGATGGTGCTGGGACAGGAAGTTTAGTCCAGCTCCAGGAGGATGTCTGATGAGTGCTCTCTGCCTCAACTTTCCACAGTGAATGTGCACTAGAGTACATGTAGTCTGTTTTGTTCATTGACATCAAAAGTTCTTTGGGAATGAGAGGTTACTCCGTGGATTGCAACTTGTGCAGTGACACTTATGTGGAGCCTCTGCCTGTCTCTGTAACTCGAATAGCAGTGGGAGTCCATCTGACATCCAAGTGCCTTGTGGTTTAAATTCTTTTTCTGTGTTTTCAGATAGTAATCTCTTTAGCTCTTTGAGGCATTTAATGAAAATTGTTTTAACAGGACTGCAGTGTCATAGAGAGCATTGTGTGTGTTTTCATACAGTGAGGGGGTGCAACCATACAGTACAGCTGGAGCTGTAGCATTTTACTGTGCTGTGACAGGTAGCATCGATTTTACAGTTAGGTGAGACTGATTTCAAATGTTCCCTTATTGAGTTTATTGGCACCTACAACTAACAGTGTTAAAAGGTTAAATGGTATGTATGTTACATGGCACACAGCCCCAAAATTTGTTTAGAGAACAAAAGAAAAGTCTCTTTTGACTGGTCCCTTCACCCTACAAAATTTCTGAATGTGGATGTCTGTCCTTAATGAGGTTGTTCGAGAACACAGGGTCTTCTTACATCTTCTCTGTGTCTCTTATGGAGAACATTTCTGGCTGAAAACTGAATTGAAGGAAGGGCAGAATGGACTCTTGAGCTCAACATTGGTGGAAGACTTGGAGAACACTTGAAATATCTGGGAATGACTTGGCATTCATGGCTAGCAACAAGTCCAGTCACATGCTTTGTGAAAATGAGCATGTCCCATGAACACTCCACGGTTCATGACTCAGCCCCCCACCAAAGCAAATGGTACTTCACAGGGATGTTGTAAGGCTTTGGTAACTGGGGTTTGTAAAGCTCTGGAAACACTTAGTCTGAGCCAGCTATAGAATCCCAAGTATTAATATTGGTTGCATTCAAGTAGTTGGGTATAAATGTCACTTGCTTTGATCTGTGGTAGCAGTTAGAAAGGGACATGAATTGACTGAGAAAGAGAGATGTGCGCTGTGATTGCTTAAATACAAACCTGGGAATTGGTGAGTTTTAGCTTCTAAACTCATCCCTACCAGCAGCTCACTCAATGCCTTGGGCAAACACTGGGAAGTCAGTACCAGGTTTCTCTGTTGAAGCAATAATGCTTAAGGAAAAGAAAGAAGACAGACAGCATTTTCTAGAGTTGTAAGAATTAATCAAAGATTGTTTTAGAGGATAACCTAAAAAGTGCTATGTATTTTAAATGGTTTCTAATCCCTGTATGTTAGTTATATGCATAGGAAATAATCTGAAGTGCAGCTCCCATTTGGTGATTTCAGTTTGAAATGACCCTTTCTTTCATCAAAACAGCAGAAAGGACAGATATGTGCTATTAAAAACAAGATGTTCTAGTTCAAACTGGCAGCATTATCTCTGAAACCCGCCCTGATGGCGCAGTGCTTTCAGAAAAAGTAGATTCCCACCATTTAGCTGCTGCTAACTCTTTCACTTAATTCCTCAAATTATTTGCAGAACAGCTGGCATTAGCCACCCTTACTTCCTTTGATGCAAGAAGTTTGCATTTCCCGTTCTTAAATTCCTCCACATCTGTGCTCCCAGTAACAAGCAGTGATCAGCGGTGAGTCACTTTGACACACTGAGTGTCTAGTGTTGGCTTTGCTCCTGGTGGCATGTGCCAGCCTGGATGGAAAAAAAAAAAGAAATTAAAAAAACATAGACCCTAAAGGCATGATGACTTGAATTATTTCCCTTCACCTCTTCCCAAAGTGGAAATCCAGCTTGCAAATGGAGTTCACAAACTGGAAACAAGCTGCTGACTCTGTGGCTGCTGTTGGCGATGAGCCTCCAAACCTCAGCATTCAAACTAAAAACCAGACCTCTCCAGTGCACGCTAGCTTTAATTGTTGCGCTTCCTTTCAGGACTAAGAAATTACAAAGGAGTTGCCAAAGCTCTCTTGTCTGTGTTCCATGTTCCTGTGATTCCCTAGATAACTTCACTTTCAAGTGGGCTGCAAATGAAGATGCTCCCCATTCTCTCCTCTCCAAGCGTATATCCAACGGCCACTGAAGTTTCCATCAGCTTGATTAGTTGGCACCAGCTCTGATGTGTTCTGAAATGCTGAGAGTAACTTGTCATTATAGACTATTCCTCTAAAAGTTACTCCAGAAGTTACTGTATTTGCTCCTCCTGAATTTAAAACCTATGGATTGGCTATGAACTTCCAGCTATGGACCTGATCCAGATCACTGAAATAAAAGGGAGAGAGTGTCCTTCCATTGGCTTTGGGTCAGGCTGTCTTTTGAAGATACTTGTCTTCTAACCTGAACCAAGTATTCTTGGGGATTGTGCATATCTTTACTGTTACAGAAGTTTTTTTCATTTCACTCCTACTGGCATGCCCAGTTCACAGTTCCTCTCATTTAGAATGGCTTGTGGTGTGTAGAAGCAGGTTGGTTTTCATTACTGCATCCGACATGGATGGCTACCAAGATTGTATTTTAATAGAAGGTAGAATAGATCAATGTTGTACAATTGAAGTTAGAGCCAATAGCATATTTTACCTTTAAACTAGTGAGTCTACCAAAGCCAGTATTTTTTTGAGTGGAACAGGGACTGTACATCTGTTGCAGTACAGCTGGAATACACATCGTTAAGGGCAGGGTGTCCTCTCCAGGGCCTGGGTGTAGCACTTTATATGCTGTCCACCTGTGAGGGACTGTTTTCACTTGGCTGCACTGAACTGTGGTCATGGTTGAAAATAAGCAGATTTGTTATTTAATACCTTTGGCAGCCTGACAGGGAGTTTTAGTAAAAAATCTAGAGCACGCTTGGTTGGCATCCTGTTCCCATCAGGAAGGACTCATGTAACAACAGATCCTGTGCTTGTCCTCTTCTGCTAGGGGTGTTATACCTGCTGGAGAGAGAAGGACTTCTAGGGTGGTGTTGTTTGTTGAAACCAATCTGAGAAGGATAATCACAGTCACCGCTTCTCAGAAACAGCCTTTTGGCTCTGGCTGCCCTCTTTGGTCAGGGTTTTGAGGATACTGTTTCTCAGCCTAGAGTTCCTCATGCTTGGAAGTGCTGCTGTGTTAGCTTCTCCTTGGAGGTTGGGGATCTGTTCTGCACAATGCAGGAGGGCAGGTCGGCTGTCTTTCTGTCAGAAATCCCCCCATGAGCAAAACCGAACTTCAGTTCAATTGCCTCTCTTACAGGCTGGTAAATTATGTGGATCTTTTGGATGGAAATGGGCTGAGCTCCAACGTTTCTCATGCTGTTTGCCCTGTAACCTCTGTTCTTTTCCTGATTCCCATCTGCATTGTCAGAAATGGGCAAGCTCCTGTCTGCTGCCAGCTGGGCTGCTCCCGACAGGATTGCTGCCCTCCCGGAAGGACAAGGCCTTTCGCTCCCTCTGCCCAGTCCCTGCAGGCTACAGTGCTTGGATGTTGTCCTTTGCTTTCCTCAGAACTGTGCTGAACCCAGTGATTACAGGTATTTGTGTTTCACCAGAAAAAGCCCCATCTATCTGGGGGCTAGTCAGAGTGGTAAGGGAATGAGGAGTTTTCAGCTACTCCAACCTTGGGCTGAAGTACAGACTTTAATGACATTTTTTCCTGAATGTTAGCTGTTTATGAAGCCAAGAATGTGTCTCTTCATGCCACTCGAACACTACTGAGGGTGAGGGCACGATTAGTCATTCAGCAGGCAAACATCTGGTGCTTTTGTGTGCCCCGCAGCTCTTCCTAGTCGGGAGGCCTCACCTCGGCCTGGCTAAGCCAGGAATGTGTTACCACAGGCATTTTAATTTTATGCTTTTAACCACCATCATAAATGAGCAGAGAGTAAACCTTGATTTCTCATGTGGTCCTTTTCAGTCCCGTATCCCTGTATTTCTAGATCCCAGCTCATTCTGGACAACAATTTGTCTCTCTGGGTATGTGTAATAGGTAAGAGAAATAGGATTTTCAGAGAATTCCTAAGCCACTAGCTGTTCTTTCATACAAAATAGGCATCAGGAAACCAGGGAGAACGAAAAATGTCCTTATACAGTCTCTGCTCCTTTCCTCCCCATGCTTGTCTTCTCTTCTAAATCCCAGGGCCACCCTCTGACATGGCAATTCATGGCTGATAGTTGAAATATTACAAAACCTCCTCCTTTTGTTTCTTTACCCTGACATTGTTTTCTTCATCTCTGGTAACCCACATAGGCTTTTAATTCTAGAGTGACAAGTTTCTTTGTTTTCCACAGATGGGGGAACTTCCTATTCCAAATGCCTCTCCTTGTTGCTCACCTGAAGTAACTCCAGCTTTTCCAGCTCTTAGCACATCTTTTGTCCTGTCTGTAAATAAAGCCACTCACCTTGTCTTTTGGTTGTGTGATGTCATCTTCCAGAAGCAGTGTGAGATGTTCCATGGGCTCTTAGTCCACCTAGTCTAGGGCTGATGCAAAGTGTCTTGAAGTTTGGAGCCTGAGCTGAAAGTGCATTACAGCTGCTAGGAATGCAGACAGTGTTTGTAGCCAGAGCCCGGAATTGCTCCAGGTATCTCAGTAGATGTTAATCACAACCTGTTTTCTTCACCCAGGCATAATTTCCAGGCACACTCGGTCTCAGAGAATAAGGTGCAACTGCTCTGTTGTTTTGCAAAGTGCAAGAAGGTCTAGTTAAAGTGATCCTCACCATCATTTGGCAAGTAAAATCTCTGTGGTGAAAAGGCTTCACTGAATGACATTTCAGTAATTGAAAGGTTGACAGTACAGCACATTGCACAGGGAGAACTTTTACTCTCTGTCTGTTGGGTAACCCACATTTATGGAGACCAGTAAGAATAGTGGGGGTCTTAACCTTTTAACCCAAAGAGGAATTATTAGTAAATCATAAGCTAACTAGAACTGGAAGAGGCTGACAGCCTATCCACTTTAGCTCTTGCTATTGTGGGATTGTTCCCTGCAATGCATTTTCTCCTGTTGGCTTTAAAGAACTAAGCATCTATTGCTTCCCTGGGGGAGGCATATTATTGACCAGTAGTGATCTCTGTCTAACAACCGGCCTAAACTTTCCTTAATTTCTTGCCCCTTCCCCCAGTTAACTCCTTCTAGATTTTTACATTTTTCCAGTGTTTGTAGATGGCTCAGTTGCTACCATACCATGTCAGTGATCAGTAAGTGTCGTAGTTATAAATTGCAATTTAATACTTCTACAAGTTTCACTCTGGAGATTTACATCTTCCAGTGCCACTACTTAATGCTCAGCTCAAACACCAGCATGTCCTTTGTTAAACCTACTTGTGCATCTTATGGGGTCTGCATAAATCTGTTTTTTCAGATACCCTTGAAAATGTGGCACTACAGGCTTGGAACAATATGAGTCCATGCAGTGGAAAGCCACTAATCCCCTTTTTTGATATGTTTTTTTTTTTAAACCTGAACTGTTTATTTCATTGCCCTAGGAAAGTGATTTTGCTTGATAAATCAGGACAGCTTCTGAGTGGAGGCCTGTGCATGATTAGATTGCTGTCCCCAAACTGTGTGCAGGTGTGTGTGTGAGAGATACATGGATGCAAATGTGACTGAGATACTTCAGTCTTCCCAGCTGTGAGTTAGGGGTAATGTCAATTGCAGGTACTATTATGAAACTTCACAAACCAAATACTAATTACTACTGTGTCAAATAGTGCCTTATCTTCAAGATAGGCTCAGATACCACCAAATCCTAGAGAAGCCTTTCCTTTTGTCTTTACCAGATCTTAATCTGAAAGCTTTCAGAGGAAAGTACTTACTTTTAGGCTATCTTTTTCATCATTCAGCATATTGATTAGGCTACCATTTTCTTTTATTTCAGCTCAACAACCAAGCAGTCTGGAATTACATATCAACCCCTGTTTCATATATTTTATGTTTCATTGTAATTTAAAAAGAATCCTTTTTGGAAACCTGAAATTTTACTGGTGGCTGAAGATCCAGAAAATCCATTTAGAGGAAAAAGACTAGTAAAAGTAAGAGAGGATAAAAAGCATCACTGGCTGTGTCTTTTGGCATAAATCACATTCATTTCATGAAAGTCTTGAACACCTCTCTTAAACTTTAATACCTGAATTTCAAGCCCAGCAGTCAGTGGAGTTTTTAGCACCAGCCAGAGAGTGCTTGTAGTTGGCAGGCAGATGGTCCTCTCCCCTCTTTCACATTCTTTTAACGCACTATCGATGCCAGTTGGGCATTTGAAAGCCTCATTAATTTTCCTTGCTGTTTGGCAATAAGACCTTGCTTGTTCCTTGCTGTCTTCCATTACTGAAACCTGTGCAGTTTTCAGATTGCTCCTACCTGTTGCCTTGATGTGGGGCTGGATTACTTGCCTTGCTCAGGAACCAAGTGGTGGAGATGTTGAGTGATGTAGAAACACACTGGGATGTGGTATCAAAAGCATAAGTGGTTAGAATGTGGAGAGGAGAAGTTTGGTGTGTGGATTCATGGAGGGAATCAGAAATGAGAAAGAAAAGGACATGTCAAGACAATATTGGTGCTAGATCCAGCAAATTCAGAGGAAACTCTTTTCTCTGTTCAAATTATCTGTGCTTTGATGTTGTGGAATAACCAGTGATGTTTCTCTGTACTTTCTGGTGAGGTTTCAGGTTTCTGTGAAGCTCTGGAAGTACACTTAGCTACAAAAAATACTAGTTTTGCCAAACTTCTTTTCTTCTTCCCCCCCCCAACAGAGAAATATTTTACAATGTAGCCATCCTTAATAAACCTAATCTAAGAAGTGGCAGCATGGGGCTGCATGTTGAGTGGTTTGAAAAGGCTCTATATCTCATTATCCAGGTTACAGGGTAGATTTTTGATTGCCTGCCCTGCAAGCTCATTTTGAGACAGGTGTGTTAAAAATGCATGTGTCCTTCGTTACCTGGAGAGAGCAGAGGTGCTTTGTAGCTCAGAGTTAAGTTAAACGACTAAAGCCTGTATTATTCATCAAGACAAAGTCATTTTCTGAATCTGGAAGAAAAGAAACTGTCTTGTCTTTGAAAATCATTTATCTGGCCTTGATTTTCCTCAGGGCAGCAAGTAGAAGTCAAGTTTAAAACAGAGATTAAAACTCTTTTTCAGTGGGATCAGGAAGAGTAAATTGCCAGCAGAACCACTTTTGATCAAATGAGTGTCTGCTGCAGGAATTGACTGTGTAGCCTGTGCAGCAAAATGTTACAGTGTTCATCTGCTCTCCAGTCAGTTAGCACTGCTTTGTGCTCTCCTCTCGGTGTGCCTGGCAAATTGAGAAAGACGGATGTGTAAAAGGTTTTGTCTTTCTGATGTGGACTTCTTGAAGGTGAAGAGCTCACTGATAGATCAACAGCAGTTGCATCTGTCAGCATGTGTACATAGAAACCAGAGGTGCTAGGGATTTGTGGTACCAGCACCTCTGCTGATAGCTTGGGAAACAAGCATTGGCTTCTTCTGTCACAGCATAAAGAGGATGTGATTGGCATTCTGCAGATCTCCACTTGGGGTGGGATTGTCTGGGTTCTCACAAGTTGAGAAGAGTCAGATACAACCAGATCTTTACTGCAGAACTGAGGATGATAAGTATTATCCATGTGTTGACTTCCTCTGCCTAAGGGTAGGATGTTGCTGGAGTCATTATCTTTAAGGGACAAAGTAATTCTGATAATCTGAACTGTTTTATCATGGTCTGTATCCATCCATTTCATACCTCAGCGCTCTTTGCTTTTGAGTCCCTGAGTCCTGACAGGTGGCAAATTGGATCAATTTATATTCTTGGTGCCATGGTGAGATACAGAGCAGAATAAATCTCCAGAGAAATGTGTGTTGGGCTTGTGTGTGAGTAGGCACTAAGCAACATCAACAAGGGGACCAGGGTAGCCACAGCTGAGGGGACTGCGTGTGGCAAATAACAAAAGTAATATATTGATTATTTCCTTGAGCTTTTACACCAAGAGAGAGGGGCTGTGGAGAAATTTCTCCAGACAAAGAATTAGGATTGATGAGTTTGGATGATCTGGATCCATATTCCCCTTTTGTCCATCCAGCACTTCTCTTTTAAATTACCTTTTTCAGACTTGTTATAAGTAATTCACCAACCAGCTTGTGAGACTCAGCAAAAAATAATATGTATTTTTTCCCTAAAAATTTAATTGATCTCTTTTAATCCTTGATGCCAGTGATGTTGTTACTATTTTTTCACTGATTCTCTCCTACCATAGTGGTAGGTAGTAAGGTAAAACCAGAAGAGATACAAGGGATACTTTTAGCCTCTTCTCCAAGAAGAAGCATTCCAGGTGTTCCCTATAACAAGGAATGTTCAAGATATCCTGTATTTGAGTCTGCTTGTAGCTCTCCATAGCATTTCAACTGGTTATAGTATTCTTTCTCTTCTCTCCTAAAATATTTGTATATCTGTATGATAAATAGAGTTAAACAGGTACCTGTAACTGTATTGCTGGGCAGGATGGAATGTCTTCTAAGGATAGTTCACAAAATACTTCATCTCTCTGAGAGTGAGATAATTTTACCATGAAGAATATATATCTTGCCTTCTTAATAATTCTCAGACTTCTTTTCTTTTAATAGATTGAAGAAAAGCTACTATTTTTCTTCCTCTTTTGTAAACTGTATTAGTTGTCACCCAGATTCTTGCAATAGCATTTTGTTTGGCTGCTTTCTCATCTTTACTATATACCAGAACTTAATTGAACTGAATGAACTATACATGAACATGAAGTGGTGATTACTCAGCCCTGCTCGTGTTAATTCCCAAATATAATTTAACAATTTAAAAAAGTCTTTACTTCACTCAGTAGTTTTAGAGCATCAATCACAAAATTAATTAAAGCTTTCTAAATACGTCATGCAAATTATGCTTTACACCCCCAAATACATAAATTATATCAAATATATAAGCGTCAGGGAAGGCTTATTGCTGCAGCTGCCTGCAGAACACTGATGTGACTACTTACATCATAGCACCACAGCGTAATGAGCTACTCTTTGATGGCTGATTCTCTGCTCAGTGGAGGCTGCCATCAAATGTGTTGGAGTTGGAGTCGACCTAGAGTAAGATGTTATCACTCCAGCTGCTCATCTCCAAAATCTTGCTAGAGGTTATTTATTTTGGTTAACATGCTTCACTCATTTGCCATGGGCTAAGAGCACTCATGGAGTCAATTTCTTATGTTCGTCTGACAAGTGGTAACATGCTACCACAAGATTCACTCTTGTTTTTTTATTGTCTAGGCATAGCTATTTCTTAGATTGTAATTCTTGCATGTTTTTATTTACCTTTTTATTAACACTCCTGTTGTGGAAGTATTTTCTTTCTCAGCTGCTACTCCCCTCCAATAATTATGCCCTCAAATCTTGTAATCTTCATTTAAATTTTTGCCAGGTTGTTTTATTTGTTTTTAAGTAGAATGCCTTTTGAATCCATCAGGTAACAAAAGATGCAGGAAAGCTGCAGTATAGTAAGAGTCCATCATTTTGTGATAAGCTCATGTGTGGTGGGACTTTGGTTCCTCACCAAGGCTGGGGAGTCTCTATTAACCTGCAGAGAAGCAACATTGGGATGACATCTCCAGAATATTGACCCTGCTCCCTGCTCTTGATAGATGTTGTTCAGTCCTAGCAAGACCTACTGTTAATAGTTGTCTTGTTCCCACTATTCTCAATGGAACATTTTTAAAGAAACTCAGCCCTTCGATAGCCAGAAATATTTCTCAACGTGTAAGCTAATACTATTCAGAGACAGCTTATATAATTTAGTTTCTTGTATGAACACTTTCTTTTAACCTAAATAGCTTTTTTATACTGATATATTTATAGTTAGTAATCATCTCCCATCTCAGCTTTTGTTTTCCTAAACCAGTCTAACCTCATGAGATCCATGAAGTGTCTGATAACATGAGTAGCTTTTCTCTAGACCTACTCAAGTTTGAATTCATCTGCTTTGGGTACAAGATAGAACTGTACTGCACAGCTCCATTAATGCTTTTTCACCTCTGCTAGAAAAATGTTTTTTAATACAGTGATGTAGCTTCTTTTGTCTTTTTAACAACTATGCCCTGATAATGGCTCAGGTGCTTGTGAATGCAGTTATAAACCCAGGTCTTTCTCTTTCCAGCCAGTTATATCCACAATATTCTTGCTGGTTTTTAAGTACCCGATCTTGCCCTTTGCTTTATTAAACTTCTTGATTCTCACCTCTTATGTCATGTATGATATCACTGTTCTCTTATTTATCACCACATTTTTTGAACTGTGAATCAGCATCACCTTTCTTTAGAACACACTGCTGAATTAAGAGCACATGAGATGTAGAACTGGGGCTGCAAGTTATCCTATAGTGCTTGCTGAGTGTTTGCCTCATCTGCAGGGATTTTGTCTGTAATGAAGCCACAGAAGTTCCAGTCAGAAAGTTTTCATCTTTCAGCTCATGGTAGCAGATGACTTAACTCTGAATGTCTTCAGTTAAATCCCCAACATACCTGTCATGTTGGTTTCCACAGTGTTGCAAGATCTTGTGCTGTGCTGGACTATTTCAGTGTGTGCACACTTCAAGATACTCAGCATACGCTAAGACAAAGCTGCTTTGCTCAGGGCAGCTTTTCAGCAAGATACATTTCTAGATGTGCCCATGCAGAATTCTTTGCAGGACTGTAGCCTAAATCACTTTCAGTTTGATTGTGATACAGATGCAGTCTATGTCAGGCTGTGTAAGGGTATTTACGCTTCTCTGTGTGTGTAGGATTTGGAGGTCGCCTGCTGTGACCTACTGTCATTCCATTAACGAAACTGGAGCAAGCATGATTTACTTCAAAGCAGTGGAACTCCATATGGACAAAATTTATGCCTATATAGAGCTCTTCAATAGAGCAGGATTTTATGCAATATTACTAAATCTGCTAATCTAGACAAAGATTGGAAATTCCTCTTACTGGCAAAACCTGAAGCTGGTCAAATTCTGTATTAAAATTGTCTATTGCAGGATCCCACTGTCCTATTCAGTAATTCAAGTGAGGTTACACCAGGGGATGAGTCTGGCCAGTTAATTTACCCTTGATGACAGCAGTTGTGCCGCTGATCTACACAATTGGATTGTGTTTTGGCATTGGAGAGACTCCGGGGAATCTCACGTGATCTGTGCTGTGAAATTAATTTGATAATGCACCATTGTTTTCCTGAGCTTGCTCATTCATTCCCTGCTGAAGCTAAGGCCCTCAGGATCGGATTCATCACGTTTAGAAACCAACTACAGCTTTCCATTTACAGGATGTCAAAATCCCTGTGTGGTCTTTCTCTTAGGGAAAAAACAAAGCACAGCACTGTGCGCAAAAGGAGGCCTGACGGAGGTTTCTGCCAGTGAGGGGCACATTATCATCCCTCAGGCTTTACAGTTTACTGGGAACACTGTAATCCATAATCACTGCCCCATGAAAAACTGGCATCGTTGAGTTTCCTTAGAGCTGATCGTGGGTGAATCTGCAGGTGCTCATTCATGAAGGAATTGATGCAATCCATTCTGATGAACATGAATCCCACCAGGTTCAGAGGGAAGCATCCAGTCCCTCCAGGCTGCCGTCTTTCTGTATCACGCCTGCAGGTTTTAGCTGTGCCAGCTGGAGGCATTGGGCCAACTCTAGCCGTGGTGTAAGTCCATTAAGATCAGTGGATTTGCCTGCACCTACACAAGGCTAACTTTGGCCCACTGTGGTTAAACTTCTGTCAGTATTTCCGCTAAGCCCTTTTCTTTATTCATGGGTTTAGAAGCTGGCTGTAAAAATATGCTCCATGCTGACATTAGGCATACAGCATCTCCTCATCCTGGGAGTAAAGAGTATGGATTTTCTCCTTCTGTAAAGCAAAATGAAACAAATAGAATACCCAAACCCCATTGAGGAATTTTAGTCTGATTTCCTGGATTAGAAATAGGTAGGAGTTCGTTTCAGACTTTTTCCTATTCACCTGTGTCTCTGGGGTGGATTTGTGTTAAAGATTATCATAAGAATCTATGCGTACATACAGAGAGTCTGTTTTGTGTGCGATGCGAGCTTATATTGCCTCTTTTGATAGTTGGGGTGCTCTGACCCTTTTAGAAAATGCAATGTGTTGCTTAGGCCACTGCGTCCGTAATCAGTGGCTTGTGCCGAACAGGGAGCTTCTTTGTTGCTTGAGATCCCTTATCTAAATCACAGCAACTGCTTTCAGCAAGCATAGCTCTGGTTTTTGTCTTCACATGGGGATTTGTGACTTGATAAATTTGTTTGTTACTTAAAGTAAATGTTCCTATAGGCTTTTATGAAGACAAATCTCAGTTTTATAGTTGCTTGAGGGTAGCCCATTGTGGTTTTGCTTGGCTGTCATTTGTTGGTGGCCGTTGGTGTAATGTACGCAAGCCACATGTAAGTCTGTCATCAGTCTGAGTGAATGGGAGAAGTGTTCACTAAAAATGGGGGACTTAAATGAGTCAGTTTTGCAGACGTTCATGCCAAAGCATATTTACAGGAGCATTCATGATATTGCCAGGACTTCCTCAGTGATAGTTCTTTGCCTAAGTTTTTTTTGTCGTTTTTTTTTGTGCAAACGCAAATGCTTTATGGACTACAATAAAATCAGCCTTAGAGCTGTTTGGAGACTAAAATGCATTTGCAGTGCTTGTTCAGAGGAATTTGCTGGAGGGAGTTCAGATAAAAAAGGAACCTGCCCGGTGCTACTGCCAACACTTGGGGGTGAGATCAGCTGAGAAGTGGGTGCAGTGAGGAGAAACTGATTTCTGCACTCAATTCTGTCCTGGATCCCGTATGGCTACAGCAGACCACACAAGGGTAATTGGGAAATCTAGGTGTGGAAGGAGTGTATCTATTAGAATATTTATCTATTTCACCAGGATATGGCAAATTTTGAAAGATAGTCATGTCCGTGCCTTTTAAACAGCTGTACTGATTTAGGTTGTTACTGTCTCTCAGCTGTTCATTATCTGCTGCTCAGCTGACTGATCATGTAAGTATTCCTAATTTGTTTCAGTACAAAGTGAAACAGTTCATTTAATGAAGCTTTTATTGAAGCTGATAGCAAGAAGGGATGGCCAGATCTTAAAGCACAATTGTTTTCAGAAATAAAGATAGGGCAATGGCTGCAACAGTTGCAAAAGCCTTTGAAGGTGCAGAGGAAGAAGTGATGGTTTGGGTAATATTTTTAAAGGCATGTCTTGCCCTATATCTGTAGGATATACTGTTTTTAAAATATTTTATGGGTTGTTTTCTTTCCCTGGTATCAAAATACAAGGTCCTGGAAAATAGAGCCAAAGAAAACTGGGGAAAAATATGTTCTCGTAAAGTTCAGACTTATTGGAAATTAAATCCAGACATTACAGGAAAGCTGTAGATTCAGACCTAACAATACTCATATTCCTTATTGCAACAGTGTTTATATGGCCAGTGATGGAAAAACCCCAGTGTTCACAGATCTTCCTTTTTAGACTAGAACATCTTCCCAGATTTATGCAGTGTCTGCCATTTCTTAGCTCATAAATCATCAGTCCTGGGGAAGCATATGTCCATGGACCTGTGGGCAGCAAGACCTTGTTGGTTCTTTGTAATGGAAATATCACAGCCCATCTGCTTGTCCAATTGTGGTGTCCTGGTCGGTGTCTCACTGGCAGACCAGCTGCAGGGAGCACTAGAAAGATACACATTTAGTATTAATGTACAGTGTACAATCTAGTACATTTTCACACACTCCTTTGATAACCCTTGTGCTTGAGTTTTTGGTGCTTCTGAGGGTGGGGACAAATCAGGCCCTGAGGTTATGCTGGCTCTGCTTTTGAAGACTCTGAGCTTCGGAGGCAGCCAATGGAAGCTGTGGAGGCTCAGAACCTCCTAAAGCTAAGCCACAGGCTGTGCTGTGTTTGCTCATACAAAATGAGTACCTCATCTGCAAATAGTTCCACTTGCTTCAAAGCAATCCCAAATCGAAGGAGGCGCTTTGCTGTAGGAGTTGAGCCCTAGGGCCAGATGACTGTAGTCACTGGAATCAAGGAGGGCGAGTTCCCTAGGGATGCCTCAGCTCTTCTTGGAAGGGTCAGTCCAAGGGTGTCTTGGATCCTGACAGGATACTTCTGTGCTCTGCTCACCCAAACCAGCTGAAGATCTACAGCCAAGGGATGAACCTACTCTGCTGCATGAAGACCTATTGTAACATTACATTATCGTTTTCAGAATAGATTTTAATCTATTATGTTGCCATTATGTTTTCCATATATTTTTTGGTTTGGATCAAAACCTCAAAGTGAGTTTGACTTTTATCTTTGATAAATTTCCAGCTCCGTGTTTTCTTAGTTCTGTACTTCGTCTTCTTCCCTCTGTACTCCTGGAATGATTATAGATATTTGAACAGAAATAAAAACAAGTCAAACTGTTTCTAGGAGTCTCCCTTGTAAAGAAAACATTGATATTGTTATAAATGTAGAATGAATAACCAGTTTAACTTTGAAAGCACTTTGCGGTGCTCACCATATCACAGAACATGTATTTGTTAAAACAATGCAGCATTTCGCATGGCCTCTGGTTTTTACTGCTCCACCCTCTGAACGTCCTTCACTGAATTTCTGACTATTTTGTTACCTGAGAACATTAGAGTACCTGATGCATTAGAGTTTTATGGATTTGTTTCTTTGCCTATTAAATATATGACCTAGTTCAACCTGAAATTTTGTCCAAAATGCAGGAATTACAGGTGATACTCTGTACCCTGAGTAATTCAGAAGGTCATCATAGCTTAATCTGACTGTAAAATATAATAATTTGTCTAAACTTGGGCAAGTATTTTAAAGTAATGCAAGGTACAAAGTATTCTAAATGTAGTGAAGAGCCATCACTAGAGAGGAAATGAAAATAGCCTGGCTTGCTTGGCCTAGCAGAGTTGAGGTGGAAAGGGGATATAAGTGTTCATTAATATATCATAAGTGTTAAAATCAGGAAAGGAAAGAAGTATTTAAGCTAAAGTACTAGGCTGGCACAGGATTAGGTGTGTATCCATTGGTTGTGAATTCAGACTGGGAACTGTAATGCTCCAGCCAGTAGAAAAGCAAGAGGCAGTCTTCTGTCACAGATTCTGAAAGGAAGAGCGTGTTTAGTGGGGATCATGGTTGTTTATGAAAAGGATCAATAGTGTGGTTGTGTGCAAGCGTAAGAGACTGGATGACCCAGCAGAGTTCAATAAAAGAGCACAAACAGCCAAACTTTTGTTATAGGCATTGAAGTGTCTGATTCAAACAAACCCCGGCAACACTGCAGTTCAACTTGTCCTTAGCTTACCCCGCTGCACATATTTCCATGACTTTGTAGAGGGTGAGGTCTGGATATTATGTGTAAGATTTTACCTCCTGTAAAGTAAAAGTTGACATTCTCAGGATGGCCAGCAGACTGCATGGCAGGAAAAGAAGTATGTTCTCCTGCTTGTCACTACTTTATTTAGACATGACTGGATAGATAGAATAAATCTCTTGAGTTATCTTCCATATGCAGTGTGCTATATCTTATGAATCCCTTGAGTGAAGTTTAATGAGAAAGCAAGGTCACAGAACAATAATGGGAAATTGCCGTGTTCAGCTATGAAGAGAAAAAGATTGATCCAGTCAATAGCCATTCAAGTCGGAGGAAACCTTTACATTGATTTCAAAGAAACTGGATCAGAGCCTCAGTGAGTAAATTACTGTCTGGTCTCAGCACCGTGTCTGTCTGGTATCGTGATATAACACAATTATATCTGTAAGAACATTTTGCTCTGTGTTTGTGCTGTAAGGCATTAGGAATAAAAGAAAGTGATCCCAGTTGGAGCATTCTCCACACTGCAGAGGTCATTAATTTTTATCTGGAGCTGTGAAATGTAATTCAGAACTCTATAGAAAATGGACATTGGCGTTTGTGAGCTCTTCTTTAGGAACAGTCGTTTTCCTTCTCAAAAAAAAGCAGATAATCACTTTTCTTCGATCAGTAACGAGAGCTCTGTACTTCAGTGGTTTCAATCAAATGAGGAATTTTCTTCCTTGGTGATTTAAACTACAGATGAGTCCAAGCTGAAATGTTGGATCCTAAACCTAAGACTCTGGGACAGATTTTTAGATTTCTACCTGGTTAACACTGCCAGGACAGTGGCTATCTTAGCTTACTTTAGTTAGTCTAGCAAAAAAAAAGTTAAATCTGAAGTGAGATCCACAGAGTGGTATTGTTATAGTTGCCCAAAATTGTTGGTACCTTTTCAACTTGCTGTAGCACGGGCACAAATCACATTGCTGAAGGCCTACAAATAACTCCATTTTTGAAATCCATTTTCAAGATGATAACCAGGGCTGCAGCTGAGTCTGAGGGACTGAGCAGGGGTCAGTGGCAGAACCAGTACTAACCCTAGATTGTCTATGTTGCAGTATTTAATTCTAGATACCACCATTTAGGCCACTGAGCTGCATTTTAAATTTATAGCTTCCTCTAGCTTCAACAGGCTCCCTGTGTTCTGAATGTGGAGAAAGCTTTTTTAAGAAAAGCCTTTTTTCCTCTTGTTAACCCTGAATGTTTTTAGAGTATGGTATGTTGGATGGTTCCAATAGAAATTCCTTTTTCACCTTTTGTATTATCAGACAACAGATCAAAGCCAAGCAAAGGAGAAGGACATGGAAAACCACATGTCAAATGAAATCATATGGCAGTTCTGAACATTGTAGGTATGCCATCTTATTTTCCAGTTATTCAGACAAAATTGTCCCTGTTTCTTTTGCTATATAAATTGAACTATCAGGTCTTCAGGTATGGGACCCTCTCATTAGAACGCTGTTTAGTGTGTTAGCATTTTGTTTCTGAGCTATTCACAGAGAATATTTGAATCTCACTATTGTGTTTGTCTGGACAAAGAGACACCTCACGCATTCTCTTTGGTCACACTGCAAAGCCTCCACTTGGTATGCACACACTGCAGTGGTGGCTTAGCCTGCCCTCCCCCCCATGGAACAGGTTTAACATGGATGTATGTGTTTAACCATTGCTAAGTCAGAGACATAAAAAATTTCAGTGTTGTATGAGAAAGTACCTGGAGCAGTGAGGAGCATGGTCATGTACTGATCACATCTGTACTGGCTGCACATGTACAGAGAGCTCTCCTAATCCCTGATAGCCATCTGCCATCCATTTGCTGTGGAGTGCTGGGACCTCTGTCCCATTTGGTGCACCCTATTGAAGGTGCAGTTTGTCAGTGCATCCTTCAGCTCATCAAGGGGCTGTGCTCGGAGAACAGGGCCAGCACAGTGTTGCACCCCAGCATGGGTGTGCGCTTCCCAGAGGTCTCCAGAGCTTTTTCCTTTTGCGTGATCCAGTGTGTCAGGCATATCCTCTGTGTTAATTGCTGGAGGAGAGGAAACAAGAAGTCTGCAAGTGCTAAAGTTAGAAGCACATTCTCTCAGATTGCTCAAAAATGTAGGGGACATTCCCACGGTACTGTGGCTTCCCATCTTCCACCCTCCTGAGACAGTTCAGAAAACACAGAGCTGTCTTCACCATTTTCACTCTGTTTTCTCCATCTTTTAAATGTCAAATCTGTGTTCCCATATTCTCTTCAGACTCTGGCTGTGTTGGGGTTATTGCCCTCTTAGTTGAGCTGCTTATTAGGTGGTGTGAATGCACCCCACTGTTTTGGTGCAGATGAGCTCGCGTAGGGTACATACTGTTTGAACTCAAGTTAAATGACCTTTCTGCTTCCTCTCTCCATTTGTTGTTGATGTATGGCTTTGCTGATCCCACTGCAATGGGAGCTCATGTTGAGTTCTTTGTTTGTTCTGACTCCCTGATTCCTTTCCTGGAAAGCAGTAGCTCTGCAAGCATTTTTTAAGCTTTCTGGGATGGCATTCTTGTGTCTAGATGAATGATCCTCTCCCTAGCACTTGACTAAATTAACTGTATTTTTGTTTTGTAGAAGCAGAATATAAAGAAGTCTGGAGCACATTGTACACACCTAGACTGTGAGGACAAACTGAATAATAAAGGCAACTCTTACTTTCTTTGCTTTCCTTAGCTATGTCCCTTTTTTTGGCTTTGGTCACAGTCTGTTCCTCAAGAACTGAGGGTATGATCAGATTCAAACAGTTAATGCTTGTGGACCCAAGTGTTACTATTTCAGCTAAGAGCCCAGCTCCATGTTCCAGGGTCCTCTTTGGCATATCTTAGCTCTGCAAACATTCTCTCTTGTCACTCTTTGTCAGATGTCACTTGTCACCCCCATCACCTCAGGGCTATTGGGGTCAGACAGCTCACATGCTGTGAGGAGAGCAGAGCTCAAATGCTGCAGTGCTCAAGAGTGCATCATCTTTGAGATGGGCTGAAGCAAAACTGTCAAGGAAAAAGAGACCTGGTGAGTGTGCAGATTTGAGAGGTGTCTGTTTCCCCTCTCCATATTGATGAGTTTAGCTTTAAACTCCACAGCTCCACTGTGTCTGGCATTTTCAGCAGTGCCACAATACTGTTGGTAAGGCAGGGACCTTCTTTAGGAGCTGGACATGAATATCTTCCCTTTCCCTGAACTGACATTGAGCATCCTCAGCAGAGCTAACTCACAGGAGCCTCGCTGTTAATGCAACCAGAACTGGAACAGATAGGACATATGTGTGAATCAATTCCTGACTTCCCCATGCATGTCTTTATACTCTGCCATTTCAGCAGTGTGGTGGAAGCAGATAGTATCCTGAAGCTTTTTTTTCTGCTTTAGCATAAAACACGCAGGATATTGTAGACATCAAATCGAAATGCATAAGAGCATATTTTGTGCACAAGATAACTTGCTCTGTCTCCCTAGGTAGGAGGCATTTAAAATAAACTCAGCACATTCAGAAACACTGATGCAATAGCTAATGGAGTTGATTGTAGCAGCTTCCTGAAAGGTAAGTGTAGCTTAGTGTATTTGGTGCTGGCCTAGGACTGGGGAGCTGAGGTTCTGTTTCTGAGCTGCTATCAGTTTTTCCTTTGCAGTTTCCCTGTTTGTAAATAAAGACTTATCTCCTTCTGGAGAGCTTTAAAACCAGTTAAGGAAAGTCATGGGAGAGCTGTAATAATAAAGAAACGGCTTGGTGCTAGAAAACAATCTGGAATTTTAAATTTTTGTACTAATATCTAAGCAGGCTCCTGTTCTTTCTTGCCTGAGGGGCTTCTGTTAGGAGTGGGTGTTGAGCATATGGGATCCTTTTCAAACAGGAAATGTAAGTCAGATCGAGCCCTGAACAGAGGGGCAAGTGCTCTGTGCAGCTAGATAGACCCCATGCCATGTTGTAGTTAATGGGACACTGCTACAATAAACAGCTTGTGGGATGGACGCCTAATTAAAGACAAGAGGCAATAAGTGAGCACTGCAGTAGCAGGGAAATGGAGAGGTAACTGGAATAAGTGGGAGAGGCTGAGCAGTCCAGATTCTCACAACTGGATTTCTAGTTCTGGTTTCACTTAGGAAAAAATCAGGTCTCTATGCATGCACTTCTGCTTCCATTTAAAACTAAAACTATTTTCTAAACCTATGTTTGTCTTCAGAAACCTGTTTCTGCCTGTTTTCATTTAGTTTTTTAAATTACTAGGTTAACCCAGTAGGACTTACCATGGATTTTCTTAAGGGGAAGAAATGGATTCTGCAATTTCAAGCCAATAATGATCTGTCCGTGTATAACATGAAAGAAAGAAATGGAAGGAATTTTTTGACAAGGAACAGACATCTGTGTAAACTAATCTTTTCTAAGCCAACTGTGGAGAGGTTTAGCTTTCTGGTGTTTCCCCTGGAAGCATACTTAACTCAGTGCTGCTGAGCAGTTTCAGGTCACTTGATGGGATGTAATTAGCATTGTGTAATGAACTGGTCAGCCCAGTGGTGGTCTTGCCAGGGAAATGTTTAGGACTCTGCAAAATGTCCTTTGTACATCACATGCAATAGTTGGATCCATTGAGACATTTCTCCTCAGCTCACAAGATGCATTCGATGCACATATACATGTGGAGTGTATATGGGACATGGTGCAGAGACAGGAGAATGTGACCACATCAAAATTGCTGCTTCACTAACAATTTGGGTTTTGTGAGCTGCCAGCACTATTCCCATGGATGGCCTAGAGAGGAGAAGTTGCCAGTGTAGGATGAGAAGGAGAGAACCTGGTGTCTAAAATAACTGCGTGTGTGTGTGTGGAGGGCAAAAACCCTGAGAAAAGTGATATAAAACCCCACTGTGAGTACTCCGGGATTGCCTGATTCCTGCCCATCATTAGCAGGAGAAGCTCTGTGGGAGAGCAGATGTCTTCTCCAGAACTAGTCACTGGAGCTTGGAAAGGATCTCAGGGAAATCCGCTTTATATTCAAAAGCACATGTTTTCTGAAATGCTTTCTGACTGTGCATGTTCAGCACTAGCAATAATTTAGGCTGCAGTCCAATACCCACAGAAGTAATGGGTGTCTTTCTGTTAACTTCTTTTTAATAGACCAGGCCCATAAAGAGAAGACAAGCATATTTTTAAGAGCCTGCTAATCTGTGGAGCATGTGTTACTTTGAGTGAAATCCCCCAGCACACTGTGAATGGAACGTTTCCAGAAAAAATGGAAATAAAGAAAAAAGAGTAAATATCCATTTGTTGAAGCTCAGAAACTGTTAACGGCTGAAAAAGGAAAGGTCAGCTGCATTCCAGGCTGAAAACTGAAGATCTTCATGAAGATCTATGAATGTGCTTCTTCCATGTGTGGGAATCGGGAAGATGCCTCAAAATCAATTTTATAGGGGAGGAATTAACAAGAAATCCACCCAAACAAACTCCAAACCTCCTCACTTTACCTCAAAATAAATTATATGAGTGTAAGAAGTGAGAGCCAACTTCCTTACAGATAAATGGAAAGAAGTTTTACCTGGTGTTTCATAATCAACACAGCTTTTTTTTTTTTTTTGCAAAAATGTATTCTAATTGTCAAAAAGTAATATGATAGTGGTGTTACTACATTGTATGTTTTTGTAACTTTATTTCATATAGTCTCCATAACTCTATTGCATATTTATTTTTATTTTAAAGCAGAATAGCCTATGAGTGTCTAGACTGATTTTCTGTAAAACTTCAGAACATGGAATTTCACCTGCTAATTCTGGCATTTAATCCAATAATATATGCCTGTGTTAGAACATACCTACAGCTGGGAGTCTGACATCTAAGAAATTGACAGTCTATGACATCCCGTGTTGAAGGAGTAGGCAAAGAGTAAAATGTCTGCTTTTTCCAGTTTGTTTGTCTAATTTCACCTTCTAGCGCTTTGATCTGCCAGATTAAAGAACTGCCTAGGACCAGATACTTTGCAGGTGCTTACAGACTGTGATCAAATCTTCTCTTAACCTGCTCTTTGATAAGATAACATGATTGAATTCTCTAAATCTCCCACAGCAAAATGTATTTTCCAGACCATGAGTCATTCTTGGCCATTTGTTTGATACTGTTGCACCCGCGTAAAATTGGAGGTGTCCAGTGAAGAATCAAGCTATGTGCTTTATTTTTTTTGTAGACGCTCTTGTTCTTTGAAAAATATTAGGCTTTAAATACCTTCCAAAATGTGACCAGCTCTGTATTTCTGCCAAAGAAAAACTGACAGTAGTCTAGAAGCATCTCTGCTTGCATAAATTCACAATTTTAAGTATTTACATACTGGTAAATGTTTCAGAAAGGCAGTTATGGTGAAGTAATGTTCACTGAGCCTCTGTGGTGCTTGAAAATCTCTGAGGGAACCAAAAAATGTTTTGGTTGGACCAGTGTGGTAGGAATGCCAATATGATGTTTTTATCAGCTAGGTAAGTGAATCATCTGTCTTGATCATCTTGTTGCTGATGAAATCAGTAGGGAGTCTTCCTCAGACTCCCATGGAAGGAAGAGAGTATCCAACCACTGTCATCTCCTTGGAGGCTGTACCTGCCCAATCCAGCCATCTCCATTCTGTGACAGCTGCACTTCTTGGGAAATCCAAGCATTAAAGTAATACTGTGCTGTAAGTCTGTATTGACTTTTGGCTGAGATCTGGCTGCAAATTTTGCTGGCCCAGACAGAAGGAGGTCCCTTGATGTTTGTTCAGGGTTCCAGTAAAGAAGGAAAATTGCCTCTTGGTTGCAGTAGCACAGGATCAAAACTGACAGTCATTAAAACCATCAGAGTTTAGAAGTTCTCCTCTGTGTCATTCAGTAGACATAGCACTATTCTAAAGCCCCATTTCTCCTGGTGTCTGCCTTTGAGAGCAGGTGGCTGCAGATGCTCAGGGCAGAATCTATACAGCATGCACTGCATCAGTGTATAGAGAATTCATCCCTCGAAAGCTCTCCCTGCATTCAGGGATGATATCTTCTTTAGTGCTCCTACCTTAACATATTTTTAAGTTATATTGTTGGAGCTCATCTTCACCAGGAGATAAATCCACATTTCCTAGCTCATGCCAGTATTAGATTTAGGAATATGGGTTTGTACAACCCACCCATAGAGATGGTAGTTAAAGTTTTAAGTCCTTTTTGTCTAAACTCTGGGCCATTTAGTGTATGACTTGGAAGTTTATGTTTTCTGGATGAGGAGATGGATTGAGGGATTAAGGGATTAAGGTTTAGCCAAAGAAACGTAATATGTATGTTCACATACATATATAAAGGTGGAAAGTAGGTTCTGGAAGGAAACTCAGATCCCTTATCTGACTCTAATTAAAGGCAAAGTACAGCATACAAAATTATGCTTTTTATTTCCTGGTTGTACAAAGGAATAATTCATGTGATGTCAGGGAAGTTATACCTTGTTGATAACTAACTAAATGACAGAAAAAGCTAGCAGTGAGCCTCCTTCTCTTTCAGACTGGTTCCCCAGAGGCTTTTCTTGAAAAACATCCTGGGACTACAAGAAGTTAGTGAGAGTTAGTGAGAATGCATCTCACTAACTACAAGAGTTAGTGAGATGCATTCAGGGTGTTAAAACTTACATTACACAAGCATAAGGAGTTTGGTCAAGGCTTTAAGATAAGGTATAATTACCTGTGCTCAAAGAAGTTTAAATTCTTCCCCTGTAGGCAGGAAGCTGCAATGCATAAAACGTGCACATTGTCAATATCCAGCTACTACAATTAGTACAACTGTAGCTGAAGTTGCATTGATCCTGAATGAAGAACTCCTGTTTATGGCTGGCAGAGGCAGCTTGCCTGCGGGATCCACTGGAGTTGGCACATTAAACACTCTTCAGCCTAAATGCATGAACTTCAGCCTCTTTTGCTCTGCTTAGGTCTGCTTGTATTTCAGACAAACCACCAGCAGTTTGATGTTTATAGTGGAATGCAATCTGAAAATCAATGTTCCCTTGTCTGCTTTCGCTATTGTGCTCCATGGCTCTTTGTGGTCTTATGTTATTAAAATTACATCAGGTGTGTAGCTGTATTGTTTGATTTGGTAGTTGAAACACAGATAACACTTGGATTATTGGGTCAGATGTATTTATTATCCATTCAGAGAGGCTGGATATCTGATGTGAATTTCTGGAAATGTCTGAGTCAATTTTGCAAGATGAGGACAGCTTCCCCATCACTGGCTGCTGTGTGCAGACAGTCCTCTGGCTGCCGCTTACCTTTCCTTTATCGTCTGCTCCACTGGAGCGTAATGAGCGTGTATATTGGAAATTGCTCGTTGTCTGTGTGGTGAGAGGCAAAAACCTGTAGATGGAATCCGGCATCCGCTGATTCCCTGGCAGAGGAAGAAGGGAGTGGGTGTTTCTTGAACATGCTGTGTGCGGTTGGCACTTGGCTTTGAGCTCAGACACTTCTGTCTACACTTACTAGGGTCAAGGGAGTGGCATGTGGTGATACAGGAGAATAGCTGCAGTAAGCAGGACGGTCATGGGCACTGAGCAACTGGGTGTGTTAAAATGACGTCCTGTGACATCTGTCTTACTGTTACCTAACTGTTACCTGTTACTGTCTATGCTGCACCACTCAGTGTCTGTGGACCGGCCTGCCTCCTTGCTGGGTGTGTGCCTTGGGGCGGGCGGGGCAGCAGGTCCATCTCTGGCAGGCAGGAGTTCCGGCTGTGGCAGGAGCAGATTGTTTGCCACGGAACCCAGCTCACGTCGGATAGAGCAGCGTGTCTCAGAAATGCCCAGGTGAGCCGGGGATGTGCTTGTTTAGCAATCCAGAGCCAGGTGATGACACCAGGGTGATGCCTTTTTGGGTTAATTCGTCTTCCTTGGAAGCAGGTTGCATTAGCTTGGCAGTCTGGTTACGTTGCTCCCAAGTGCCAAATGGAAAGTGATTATGTTTCTCTCAGGGCTCAGCGTAGCTTGTCGAGAACTGTCTTGGGTGTCTGCCCAGCAGTGCACTCCAGACACCTACTCTTGGGGATACAGGCAAGTTTAAGCAGACTCATCTTTGCATGGTGAAGAGAAGGGAATCATCCAAACCAGCTTCACAGTGTGTGGTTGGACTTGTGCAAGAGAGTCACAACCAGGATGAACAATTTGGCGTCACTTGGAAGCTGAGTAATGGAGAAGTACATGTGTGCATGGTGGCCCAGTTTATAGAGCCAAGCCAGCCCCTTCCCTCTCTTCAGTGCTCAGTTCACAGGCAGAACCCTGCAGGTTTGGTTCAGAGAGACTTCAAATGATTGAATCCCTTACAAACTCAGATTTGATGCCTATATAAAAATATAAAAGTTAAAACCTAAGGCATCACATTCATACCTCTGCCTGCCCAAGAGCCAGCTCCCTGGTCAGCCTTTTCTTGTAGGAAGATGCAGGGTTGTCCTGCACCTCAGCTTCTTCACTCAGGTGCATGAAAGCTGGAGGGGGGAGGTACAGTGCCTTCCAAGTGAGGAGATGTACTCAGCCAGCAGCTTCTGAACTTCCCTATCAGGAGCTGACACTTAAAGACATAAAACATTGAACTCAGGTTCATCTGAAGTCTTAAAAGTATTTTACAAAGCTATATGCTTATTACTCACTAAAACAGATTGCACCTGGCCAGCCCTTGCAGCTGTACATCAAAGGGACATACACACAGAGGAGGGAGGGAGAAGGGGAGCTGGGGAGAGATTTCTCATTAGATTGTTATCTAGGAGATGATGCTTGGCTCAGCAAGCCTGTTGCTTCCAAGGTTACAGTTGAGAGTTTATTTCTTTGTTGCCATCATAAATAGCTTCTGGCTCCTGAGTCTAACTTGTCAGATCTTCTCCCTGGGATCAGGTATGGTGTTTCTCATACACTTATCTGGCTCTTCTCTGGCAAGGTCCCATTTGCAGGGCAGCTCTTTATGTCCCAATCAGTTCATCAGGAGGGACCTACCTTCTTATAAGTCATGTTTGTAGAGAGCTGTCAAAATCAGCTGGGCTCAATCCATGCTTTACTGTCTGGTCCACCTGGGACGTTTGAGGTCCCTCACATGCTTCCTTCAAGGTTTTGTTTCCTTCTTAGTCAGTCCCACCCCTGCATACAAATTTTTAATCATTCTTTCTTCTCTGGTAGTTAAATTCAGTTCTCCTCTGGTAAAACCAGTGTGGTAAAAACAACAAGGTCTTGGTATCTCATGGTGTTAGCACTTGCCTCTGGCCACTGCAGCACTGACTGCCCATGGGAGCTCTCTGTGTTGGAGAAGCTCGAGCTGCCATATCCATCTGCAGGCACCAGTGGTGCTAAAAAAGTAGGTTCACACATGTCTGGGGGGAGCCTGCATGTTGCTCTCCCTCAGGAGAAGGAATAACTGGTGGTATCAGCCCAGGGTCTATTAGTTTTCCATCTACCACAGAGGATATTTCTGTGAGCAGCAGTACCTGAATTCATTTTGATCAACCTTGGTTCTGGATTAAGCTTTTGCAGAGTCCCAATTTTCTTTCTCTGAATCCAAATTTCCAAAGCAAAGGGAACACCTGGAGCAGAAGATACTGCAGATGTCAGAGATTCAGGCTATAAAATTATAGGATAACTTATTTTTCTCAGTATGTGGTTCAGCAGCAGCTAGGCATCCAGGTATTTAATTTTAAACTATTAACACATAACATGGATTTGTAGCTCTATTTTCAGTGCAAATATTTTATAAAATATTGAAATTTAACACAGCTCTATATTCCTTGTGACAGGATAGTTAAACCTATAACAGCAGTTTCTTTCTTTATCAAATCCAGTAGAATCCTATTAGCTGTTGAGCTATAAAATCCAATTGGCCTTTTTCCCGTAAGATCAGCTGAGAAGATGTGATATAAATTCAAAATATTAGCACAGACTTTAGCCTAGGGCAAACACTGTTCTCTGCAAGGATATAGGGCCTTCACTGTACTTACACTAATATTTGTGACATACCCTTTACCCTCAGTTTGAGACTTTGCTTTCCCAATCAACAAACCTGTCAGCTTGAGACTTATTTGATGAAGCAGTTTAAGCATCCTGCTGTGAAAGTAAGCACAGCATTCAAGGGTCATTTGAAGTCCAGCTGACCAAGTCCTTTCTTTAAGACCACTTGAAGAGGGAGGGAAAATTGGAAAAAAACTCTCTGAAGAGAAACTGTACACCAAGGGAGCAATTTGAATGAGAATGTTACGTAGCTGCCTGAAGTGGTGGGAAGAGATGACCACACAAGGTTAATTGCATCTGCAAAGTGTTTCCAGATTTAAAGAAAGAAGAAAAAAGTTAAATCCTAAACTTCTTCTTGTCTGCCAAATCCATTAGTAAGCTTCTTAAACTAGCATGTAGCTCTGTGAACCGTTTCAGGCCATAATCATGTTGCAGGTGTGGTCAGGGTGGCCCACAAGACACTTGTGTTTCCCATGGGAGAGGGGAGAACCCGTGCTGTAACCACCACTTGGAACAGGGAGTCAGGAATGGTTCTGGCACAGCTGGAACTAGCAAACATGGCTGGGGCTGGGTCCAGAGCAGCAGAGCACTCAGAGAGCTGTGTGGCTGCAGCCCCCGTGGCCCCCGGGACCAGAAGGATCTGCTTACACACAGGATTTGCTTGTAAGGGACCTTT
The DNA here is from genome assembly GCA_013400515.1 of Erpornis zantholeuca. NCBI lineage: Eukaryota > Metazoa > Chordata > Aves > Passeriformes > Timaliidae > Erpornis > Erpornis zantholeuca. The sequence continues at coordinate 254,962 of VZTN01035362.1, read as the reverse complement.
GTGGAGACTGTAATAAGCCTAATAAGATCTGGGGAGCCGGTGCAGATCAGGCAGGGCTTTTCATCTTTGTCTCAGAGCTGGCCATGCAGGATCCATGCTGATTGACCATACTGAGGTGTCTTTATGATTGTCATTATCCTTTTTGTGTGTGTCGTTTGGTTGTTGTTTTGTTTTTGTTTTGTTTGTTCTTGGTTGGTTGTTTTTTTGGTTTTGTTTTGTTTTCTGTTACCTGGGATATTCCAACTTCTTGTTACTTTGGATAGCAGCATGTAGAGGATATATGTAACCTGTTTTTTTCACTTGACTAGAACATAGGCATTTAACGCACACCTTATAATTGGCATTCATTATACCAATAAAAACAGCAATTAACCTGCTACCCCTGTCTGAGGTTGACAAAACAAGGAATTAAAGTTGTTGCCCAGCAAAATGGGATCTTTTACTTTCTCTCAGAAATAGGAAAGTTTTAAAGGCAATTCACTTGACATCACAAGAAAAACTAACCATTGAGGGGCTTCCACCAGGTAACTTGAAAACACATTGATGGCTTTATTGCTTAAAATCTTGTATTTCCATTACATTATTGTATAGGCTAAATATGTAAAAACAAGCTTGCATTGCAAAGTTTCTTGCTTACTGAGTTCAGTAGCATAAACAAGCACCTCCCTACTTCATGCTGCACATGAGGTGTGGCTTGTACACACCCAGTAGGAAGCACCTTTAGGGTCAGAGATGGTTCTTGTGTGAGATTGTTACTTTGGCAGGACATGAGTCAGCAACAGGTGTTGTCTAAAAGACATGACTGGAGGGGGTGAGTTGGGCCATTTTCAGTTACCAGCAGGACAGAAAACCCCACCTCTCAGCAGTGTGCAGTCACAGCCTCAGGCATGTTGTGTCCTTGCCAGATCTTGTATAGGAAATGATATTTGAACAGGTCTGGTCCTAAAGCAAGACTCTTGGTGTTGGCAGATGATGGCATGGATGGGAGAGTTGTCCCTGAGGAACTGGCCAGGCATGGTGTCACTAGTCCCCCAGAAAAGATATTAAATGAAGTTTCTGACACTTGAAATCATTAAATATCACTTAGCATTTTCCAAAAGTGAAGAGGTCCTTTTTCCATTTTGCATGGTTACTTCTTGGCAGATTGAATAGAATAAGAATTCATGCAGGATTTTCTTCTCTGTACCACTTAACAGCAAGTGTGCTTTAAGCAATGGCCACAGTGATCTGTAGCTCCAGTTCTCCTCAAATTCATCCTCTTTTTCATACATGAACCCTGAATAAATTCAGTGTAGAATTGTGGCCACAGTGTTTAAGACACCATTATATCCTCCCAAGGAAAGTACTGTAGAAATTCAAGATCAGTATTTTAAAACACCCTCCAGGTCTGGACTCCTGCCTTAAACTCTATCTGAAAATAAGCAGAAGTGCCAGACATTGCCTGTTTTGTCCTGCCGCTGGCCCCCTGCCTTCAGAGCAAATTAGGAACAAATGTGGAACTCATGGGCTTGCTTAAGCACTCTAGTGAGTTTAAAAGCAAACACGACAATAAAAAATCAACAACCTTTTCATCGACTTTTAACTCTCTCTGACTCATTAGTAATGATGGAGATGTGTTACGTAAAATAGAAATGTAATATATATATATATTCATTTCTTCATTATGTCTCTTTATTGTTAGTAAGGGGGTAATGGGGTAATTGAGGGGAACCATTCATACATTGTTGGAGATGAACGAACTTTTTTCCTCACTGATATCTCCTCCTGTGAGAAAACACATTCCTTCTCTGATGATGTTGTGACTTTTGTCACGCTCTGCTTCTGAGAGTGTTTGTTAATTGGCACCTCTCAGATGAGCCTGTCTGTCAAAATCACACATAGCACCTGATGCATAGTGTAACAAAATACTCTCAGTATTTGAAAGGAACCCAGATTTAATATCATATTCTATAAATAAAGACTCCTTGTTGATATGATTGATGTGATATGCCTTTAATCATAAAAATGAAAAGTTGTCTGTGCATTTTCTTTCTAATGTTGAAGCTTTCAGATCCCAGACTAAGACAGAACTTGGGCCTATGAATAAGTGCCAGTGAAATAGATGACCCCTAGACATACGCTTAATTTTAAGTGAATGGTTCTTAAATGCTTGAAAGTGAGGCCCCACGTTTCTTAAAATCCATCAGATTTCATTTTCAGACTTTATTGGTGCCCTCATTTCTGTGGATTTGGAAATGTCCTTAAGAATGGGAATAGACTAAGTAGTTTCCACAATACTGCTTTGGCCACAGTCCTGCAGCCAGATCCAAAACTGTGCAAATTATTTTCATAGGAACAGAGGTTTCCTGTATGCTGTGCAAATCTATAATCCCCCTTCTTTACTTTCAGCAAGCTAAACTTACTTCCAAGAACAAATGATCATGCAACGAAATTCATGGAAAACATCATTGACATTGGAGGAAGGGATCTCTATTAGCATGTTACATTTCCCAAGTGAATTATATTGTCTGTTCTCACATGCTGTGTTCCACATTAGAAGCTTTGAAGGTTGCAGGCTATGCTTGAGCCTCTTTAGTGATAATGACTGACATAACTGAACTCAGAGAATCTCAACTAAAGCCTGCTGGGGTCAGTGAAAAGGTCCTTACTCACAGGTTTTGATGATACCCTTGTTTTCTGTTCAGACCAAACACTTCTTGAAGGAGGAACTGAGTTTATGAGCAAGTGTCCAGCACTTCATGCTGAATATAGGTGTGAATTTGGAGTCCTTTCCCTGGGAGGTAGAGATCTGTAGATATTGCAAAGAGAAGTGTTCTACATTCTTACTTGTGAACACAATGTGGGAAGGCTGGAGAAGCACATGGTTGAGCATAAAAATGAAGGATAAAGTGCTTTCCTTGCGCTGATGAAAGCAAACACATAGACAGAGACATGCACACAGACAGAATGAGCCCCTTCATGCAGGGAGTGATGATTTACTGACGTGCTGACTGCATACCAAATGCAGCTGTGGCAGGAGCAAGGTTCTGCCCTGCAGGAGGCTGGGGGCAGACACCCAAACACCTCGAGTCCTGTTTTCTTCCTTACTCTAATATTGTCCCACTGACTGCATGAATTTACTGCTGACCTGTACCAGTATGAGTGTTACAATTTAAACCCCTTCTCTTCTCTCTTACCTCTATTTCCAAACTGGTGTAAAAGGCAGTCAGTTGATACCAGGAGTTTGCATAGGGAGTGCTGGGCTATCAGCATAATGTGGTTTGCCCAGGTGTGAATAACTTTGGTGGCCCAGATATGGGCCTATTTCCTTTAGTGTTGATGATCACTTACATTGCAATAGACACCACTGGGTCCCATTCTCCTGGTTATTGCAGTGACTCTGAGAAAGAGGCAATCCCTTTGCCAGATCAAGGGCCTGAATCTGATTTCACGTCCTCCATGACAGGTTAAATGGGTTGAAGTCAATGAAGCTATGCAGGGTGAGAAGAGAACAGAGCATTGAGAGTGATGGATCTACCTACTTAAGGGGTTTTTATGGCTCCCAGAGCTGTGATGTTTGAATGCCTCACAAACTTGAAGACCACTCCTGTGAGAGATGGAAGCACTGTTGTCTCTGCCTAACAGCTGGGGAGCTGAGATACAGCAAGATGAAATACCTTGGCCAAGGTCACTGTGGAAATATGTGACAGAGCAAGGTCTGCCAAACTAAACTTTGCCAGGTTTCAAGCTGGTATGTGGACAACTGGGCCAGCTTTCCTCGTAGTATGGGGTGAATGGGCTGTTCTTGCCTTCTGTCCCCCTCTGCCCCTTCTTCTCTTTCTTGAGTTGCAATGGTGGGAGCTGCCTACCTGCAGGCCACTGAAAAGGATCGGGCAAAGCCCAGCCTCTGAGATGCTCTCCCCAGCACAGGTCAGCTGAGGTCCCCTGAGGTACAGGCAGAGGATGGATTCCTGTTTCCTAGGACTGTGGGAATCTGGGGTCAGCACACCAGCAGCCTGTTCATTACCACGATCTGAACTATAGCACCTTCCCCTCTCACATTTCTGTTATTTAGGGTGACTAATCATAATAACAAATTGATTAAGGTTAACTGGATAAAGTCATCTAAGTCATATTTACTGCTAAACTAACTGCCCAGGGAGGTGAATTAATGATCTTTACAGAAACCTTTTATGGTTATTTGGCCACAAGGTGTGATCTGGTTTGATCTTTTATGCAACATAAATCAGTTTAATGGTTAAATCTGTGCAGCTAGCTGTTGAATTTAAATGAGGGCTTTTTAAATGAAGTATGATGCTTTTTCACACACAGAGGGACATTGAGCAGGTGTATATTGCAATTAAATGAGAAAACTTACAATTAGATAATGTTAAGTTTGTGACACTGGCTGACAGAAGCCCGGAGATTCACGGTGAAGGTCCATGATCAATCATTAATCCCTGCCACTGTGGAAGAAGTAAAATTGCAAATGGTTTCATCTGAGGTCAAAGCAGTGTGGGAGAGTGATGTGGGTCGTGTAGCGGATGTCTGATATCAGCCATTCATTTCAATAGCCTTGGGTTCAAATACTCTGTTGAGTTACAGATGGAAATTATTTGATCTTGTGAGACAGCTCTCAGCCTTCTAGTATTTCTGCTGTTTTGGTTAACACCCAGGAAGGTCTGGCAGAAGCCAGGGATCTGTTATAATAGGCAGCTACAAATATGTCCTGGGAGATGGCTTCAGATGGTTGCAGATTTTCCAAATGGGAAAAGCTAAAAAAGTACTTGTTGCTCTCCCAACCTTCCTGCACTTTAACACTGCTCCCAAATTGCCTGATGTAGTCACAGCCTGTCCTCCCTCATTTAGACAGCGGTGATATCTCTCCCAAGGGCTTGCTATTTAAATGGTGAATGCACTTCGGGAGGCAGAGGCTGACAGACTTGTGCCAGTGCACTACAGGTCAACAACCCAGATCTGAAAATGAAACCAGAGCTTCCGGTCTACACAGCACTGCCTGCCACGTCTCCCATGGGTCCTGTCTTCACCCAAGGATGGAAGAAGGAGTCAACTATTAGACAGGACAGCTTAGCCATGAGCTGCTTCCCAGGGAATTTGCTGGACTTGAGAGCAGTCTGTTAGACACACCTGTTTGCTCAGGTGTTTCCTAAAGAAAGGGAGGATTGTTTGGGATGTTGATTGAGCACTGGGGAAAAGCTGTTTGTATTTGGGAAGGCACAGAGAGGAGTGAACGGTTTCTGTTTGATTGAGTTCTGTTCTGTGTGCTCCTATGTTAAAATTTTACTGGAAATATTAAAGAATAGGCAAAGAGCTGAGATGAATGAAGGCAGGTGAAAGGATTCATGAGCGCTCAGAGAGGAATTGGTCCAGGCAGAATAAGACACTTCTTTCCCATCCAAGTCAAAGTGGTTAATGGGGCATGGTCCTCCTAATCTCATCTCCTTGTTGAGCAGATGGCAAGTTTTTTCTGTAGAGCTCAGACTCATTTTCCTTAGTTTTTTTCTGTAGAGCTTAGACTCATTAAGTGCATGTTTGCACTCCCTGGTGTGACCAGAACAGGCAGCACAGTGATGTGCCCACAATATTGAGCTTGTAGTTGGGTCATCCAGTTATAGCCTTAACTCTTGTGTGCTCCCCATCCATCTCCCATCATGGAAAACAGATCTAGTTATGCAGAATTCTGGGTAAATACTGCTTCTAAGTATGAGGCTGAAAATGGCTGTGTAAGAGTTAAGCCTACTTTTCATAGTGTGCCTTAAGTTTACTGCTTGAAGTAATGCAGTCTCCACCTGTGTGCAGGGTCAGAGCATGTCATGGGCACTTCCTGGGTTACAGTTTTTCAGAACTGCCAGCCAGTTTGTTTTGTTCCTCTCCAGTGGTTCACCTGTGCTGAAGTTCTCTCCCAGCAAAATCAGGAATGATGTTTTAACACTTAGTGTAATCATTTACATCTTCAAAATGCAATGCAAACACCACTGAAGAGCTGTCAACCAAGAAATCAGTTTTGCCTTTTTGATTAACTTCGTATCTTAAAAACCCTACCTGAGTGCTGTAATAAATGCTGTTCATAGAACAAGGAAAGGAAAATTCCATAGATTTCTTTTTCTCTTCATTTTCTGGTCAAAATTGATGAAGTTTTAATTCCCTTTTTTCTTTATTAACTTGCTTAAATCACGAAACAACAAGAAAAAGAAATTAGCTACTTTCCCTCCAGCCTGCTTTTGCTGTAAATTTGCAGAATTCGAAATTGGGGCTGTTTGGATTCTAATGCTTTTACCTTTAGTTCATTACCTTTTTGTGTAGAACAAAATAGAAAGAATATCACAATTTTTTTGAGCCTTAAAAACAGAATGGGGGAGTTCGGGATAGTGCCTGAATCTACTTCAGACATTATCTTTAACTGCATTAAAATGCAAGTTGGTGCATTAAATCTCCCACCACTTTGGTGAGGTAAGTAAATATTATGATCCTATTTAACATATGCCTCAAGCCACATAAAAAACCAAATAGAGACTTGGCTTACTTGGAAGTAAATCATTAAAACAGCAACTCATTAAACGAAGACTGAATTCAGTCCAAAGAGAGAATGTTAGGACTGGAATTAGACTTGATAATTGACCCATCTCCTGTCCACCAAACTGTGATGTAATGACATAGTGACATATGAAAAACTGTACTGATGACTCTGATGGCATTTCAGACGTTCACTGTCATGACTATTTCCCTGTTTTGATATCAAAGCTCGGCATTTCTGCTGTGCTTGGGCTTGTATAAAGGGTGATAACCAGCCTTAGATCTGGCTGGCTTACACTTGCAGGGGGGGCTCTTGCCTGGAGCCCTGGTATTGTATGAAGCTGGGATCTCAAAACAAAGTTTGAAAATTTGATTGGCTACAAGTTCAGTCTATATCATGGAGAGTATAGAATTTCCACCCAAGTGCATACAGAGGCTTGGATGCATGCAGAAATAAAGCATGAAGCAGGGCTGTTGCGGCAGGCTTGGAAAGTGGTTTTGTTTGGAAACAACCTATTTTCTGTAGAAAAGCAGTCTGAGGCTGGGTGGAGAATGCTGGATGCCAATTGTTTTGTTTCTTTACCATTTCACAGAGAAATTGGCTTATTTTTTTTTATTAACAGGACTTTCAGGATTCTGAAAATGAACATTCTGATCACCCTTTGTCAAGCCTGCACTGATCTATCAGTCACCTTTATCTATATTTCAGGATGGAAATCAAATCAGAAATCATAGAAACTTTGTTTCATTTCCAGACTATTAAAGTTAGCTTGTTCATGTCATTTTGATGTGAGGTTTACGTTTTAGAAACATCCAGATATGGCAGCTTAATTCTGTCAGCAGAGACTGAATAGTGGTCATCTGAAATATCTGACCCTGACAAAAATTACTCAGGGATTCACAGGTCAGTCTGATTATATGACTTGATTTTCTTAATTTGATATTTCAAGACTGATTTTAAAAATATGGTTGGCCCATTCTGCTGAAGGAGAGATGTAGTCACAAATCACCATAGCCTCACAATTTAGTGAGGTCAAATGCATCTTCTTTCTGTCTCACTGCTCAAGGAGGAAATGGAGAGGAAAAGGATTGTGAGGGGCACTCTCAAAACACTTGCAGAGTCTCAGCAGTTATTTGCCTCAGTTGTGCTTTCAGGTTTGCCCTGGCAGAGTTGTCCAGTTAGAAGTAAAAAATAGTGTTGGAGCCTGACTGTGGAACTTAAAGAAAGAGCCAGTTACTAAGCATTCAGCATTGTGCCCAATTAAAACTGCTATAAAACACAAAGCAGATGTTCTGAGGGGATGCAGGCACTGGTGAGAAGCAAAGCAAGTGAAGGTAAATCAGCTCTGCTTGCTCAAATGTCCACACCTCCATAACTCTGCCAGATATGCTACAGAGAGGGAATGGGGAAGTGATCCAAACACTTCAGGAGCTGGAAGCAGCTTGCAGCTGGGGTAAAGGAGGTCTCTGGCTGTAGCACATCTTCATTAATTGTCAAAAAAGTTTACCCACTTGACACTGCTGCTCCAAGTGCTCTGTTTTCAGTCCCACCTGGCTGTGCCATAACTCTCATTTTCTGATTGTGCTGCAGGAAGGGAACAAAGCAGTACTGCCATTTTCCCTGCTTCACCGTTAAAAGGTGAAGGCACTCCATTAGAGGCAGAGAGGAAAGGCCTATAGTAAGGGCACTAGCACAGGACTTGGAGGATTCTGGTTTAATTCTTGCCTTTGCCACAGACTGCTTGTGTAACCCTGAGCAAATTGGTTAATCTCCATGTCCTTTCAGTACCGCAGTTGAAGGGATAATCCTTCCCCAGCCTTCTCCTCTCTTGTCTTGCATATGAGCTGCTTGGGGCAATTGTGGTCTCCATTTCTTTTGTGCAATGCAGTATTGGGACAGTAGGGCTCCATGGGCTGTAGAAGAAATAGAACAAAAGCCCAGGCCGCCCTGAGCTGATTCAGGCCTCAAACGATGGAATCAGAGGGTGGAGAGCTGGTGCTTGCCAGATTTGGGAGAATTGTGCCTCGTGGGTACCTGCAGGAATGCCTCTCTGGGGAGAGCTCTCACAGTTGTGCTGAATGTCTCTGTGTTGAGTATGCTGGAGACGAGGACTCTGACACTGCAGTGCCATGTCAGCCACAAGGGATAATGAGGTGCTCTGCTGATAGGACAAACTACGTGTGTGCTGGGCAAATTCCTGTGGGTCCAGATTCCACAGTTGTTTCTAAGCAGTTTTTGTTTCATTTCCCAGCCCTGGAGCTTGCTTTACTTACCTGAGGTTCACAGCTCATCTGTTAAGGTTCAGAGGAATCTAGAGGCTAAAATGGGACTTGTAGCTCTGTAGGACAGACACCATTTGTGTTCAGCCTCATGCTGGAAACGACACCAAGAGACAGAGTTCATACGGTGACAAGTCACTTCCAAGCTGGAACCTGAAACAGTTTGCCACAAATCCCTGTGGCTTCATTTTAAATGGCCTGGTGGTGCTAGGTCACCCTTACATGTTGTACCTGTTATGACATTGTGGGGCTGTCAGTAACTCACTGCTGAACACTCCTGAAACAGAAGAGAGCTCTGTGGGGCAGCTGCTCCCCAAGATAAAGCAGAGCGCAGAGGGTAGGAGAACACAAACAACAACAGAGTGAGATGGCCACTGGCTAGGTTTGATGATACAATTTTTAGGAAATTGTGAGTGCGTAGAGAAGATTTCTATTTTCCCTGATATGCTAATGATTCTTGTGGCTCCAAAGTATTTGAGTGGAGAGGCAGCATGAGAACCTCTATTCAGTTCTGCAGGAATAAATGGGAAGCTTGTATTGCTGTGGGACAGCCCCAGCCCTCCTTTGCAGGGGAATCTGAGTAACAAACCAGAAGTGGCCCAAGCACATGTTGTGAGCCTGCAGACCCAGCCCTGCTGAAAGGCACTTGAGCGCGTTTTGAGTAACCTCAGAAGGGTTTGTGTGTTTGATTCGGATCTGGCATTACTTCTGTCATAGCCTCGATTGGCAACGTCCCTGCAGCGACTGGGGCCCGAGCAGCATGATTTACAAGGGAAGTTGCTATGTTAAATAAAAGTTACATAAGGAATAATTTACCCCCAGCTGTGCACAATAATGCTGCTGTAATGCCGTCAAGACACTGTGCTGACTTCAGAAACGGCCCATGTGAAGTTTGAGTATCTTGTTATTCTCCCCAGGCCTCACGGAGAGGCTTGGAGCTGCAGCTGTGCTCCTTTGCTGCCCATCTTCCCCTCGCAGGCAGACGCAGTACAGGAGGCACAGGCACACAGCCTTTGCAGCATGGAGCCCTGCGCCTCCCAGCAGAAGCCATCCCCCACTCAGGGTGCTGCGGTTTGGTAGGGGGAATTACCCCCATCTCTTCACACTTCTGGCTGGCTGGGTGCAAGTCAGCTCCAGCCCAGAGGCTGCAACCAGAGCCTTGGCATGGCACAGAGCTAAGTGTCTCCTCAGGACTTATTAACAAACTCCCCTTTGATGCTCTCTAAAATATAGTTCTGTGGCTCCTGGTCTGCATCCAGAGAGCCCAGGGTGTGGGTAGATGTGGTAAGAGCGCGCACACCTGACCTGCAGGCGTGATCGGCAGCGTGCCAGAGCAAAGGCCTTGTGGGCCTGAAGGGCAGCTCTGCCGCCGGGCTCACCGGATCCTGACATCTGGCTGCAAGTCCCGCAAATTGCTGGGAGCATGAGCTGGGAGTGTGAGCTGGGAGTGTGAGCACCGTGCGGTTGTTGCTGAGCCTGGAGCAGTTTACAGCAGGCCCTCGTGCTGTTCCCTTCCTTGGGCCCCTTGGACTGTTTGCGTGCTCGTGACCCCCAGACCCTCTCCAGTGGAACTGCAAGCTATAACGTTTCAAGTGAGAGAAGGATGACAGGGGGGATAAAGAGAAGCGAGGGAAAGGCACCTAATACGATTTCAGAGAGCCCTCTGGCAGTCTGTCCGTGGGAGGCTGCCATGTATAATAAGGAAACGATTTGTCTGGGAATGATTCAGCATGTAAAATTCTCCCTTCCTGACCTCTTTCTAAGTCCCCAGCATGGGATTGCAGGAGGTTTCCAGCAGAGGAGAGCCGATAAGGCACAATAGTTTTCATATGCTTGGAAAAGAGGTCAAAGTGTCCATGCTGAGGCAGCATTCTCACTGACATGTGGGGCTGCGTGGAGCCCACATTTCACCTTTACTCCATGGAAGGAGGTGGATTTTATCTTGCTTAGAGACACATTAACCATCAGGGAACTTTCCTTCCCAGCCAGCCCTTGGGGTTGTGCTTCCCACAGCCTCTCCCTCTGCCCTGGGGGCCATGGTGAGCAAAACCCCACCAGCAGCTGCAGAGCTTCTTTCCTGCTGATTTTCACAGGGCTTCTTGCACACTCTGAGCTGGCCCACTGGTATTTCCCTGAGGATTCCTTCCCTTTTGTGGGGAACCACAAGGAGGGCTGGAGGATGGAGCAGCTGCCCAGTGGGATTCTGGTATTGAGGGCTGGTTTTCAGCAGGGAAAATTTCTGTGACTTTTCTGGAGCTTGCTCTAGACGTGAGGGTTGAGACATTTTTGCTTCTCAAGTGCTCTGGGAGTTCCTCCTGTCCAGCACTATAAGCCTGACTTGCACAAATGATTACATAACTGCTGTTTCTTGGCATTTGGATTTTATAGGTTGTCAGGCTCTCCCATCCAGTAAGGGAAAGGAAGAGGAGAGACAGCAACAAAGTAAACTCAGTGGCCTTGAGTTTGCAAATGCTGACTTTTAATGTAGTAGCCACCTGTGTGTGCTTGTCTGTCCCCTGATATGCACCATGACATATTTGCAACCTTCTTTCATTGAAATCTTTATTATCTCTTGGGTAGGATCTTCTTTTGCTGCTTGCTTTCTTCAGTAAGTTATACTAATTCAAAAAAGGTATGGCGTGTGAGCAGATCAAAATGGGCAGCCTGAGGGGGCTGCAGGTCCCTGCCTGCTGCCACTGTCATGTGGGGAAGGAGCAGCTGTGCTTCTGAGTAGTTCCCTTCCAGAGCAGTGAAGCTCTCTCCAGACCTAGCATTGTTCCTTTCCTTTTCATTAGCTGAACGTAGAGATGGCCAAGATTCCTGACCCTACAAGTTCTGGGCAGTCTAAATTCTCTGTGTGGCTGAAGGCCATGAAATACATACAGCATGCCTTGGGGAGCTGGAGGGGGAACTGAGCCTAATTCAGAGATGGGAGAAGAAACAAGATCTGCAAAGTTGCGACCATTCCGCTGCGGGACAAGGCTGGACTGGGCATGCAGAGGGGGTTCAGGGTGAGAAATGAGTGACGATCAGCTCACTTCACCTGCAGCAGTGACTTATGTTCATACCTGCTGCACTGCTGGCAGTGTAACTGGCTCAGCCTGGGGGCTGAGTTTGAAATAGTTCCAAGTGTGCAGCTCAGAAGCTGACTGTGGGCACCACAGGCTTAGTGAATTCACAGGGTACGAGGCCAAGGTGAATGAGGCACCCAGTGTTAGCCCACAGTGAGGCTGATGCTCAGCAATGAAGATGTCGGAAGTTCTAACCAGTACTTAGGGTTCATGAATTCACCTTCTGAATGCATGGCTGTCCAGATCCTTCAGAGATACCAGCATGGACTGCAAGTGAAATAACTCTGTTCTCTGTTATTAGGTGATATCTATTAGCAGACAGCTCATTTTCTGTTTTGTTCCTGGTGGGGACATTTTGGCCAGAAGCAGTTTCGAATCTGGCAAGTAAAGCAAAAGTATTACAGGAAGGGAAAGAAGTCCAGATCCATGGAGGAAATATTTTTATTCTCTCTTTCTTGCTGGTTTGAAAATAGCCCCTTAGCAGGATATGTTAGCCAGGAACTGAATTGTTTCAAGTTCCCTCTTCATATGTATCAGTAACAAGTCCACGCTGCACTCTGTCTCTTCTCTGATTTTGGTGGAAATTTTAGGAAAATCTGCCCAGATTTGGATTCCTACTTGAGCTGTGCATCTGCTGGGCCTGACACTGGTAAAAATTGCCTGCTTTGTGGGATGTCTGCATGCAATGAAAGGTTCTTTGTGAATGTCTTCTCCCAGCTCCTAATATCGAGGGAAAGGCTCTAAATGGGTAGCATTTTGCAAAAGCTTTTGCCTCTCCCTATCTACAGTTTGCATCACAAAGCTGGATAGACTTGTTACCAGTATGAATGCCCAGTCCCAGCTCTGTGTTTTGTACTTTCTCCCCATAGCTGCCAGTACAAATGTATTGCAATCTGTCACAGCCAGAGCAGAGGAAAACCAGGGCGTGTGGAGGAAATTTGGTGACTGCCTGTCAGTCATCATCTTCCTTGCTCTGCTGTTCAATTTTGCTGTGTAGAACAAATCACATAACCTTTCTGTGTCTCGGTTCCTTCCCATATAATGAGGACAAATATTAATTTGTCTCCTGGTGACAGAGGTTGCGTTCATACTCACAAAGTGCTTTGGTAATCACAGGTATTCTGTCAGTGCCATACATGGTTATCCAGCCATCTGAATGATCAGTGTTTCCTGACATCTGGCCACAGGGAGCTGGGTCTGTGTGGTACTGCATGGCCAGTTTCCTGCTGTGCCCATCTGCTGAGTGTGTGACAACCAAGAAATGGTGGGTCTGGATGTGGCACCTGGATTTGTGCTGCTACTTTTTAGCCTGGTGCATTGGTAGTCCATGGAGTTGTTGTAGCAAGGACATTGTGTAGCTCCCTGGGGAGAAAAGAGGATGTACAGATCCCTCTTTTTCTCCCCATCACCCAGCCCCAAACTTTTGTCATCACCTGCTCTATGAGCCCCTGCGAATTCTCTGGTGTTCACCCATGGCTTGTGATGGGATGGTCAGCAAACTCATCTGCTCAGGCTCTGTGATCCTGCACCTTGGCACGGTGCGGGGCTTGCTCAGTGGTAGTTAACAATGTGCACTTCATTAGCATTTTCACCATGCCTTTTCTGAGCAATCTGTAAGCGTCACACCAGTGCTTTCTTCATTGCCTTTTCCCACTTCACTGTTGAATGAATTCTTTCTGACCTCTTCCCAGAGGAGTTACTCCTCACTCACTGATATATAAGGATTTCTTACAGCCTGGCTTCTTCTGATTTTCATACCTGGGATTTTGTTTCCTATTTTGCTCTGCCTTCCCTAGACATTTAACACTTTGCATTTCTTTTATAGTCCCTGTCTGATATTTCCTCTCTGCATTTTGTCATCCCAGTCTTCTTTTTTAGTTTCCCCAGTCTCACTCTTTTATACAGGACAGTGGAGTTTTGAGTGCTCTTAAATCATCCTATAAAGTTCTGCATAGCACAAGCTCCCAGCAGCAGTGTCCTAGGTGCTGGCTAAGACTTATTTCCAGAAGCCTTTCATTCTTCTCTTTAAATACAGGTTTTGGTCCTTTATGTAGAACATGGTTGCAGTGCTGCAGATGATCTTGGTTGCATTTCTGTTGAGAAGCCAGAACTCTTCCGCATGGACAGCTGTGCAACCACAAGGGAAATACTTTAATTCTCCTAAGAGCCTTACAGAAGGTAATCTTCACAGGAACCCCAGGAACTGGGGTCTTGCACAAATAAGAAAGCTGGCACACAGATGCTTAACCAGGGTCACAGGAGGAAATCAAAAGCAGAACTGGGATTGGGATTTTTGCACTGCTGCCCCCAGACATGTTTTTGGAATATCTTCAACAGGTTTTCTGCTGCCTCAGTGCACACCTACCCTCTACCACATACAGTGGAAACTGCTACCAGGCATGGACAGCTGGCAGACTTTGAGCAGTAGGACTGAGGTGCAGCTTTGGGAGAAGCATGGATTTATGATGACCTGGTACATATTATAATATATGACACATAGGATACATTTTGTGAAATGTGCCTTAGTTGACTAAAAAAATCAATTACTTGCGTCCAAAATCCCTGCTTGAAAGGATTTCTGTCTCCAAATGGCCAAACAGCATAAAAATTAATTGCTGTAATGTAGTAAGCCATTTGCCCTCACACCCCATTGTTGATCTGAAGAATAGTGGCTTTGCACAGGGTGGGAAATCTGGATGGGTCATTTTTAGCACTGACTTGTGAAGCTGTGTGCAAACGTGTCGTGGTGGGCTTTCCTGGGCTTTGCATCTCTGGCAACACCGCCAGGACTGGCTCTGCCCTTGGCTGCAGGCAGTGAGTTACGCTCCCTCCCCAGCACGGCTCTTCTCTCTTCTCTGCTGCACAGGGTATGTTTGGGGGTATCTCAAGTGCTGCAGTGCTGTGGCTGAACAGGCATTCCTTCTTGTTCCAGATGAGACCCAGGACTTGGGCTAGCCTGCTTTAGGTCACCTTGGCTATATCTGATTGTTACTGCAGTGTGTTGCTCTGACCTATCTGTGCACCAGTGGTCCCAAGCTGCTGGTTTGTACACAAGAAGCTGGAATGCTGCTGCTTGCCAAATACTGTCTTCTGAATCTTGCTGCAGAGCGAGCAAACCAGAGTATAGATTATCTGATCACAGGGCACATGGATTATCGCTTTTCAGTCATAAAAAAAAAAAAGCAGAAAAACTGAGAGGTGATGAAGAACACAAACACACAGCCAGTCTGGTTGTTCAGCCTTTGCAGCTCAGGCCGGTACCTGCAGAACATAAAGGGTTAGTTATTCTTGCAGTAGCATGATTAGGTGCTGTGAACACTAATGATCCAAAAAGCTCCGTTTTAGCTTACTTGAGAATTGTATCCAACTTTCTCATGCCTGTTAACTTTGCAGACAGCAGAGTTGCTACAGGAGCCTGAGATCCAGGCAACTAGATGAAAACTCATTGCAAATGCACGTAGTGTCTGACTAGACCTGTGGTCTGTGGTGGGGAGTTAGACAAGGTGAGACTGTAAAAGGCTGTAATTGTACACAGGAGATGGCTGTGATTGCTTTAAATGTGGAGCCATTGTCAGGAACACGGAGGGAAAAGCACTGCCTATTTGAGCACTCTTATCTCAAACTTCTGGCTAAGTGAAGTCAGGAAATGATTGGGGGGTGCTGTTGTTGTCTGTGCATTTTCACCCCTGGGATTTGAAGAAACTTGGGATTTTGTGCTGCCTTTGGCATGGCTTTGCTAACCTTGGCCAAGTTTCATTAATCAGCAGCCAGGGGTTACATGAAGGGTATAGTGTCTACCCCATGAGAATTCAAGGACCACAAGGAGACTGGAGATTCAGTAACATTTGTTTAAAGGCACTTCAAGGTTTTTAAATTATTTTTGGCTCCTGAAACATAACTGCCATTCTTTAACTATTATCAATGGCATTAGAACTTCACGTAGTAACAGCATGCTGGGATCTGTGAGAGTGTCAGGCTGGCTTGCTGTTACATGAAAAATGTCACATCTTGCAGCATCTCAGCTCTTGATTTTTGTCTGGTTTTTAGCACTTTGGAATTTGATGTTGTCATATTATCAAAGGGAGAAATGTCTCAAATTAGAGCCTGCTGTAAACAGATGCTTTGCAGTTTCAGATAAGTACAATTTGTAGACATAACTCAGAGAAATTTAAATGTTGAAGGCAGCTACACTCACCAAATTGCTGGGATCGACTTAAAATGCTGAAGTTTTACTCCAGCTTCCCATTACCCTGTGGGGAGATATTTTCCTTCTGAGGCATTCCCCTCAATTTGCTCTTATCCCTGAGACTCTGGTGTTTCCTGTGCTGAACAGCACCACTATCCCTTTGTCTTTGAGTCCCTTAGGCATTGCTGTCCCCAGTTGTGTGACGGTGTTGCACTTCATACATTGCTCTGTGTGGACAGAAACCCATAATTATGGCACGTTAAATGAAACAATATGTAGAGCGTGGGCTAAACTCTGGGATATTTTTAGTCTTTGTTGGCCTTGTCATGGCCCTTGCTGTATTTCTCTGGGAAACAGTTGCTGAGTAGCATCATTTAGCTTTTCTCCAGGCTCTTGGAAAGCCAGTTTCCTGCCAGGCTTGAGACTTCTGGGATGTCTGTTTTCCCAGTGGGAATGTGCCCATTTTAGTTTATAAGACCTCATGCCTTATTAATGTTTTGATGAGTGTTTGAGGTGGAAAGACAATCTCAGAATTAAGTGTTATATTTGGGGGGAGTAAACACCTAAAGGTCATAAGTTTAAACTGTAGCCAGGTTATGTGTAGCCAACATCTGTATCCCCAAGCTCCTTCTGCAGAGCAGTTGGATCACTGCATCACTGCTGTCAATGGTTCCTGATGCACAGATAATCTCCTGGAAAGGGACAAGAAGCATTCCTGTGACTAGCAAATGAAAATGCTGTAGCTGGGTGGAGGACAGGGAGCCAAATCAACATGTCCATGGAGAAGCAGTCGCCTTAGTGCCATGGTGGCTGACTGGGCTGAGCTGTCAGCTCAGCCATGGACAGCGTTCAGCTCCTCATGCAATGCTGTCCAGGGAGAAAGCCATGTCCTGGCTGGGGGTGTGGCACAGAGTCTGTCATGAGGGGATGTCAGGAGATCTGGAAGAGGGATGCTGCAAGGACAGGGTGGGATTACAGAAGACATTGAAGAGCTGGGGTTACAGGATGACTGAGCAGGGAAGCCAACCTGACCTGGATCCTATGGCAGCATTAGCATTGCTGCTTCCAAAACAGCTTGTGTGAAATGCTGGGGTACAAAATGAGGGTGGATGAACCTGGGGTCAGAGACGTGGCCCCACTGTGTGCCCAGCCCTTTCTGCCAGGGGCCCTCTTTCACGGCAGTATAGGCAGAGGGGCAGATAAGCCTGTGCTGCCTCCAGCTCTGTGCAAAACCCCCCCTTTAGCCCAAACCTGAGGCTGATGGCTGTGCACTGAGATCTCTGGCTCTAAGCTGTTTTGCTTAAGTGCAGACACATGTTCTGCTCCGCCCATTGCTTCAAGCCATGGAAACCTCTAGCAAATGGTTGAGGCAGACATCTGGGGATGGTGATGTCTTAAACTGCTGTAACATGATTTGCTAGGGCTCATCTGGTTTTTGAACCTACAGTATTTTCACCTTTGCAATCTCCTCTTTCTTACCACGAGCACTGAAAGCTTCTTTTTCTTTTTTTTTTTCCTTTTGGTGTAATGAGAATTTTGTGTAACAACATGGCTCCAGGAACTGCAGTGTTATGAAGAAGAGGAAGTTATGAGAGATCATATAAAATCGTGTTCTGTTATATTACATAAAAATTAAATAATACCATACTTCAGAGACACAGAAGCACTTTTATTAGCTGAGAAAACACACATGAAATTTGAGTTTTACATGCAACAGCACACAAGGTGGGTAGCAGGACTGGGAGCAGAACAGACTTCTTCCCTGGCTTAACACAGAGAGGGGAAAGAGAGCAGCTGAAGATCCAGAATGTGGAATTCTTCCTCTGCTGGGCAAATAATTACATTAAGAATTAGAGCAATTTATTTTGTGCAGTCATTATACTTGCTTAGCAAAAGAAGACCTTTATATGTTCTAGTTTAAAACTAATTGTTCAGTTTTAAAATTCCCGAGAATCCAAGGAGTGAATTTAAGACAAGAGTTTTTTGAAGAAAACACTGCTAGTCCCAAATTGAACCAAGACTTAGATTAATCACAGTCTTCTGTGCAATAGAAGGCATTTGAGAATCCATCTAGTTCATGGGAAAGTGATCTTGGAAGAGCAACAAATAAATGCTGTGACCTTTTGACTCTGCTAGCCCTGGAGCTGTGGTAAGTTTGCAAGTCAGGCACTTGGTTCCAGACAGGAATTTTCATTGCTGCAGTGAAGTAAATAACCATGAGGAGGAAGCCTCTTTGGCCTTGTCTGCATGGAGATATTTTCAGAGCTCTACTTCTCTGTGGGTGCCCCCTCCATCAGTGACAACGTAAATGGGAGCTGAATGGCAGACCTGCTCAGGAAGCCTGAAATACTGGCATCTTAAAACCACCCTAGTTAAGGCAATACCAGAAAAGTCAGCCCTATCTCTGCTGTGGTCTGCAGTGTCAGGTTTGACTAAATCCCATCAGTATGGGTTGGACTTACCTCCAGGGCAGATTTAGTGAGTAACAAAGGGTGCTGTAGTTGAGATAGCATTATCTTGATGTGGCTGGCACATGTAGGACGCTTTCAGTTTGCCATTCCTATGTACATCTCTAGCAGTTCAAAGAATATGAATTAATGATGGGAAATGAAATAACTTTTGAAAAAATCAATGGTTTTCATGATAATTAATTCAACAATCCTTAGAAACCAATGGTTTTTAAACCTTATGTTTGGGAAAGGTAATTCCTCTGTAATTAATTTGCCTGATTTTTGTTTGTTTGTTTGTTTTGCCTCTGTAGCCAGGCAGAGCTGTGTGTTCCTCAGCCTCAGTTCACATTTCAGCCTTTCCTGGAGCTATGTCCTCTCCAGAGCTTGTGTTCATGAAATTTGTAAGAATTTACTTATCCCAGAAGCCTCCACTCTTCTCTGCTCTGGATTAAAGCTGGCCCATGGGTTCCCAAGTTAGTAGGAAGAAGAGAAAGTCACACTGCACATTTGGTCTCATTTCCTTAGGAACCAGTAGCAGCACTCATTTTTGTGTAACTATAGAAACTAGTGCTTTAAAGAAATGACCGCCAAGTACAAGATTTGGGATAAAATTGAGCATTGACAATGATGGTTTCTCCTGATGGGTCATCATGCACAAGGGAATAAAAGGCCTGATTACCACTGAGACTGCTTGGGGAGACAATCCAACCAGGCTGGATGTTGTTTTGTTCTGGTTGATTGCCACCTTCTCTGTGAGAGCTCAGCCAGCGTGACACACTTGGGTTGTCACATGAGGAGACTAAGAGGAGTTTGTGCTCTGTGTAGTCATTACCAGGTTGTCCAAGGAGAATATGAGGAATACAGCTTTTCTCATCATTGTAGCTCCTGTTGGGGAACCTTCTGCACCAACAGGCTCTGTCAGTTACTCACTGATACAGCTCCATGAACGGGCATCTGTAGCAAATGCTCTCTCTCTTTGTGGGCTGTGTACTCTGTCCCTACCCTCAGTACAAGAGTAGGCCAAACATGCTGAGATGCCTTAAAATGAGTCCTTTTCCTCTAATGTTGGCAAAACTGGTTCTCTTACAAGGAATCTCTCATGACTGTCATGCCTCGAAGTCTATTATGGAACAGTTCCTAGGACTCAGCTTCAGAGTAGTAGAAACCTCTGGAAAAGTACCACAGCCTTTGCTGTTGGCTGTAGATACCTCTTCTCCTTCCTCAGCATATGTGCTCAATCTGAACCTGTGAAATGCTGGAGAAACAACTCACTTCTATAAACTCACTTCTCTGACACACTTCCTTTTCCCCTTTTCATCCTCTCCCATCTGCTCTTTTCTTGTGCTTCTGTTATTTTGGTGATGATAAAGACCCCCCATATTCATTCTGTGGATTTCCTCCCCCTCAGACAGCCGGTGAAAAGTACAAGTGGCATTTGATGTAAATGAGAGTTCAATTCTGCTGGGTTTCCCCCGCCCCCCTTTCCATGTTCTAGGCATTAGTATAATGAAGGAGAAGGCAATGATTGTTATTTAACTTATATTCTTTAAGGCAGATGCCTTTGACCTGTGTGGGATGGGAGAAGACTGGTCAGTATTGCAATGTGTGAATGTCTAAGTCTGGACTGAGGCTGATTTCTCATGTATTTAGGCAAAGACAGGAGTGTACCCCCTTCTGATCTCCTTCTGCAGATCATCCTCACCTGCCATACCCTCCCTTGTCTCCTCTTTGTGAGCAGTGATTCATGGGCTCACCAACAACGCAGCAGCTGCAGATGATCCCGGTTCCAGGAATGGTGACAACTGCAGCGCTGTTCCACCACCATGGTTATGGGAGAGACACTCCCATAACTGGCCAGAGCTATCACTCAATGAAAGGAGAGATCCTTTGGCTGAGAGCAGTGCCAGGGATTTTCTTGTACTATGCACAAAAAAAGCCAAACTCGAAGAGCTAGGTTGGCCTGACCTGTCCCTGTGCACAGTGGAGTAGAGTCCGCCACTGTGTTGTCCACAGTATTTCCTCCTACACTGACTCATTTCACCATGACAGAGCAAAGGGAGACAACGAGCTTGGTTCTGCCTCTTGTTTTCCCTGTAGGGTGGCTGCATACAGCCTGATGTTTAATGTTTCTTGCAGTGAAGTGGATACAGGTTTTCTCTGGCAGGACTGAGGGAACTGGAACTGCCGGTGCCACAATTTGTTCCTTGGATTCTGCTCACTGGGAAAGCTGGTGCCAGCCTTTATCAGAGCACATGATGTCTTACAATCAAGTTCACTATTAGGATTTTTTCCAAAGTCAGAAATGGCCCTCCAATGACATAAAATTTTTCATCCTTGATTCTGCTGTGATGGGTGCATTGTAGTTCTTCTTCTCTCCCAGCACACCTTCCTTTTCATAGACAAAGGTCCACCGATTAATTTATTTGCCATGTTTTCTGTCTTTTAAAAACTCCTTAAATTTTCATCACTGGGAAAACATTTAATTGCCTTGCAACCTGAGTTTGAGTCTGGTTTGTTGAGGCTTTGAGGCCAGCCAACTTTATTAACAACAGTGGCTTCCTTTGCAGATAAATCCTCTTTTTCAGAGAACATATTTCCTAAAGAGTTTCACAGCTGATTATAGACACAAATAACTCATCAGAAAAAGTTAGTGATACTCAGCGCTTGGCAAGCCCTGAGTTATTATCCAGTTAATGCTGTGGCACTGTGCATTTCCAGCTGTGTTGCAGTGGCACGCAGACCTCAGCAGCTGTTGCAGAGCTCATCAAATGGCTGTTGAGCATCATCCCTGATTTGTCATAAACCTAAAGGTTTCTCTGGAGAATGAATGTTATCGCCTGGCACAGCCTGGCTACACTACAGTGATGCTCCGGCACTGTCGTTATCATACATACACTGCTTGTTTGAATTCCCTACCTCTCCCCTTTGCTTTCATTATTTTTCCTGTTTGTTGGGATAGTTGGGATCAGATTATTCATAGCCTTATGCTTCTAACTGACTTGTCTGAAAACGCAGTCTGGTGTATTCTTATGGCTACCTGGCTTCATGTCTCCCTAACCAGCTGAGTTTAAACAATATTTAGATGCCTAATAAAGAGGCATAGAACATTTTGTGAACTGCTCGGGTACACTGTCCTTACAAAGAAGAATGGAGTTTTAGGTGTAAATTATAGTGTGGACAAAAGCTATGTTTTATGTAGGATTTTAATGTTTGCACTTATTCTGAATAGGATCAAACACAGAAAATTTCAAAACTGGAAAGGGAATTCTGATGTGAGGGAGGGAGGAAGTTTTGTATAGGGTTCACAGAAATGCTTTGTTTCAAGAAATGTTTATCTTCAGATGCATAATACAGAACATGCAGAAGAAAAACCTTATTTCGGAATGTTTTAGGCTTTTTAAAGCTTTTCTGTGTCTGATTTTCCCCTTTTCATAACTTTCACAGTTTTCTTCCTTTTTTGCCTTCCAGACACAATTTTAGCAGAATTGATGTGATACCACAAATTGTTTTGGCTTAAGGAAAAAAACCCTAAAGATTTTCTGACCCCTGCAGCCTTGCTGCTGCTGGAAACCCTATTTCAGTACTCAGCTTCCTAGAGACTTGAAAAACCCATCCTGTTGTCTGCTGCAAAAGGTGTTTTGCAGATGCAAGAGATCCTGGTTGTTTCTGATCCTGGTGGCCACATTGCTTAAACTCTCTGTGTTTCACAAATTATGTGATATTATATGAACAACACTAAAGGTGTTTTTCTTTTTGGCTTCTATGATTGTCTCTGCAGGGTCTGAATTATGGCAGTGCCAAATTTCAGAGCCCAGCTTTTTAACTCAACCAGCACCCCCTCAGTCTTTCAGTTTGGAAAAACCTTGCTCAGGTCTCTGCTAAGTGGCCCTTATGTTTGTATGGAAACCTTATCAAAAGAGATGGAAGTCACTCCTGGCCAAATCCCTTAGTCTCTGGGAAGCACCTTAATAAAAGTATTTTTCCTCAAGTTGCACTGTAATTGGAAGAAATTTGCAATGGTCACTTCCAGGGACACCCAGGTACTAGTGACAGGTGAAAATATTTGTGTGTTTTCACAGGGAATTGTTAATTTTGTGACTGTACTTCTTGCAAAACGTGCCATGTCACCATGATTGGGCTGTGAGTGTTCCTGTGACTGCTCTATAAATAGCCTGGATGGACAGAGACCAAACAGAGCAGTTAGGCAGTAAGGACTTTTCTGTTGGGCCTGCTGGGTTTGTGCAGGTTGTCATTGTCACTGTCACAAACAGGCTGCAAAAAATATTTTCAGCTGCTTGAGATAAAATGGGCAGAGGTGGAGACTTCGTGTTGGCTCGAAACACTGAGATGCTTTTGAGCCAGAAATGTTCTTTCTGCTGCCAGCCCCCTGAAGACTTCTTTGGCCTGAAGGCTCATGTGTTACAGCTTATATATGAGTCCAATAAAAGATACACACAATCTGCCTCGTCTTGCTATCAGTCCATCTCCTAAAAAATGTTGCTGCAGCTAATGGTGGCTCATATTTGATTTCCATCCAGAATATTTTAAAGCTGCAAAACTATCCAGCAGGATAGGTGTCTGCCTCAGTGCTGTCCTCTGCCTGTTATTATGTATGTTTGTATTAATGACGAGATATCCTGCCACATTAGTTGGTTTAAATATTGAAAACAAATGTTCTCCTATTTCTCTGCCTTGGGGCCAGGAGTGATTAGTCCAGCCTCTTCAGTGCACAGGAATCTGCATCTGTTGAGGTCTCTATTCTGCTGTGAGCCCAACATATGAACTCAGTTTGCAAAGTCATCTGAGAAATGCTAAAATTGGCACCTAGTCTGCAGGTACCTATATCAGTATTATCCAATGGTCTAAATACTGCTTTGCTTTAGGAATCCAGTTCTTTTAGACTTGGCCACTTGGGTCAACATCTTTCTGTCTCTTTATTGTTTACATATTGATGTTTCAGTATCACCAGGATACATTATTACGACCTTGGGTTGCAAACAGTCCACTGCTGATGTTTTTTTTTAGTAACTTGGCAACCTTATCTAAAGCAAGCAGACTCTTGAAATTGGGACATACTGCAATTCACAGGGACAATGAAAAGTATTTGGGGTACAGAATATTTTGCACATTTGAAATCTCTGTTGTATCAATCTTAATCAGAAAAGACTTCCTGGAGCAAAAAAAAAAATTCTGTTTAATGTTTCTGATAAAAGTAGCATTTGCAAAAAATACATTTAGAAATGGTAAAAGAGTTTCACATAGTAGCCTTAACAATGTTGATAGTGTCGTTTATAAATAAGTGGTTAGGGAGATATAAAATTGTAGATCATTGACTTGCTAAGCTATAATATCATTTTCTGAGCTATTTAGGTGTGTCGACTGAATGAATGTTTAGAATCCATGCAGCACATGTAGTAAAAATTTGCATGAAGACCATATTGATTTCAGGTGCAGGGGAAGCATTTCAATGCAAAATAGATGAGCTGCTGGATTTATCCGTATTCTAAGTTGTGAGAATGCAGAATTTGCTCAAGGGACCCCTTCTAGTTCTAATGTGAGTTGGTGCAAGGCAGTGGGAGGCATTGCTTACAAGATGTATAGAACAACTGCAAGCTGCAGCTCTTCAGTTTGGTTCCTGGCCTCTCCTGTATATCCCAACAAGGCATTCTGTGATGGATTCCATCAAATGGCCTCCTTTCTAGCCCTTGACACGAGGGCTAGATGCTCCCACAACTACATTCAGAGAGGTAGAAGTGGATGTTACTCTTCAGTCTGCTCGTGACATGAGTCTAGTGCTGAGTCACCAGCACTTTTTTGGTGGCTGCATGCTGGTTTTGGCATTTGGGGGCTGCAGTGTTGGGGTACCAGCAGCAGCAGAAGGCATAGCCCTTGCAGAGCGGTGGGTCAGGAGAACCTACATCCCTAGTGAGTGGGCAGTGAAGAAAGCTGGTGGAAAACAAGAAAGCATGGGGCATGTTGCTATTAGTTGCAGAGAAATAACAGGAATTTCACAAAACTGATGCTCATGTGGTGATGTTGTGATGAACTGCCTCAATTTGTCAAGATAATTTTGAACATTTTGTTTCTTCAAGCCAATGTCAAGATCTTTTTGTGTCCTCAGTCTGGAGCTCATTAAGTGTATGACGCATGGAAAACTCTGTTTGCCTCTTAATAATGTAATACTGGGGAAAACAAACTCTTAATCCCGTTTTCTGTTGGACATCTTTTGTGTTCTGAATTCAATCTATTTCATCTATGTGCACTCAGACATTTGTACATATGTCTCACAGTGTCTGGGTGTGGATTTGAAAGTTGCTCTATGCAAAAATCTCACCTGGTCATTGAGAACAAAATACGTAAGCACAGAGCCCTGTCCACCTGAGATGGCTTGAGACAGAAACACACCCTTACTGCCAGTGTTACAGGCAGGTAAGGGAGGGAGATACTGAAGGATGCAGTGCATTTAGGAGTTTGTTGTTGCCTTGCTTCAAAGTGAAGCAAGAATCGATAATTTATTAGGCTGTGAGCTGACGTCTTGTCTGAGTGCCAGCTCCAGTGTCCTCCAGGATAAGCTGCCAAAGTGTCTGAGGGAGCAAAGCGGGATGTAAATTCCACAAGTCATTTTCCTGAAACTCTTATGTGGGAAACCTTTAGAAGCCTCTCAGTAAGGACAAAATCCTTCCAAGCTTAATGCTTGTTTGAGCAAAATTCCTTCTGAGGTCAGTAGACCTAAGCCTGAAGTCTTATCACTTGTTTACCTTGATGGGATTTGAGTGTGTGTGGGGGCAACAGAGGGTCTCGGGATAGGGTGTGCTGGAAATGCTTTTCTGGGAGACTGGAAGAAGCCTGCCAGAAATGTCTGCATATGTGAAAGGAAGGCTTGCTTCAGTAAAAATCACCTTGGTTTCCCACTTTCTCAGCAGTGGTAGAAAGAGCAGGTGAGGATCCATCCCTCTTTTCTCTGAAGGCTCTGTGGTGCCTGTGGGTGGCCCAGCCCCATCTCCACGGATGGCACATCTCACAATTCCATGTGTGTGCTTTGCATCTGAGACTTCCTTTTGAATCCTAGATGAAAAAGCCCCCCAGGCTGGCAACCCCCTCATATCTTCTCAATTGTAACACAATCCATCAAAGTGATAAGTAGTGTCAAATACAGAAGCAGATGAGAACTGAGACGTTGGTTTCTCTTATCCTTAAGCTGGGAAACAAGCTCTGAGTTTGCCATGTGGCTCTGGGGAAAGTACCTTGCAGGGGGCTTTGGAGCAGGTCCTGGCTCTGCTTGCCCCATGTGGTGTCATAGTGAAACCCCATAAAAGGCCCCTTGTCCCTGCATTTCAAATCATGGCATGCCAACAGTGCCCTCAGCAGAGATTTCTCCTGCTTGTTTCTTTTCCTCCCTTCTTTCTCCTTGCAAATTGAAATCTATCTTCTTTATAACAGACTCGGCCTTTATTAGCCAAAGATCATGCCTCTTTATTAACCTTTCAGTAAGGCTACATCAGCTGTGTGAAACACTGTTCAGTGGGGCATATGGTATCATAAAAGTCACTGCTGGTGTCACACAGCTGTGTACAATTTTGTTTGGTTTGAGGCTTTTTGCTTTTTAGTAAAAAGATGGAAAATGTTATTTTCTTCTTTTCTGCTTTCTGGTGAGTGACTTATAAACAGCCTGTGTGAAATTGGCTCTGGAAAATATAATCAGAAAGATATATATGCTGTTGCATTGTTTTTAAGAATCCCAGGTCATGGTACAGGGGAGATTCTGTGGTAAAATTTCATTAAAAGTAAAGAAGGAACACTAAAAGCTCTGCTGATCCAGGGAAAGTAAAACCTCATCAAACCAAGTAACACTGGGCCGTCTTGTACTTTATTCCCTGCTGCTTATCTAAAGCATATTTCTTACATTCAATAGATTTCTACCTCTGGCAGTTTATAACTACATGAGTTTAAGGGCCTTTGACTAATTAAGAGCAGAGAGATTTTCACCATGCTGTCATGGCCCCACTGGAAGAATAATTTTCAAATGCTTTGCTCTTTGGGGGCATATGAAGCCATAATTACAAATAATTGTCTGTGTAGCTATACATATACATATACATATACATATATATATACATATGCATATACATATACATATACATACACATACACATATACATATACATCTATACTTACACAGGTACATATATATACAAACATATATATATAGACACATAAATGTGCTCAGATTATATCTATGTCCATATGTTAAAAAAAAAGCCTTAGAAGCGAACACCTTTGGAGGGCATATTGTAAGTACTGTTAGCAGTCTTCTAGGTGGGTCTCTGGTTGGGTTATAAGTTATTTGCAAATTAATCGTGGAAGAATTTTAAGAGGTTTGATCCTACAGGTGAAGAAGCATGTTTGATTGTGTGAGTGCATGTGCACACATGCAGGTAACAACTGTGAGGGATGTCTGTGCTTGAATGGATCAGACAAGTTTTATTACTTCTGTCCATTGGTGCTATTTTGAAATATGGCAGGCTGAGCCTATAAAGTTAGCCCAGAAATGTCTTTGCAATATAGCTTTTGGTTCCCACACTCATTTACATCCTTGATTCACTTCAAAATCTGCTCCTCTCAGTATTTGCTGCTCTTGTTCACACAGATGCTTTGAAAAATGGATTGTTACCCAGCAGTTTTCTGTAACAAAGGAAGGGGTGTGGTCCAGGTCCAGAGAAGGACATACAGGAAAGGATCACAAGTGAGGAAATGACTGTCAAATTGCACTTGAACAGTGAGAAGGTAGAATGCATATGAAAAACAGCTAAGTTAAAACAATGTGTAAGGCAATTCAGTTGAAACTTGCAACTGCATTAACCTTACTGGTGTGTAGTTGGGTAGTGTGTGTGTGACTCCACAATAAATCTGTACACCACAGCTCAAGATTTAAGCAAACATAAGAGTTCTTAAGTTTATTCCTGTTTTACAGCGTGATCCAGTGCCTCTCACATCACTGTGAACCTGATTGCCAGCTCTCTAAAGGCTTGGGCAGCACTGAGACCCATTGGTTTTAATTCCATGTATAGATGTTTGGGGTGCCACAAGGGAGGTGTCTGGTCTGAACTGGCAAATCTATCCTGAGATGAGTGATGCAAACTGAAACCAGTCAGGAGAAGAAGTATTTGTTGATGGAAGTTACTAAAACACCGCTCATTTTAGTGAAGGTTGAAAAACAGCTTTGTCAGGGTAAGAGAATTTACAAATGTGTCATTATGCTGTTGCTAAGATCACACCTGTAGCATCATCCACCAAGATCATGCTCTTAAGAAAGCAGACTCCAAAGGAAGACTGCAATATTAGAGGAGATACAGGAGCAGGAATGAAATTAGCCAGTTTCATCTAGAGAAATGTTTAATAGTAGGATGATCATCTTAAGGGTCATTTAATACCAGGAAAAGGAAATGATACATAACACAAGTAGTAACACAAAAAACAGTGAATTCAATTTAATAAAGGGCAAATTCAAATTGGAAATGAGGCTAAACTTTTAGATGGTTAGGGGCAGGCAGAAAGGGAAATCATTTGCTTAATGAGGTAGTTATGACAAACTAGGTAGAAATACCCTGTTTTCCAAAATCAGCAAGTGTGGAGTTCAATCTTTCCTGCCTGATACCGTAGGTACAACAGAGGAGTCAGTGGTGTTTTGTCAGCCTTATCCATCATGATCATTAGTTGCCTTAATAATCCATGTTTGAATAAAAGCACTACATTGGTAGTGCATTGTAGCATTGGTGCATGTTAAGAATCCTTCTTGTTTCTGTAACACTGAAGAAAGAAATTGGATATTTTGTATCTTCACAATATGAAACAAAAAGTCAAGTGTGCTGTGGTTGTACAGGTGAGATTTATGTGAGATCACATGGAGATTTACAGCTTCATGACTTTTGTGCCTGGTCAGAACTGTGCTAGGACTCTTCATCGGGTTATGAGGACTTGGGTGCTTCACTCTTCACTGTTTTGAGGAGACAGCTGGACACCTCCAAGGTACCTGTTGAAAATCCTGCTCTTGTATTCCACTCCTGCCATTTCCTTGAAGCAGACCTGACCCCATGGCTCTTGTAATGCAGTGGGTGATCTTAGTTCCCCACCTGCAGGGCTTTGCTGTTCCAAATGGGCTCTTGGGCTCCTGCCTGCTTACAGCACTTTAGGAGCATGTCTGAAATCAGTCTTGGATCTGCGTTGCCAGGAGGGCTTTATGAAAAAGAGACTACAAATGTATACTGCCAGAACCTCACATCTGAGTAAATGTGAACCAAATGTATTTCCAGTGCAAATTTACTGGAATTGGTGAACAGTGCAAGAACTGATACTGATATTTAAATCAGTGATTCTGATACAATGAAGACAAGTGATTAACAAAACTGTTTATCTCTTTGTAACACCGATATACAGTTGATAGTTCTTGCATTGTTTTAAATGTATTGATAGGCACAAAATACCTAATTAATGAGGTTGCATAGGGATCCCAGCTAACAGTTAATGATTGCCAGCTGATGAGTTTTGCAATGTCTAAAAATGAAATGGTAACATTCAGTGCATGGAGGTGGCTCATATTGTCCAAAACAGCTGATGATTACTGTGTTTAAGTAAAAGAATTCTCATAAGGATTTGAGCTCCTCAGAATTTAATACAATTTTTCCAGGACCTTGATAATCATCAGGAAATGAATGTAAAACTGTGATCTCATGTCATTTGGAAAATTAATGGAACGGTCTGATGGGCAGAGCTTGCTAGGAATCTAACTCTACACTGGAAAATAAGTCTTTAGGCATTGGTCTCTGTCAACAGCAATGGAAGTGGAGAAGACAAGATTTTATTCTGTAATTATCTGAAATGAAAATGGGAGGTGTCCTAAAGAGAAATAGAGTAGTGTTGCTTTTAGCAAGGAAAATAGGTCAGCCTAAATAGTAGCACTGGTTGTTACATGCTACTGTGCATGTGTGTGTTGGAGAGCTCACTGGAAGATTAATTTATTCCTGTAAAAACATTGCTTTATAGAAATCTTCTTTGAGCTTTGAGATTTTCATTGGATAAGTGGAAAATTAACAGTTTCCAGCTACCAGAAAGTTTCAGGTGGAAACCTGGTTGCTGGTTTCTTTCCCCAGTGCAAACACATATACACTTACAGGAAAACATCTGTACTGGTGTGGACCTTTTTCCTCTGCAGTACAAATGATTCCATTTTTGCAGTCTGTCCTGTCTCTTGGTTCTGCAGCATCCCTTACTGGATGTATAAGCCACTTTAGCTGCAAACTCCTTATTCCAGTTGTGAGATTCTAACTTTTTGCTTCTAGGTTTCTGTTCAGTCATAAGTTTGTATGGTTTCTGTTCCAGCCAGTCCAGTCGCTCTCAGATCTTCTCTGCTCTTTGGTAAAAAATTAGTAACAAAGTGTTTGTGATATTCAGTGAAAGCAATGGCTGCAGTTGCACTGGCAGTAAATGTCAAAGAAAGAAGCTGTAAAGGCTGAGGAAAGTAAATGCAAATTATCAAGAGTCAGTGCAAGAGATTCAGCTGCAGTAACTCAAGGTTTTTGGCTGGAGATAGTCACAGATTTAATCCGCCCCTCATGTGAGTCATTGAAGCAATTGAATGGTAACCTATGAAAGTTATATTAATAGTGTTACAGGACCATAGGAAAGGTAACACTCCCAGGGTGTTCTGTCATTTTTTTTTTTAATCTATATAGCACATGATCAGTGTTTATCAATTTATGTAGCATGTACTGGACCCAGCTATGTAATTGATTCAAGCTTTTGTCTTGTATGCTGTGACACTGAGTTGTTCCTTAGGGTGCAAATGCCAGGTGGTCTTCCCCAGAAAGTCTCATCTTTATCCCCGTGTAAAACCAGCAATGCTTTGTGGAATGAGGGAAGTCTTTCCCATG
This sequence comes from Erpornis zantholeuca, assembly GCA_013400515.1. Taxonomy (NCBI): domain Eukaryota; kingdom Metazoa; phylum Chordata; class Aves; order Passeriformes; family Timaliidae; genus Erpornis; species Erpornis zantholeuca. Next base: position 224,535 of record VZTN01035362.1, on the reverse strand, counting down.
TAGTTAAACTAAGAACTTATCTAAAATATCTTCCCTCCTTTAAGTAGGTGTCAGTCACATTTTTTTGGTTAGATACCATAGACTAAGTCCTGTGTCTGCTCTGGGTCTGTAGTTGAATAGAGTAGTACATCACCAGGGGAAAATGAGTCTTTCTTTATAACTGTTTATAACTCTTCATTTTATCTTGGCTTGTCAGTGTGTGGCAGATTCTCCATCCTTTGTGCTATTCCTCTTCAGCTTACTAACAGAGCCGGCATTAGCTGTGCATACAGCGGCAGGCTTGGGGATTTCATCAGTTTTCTGAAGTTTCCTTCACTCTTTCTTGGGTTTTCTTTGAAATTTATTTTCTTTATGGGTGAAAAAGGATAGGTTCTGCTCTGACTCTGGTCTTCACTCTGTTCTTAGCACTTGTAATTACTACAGGACTGCACTGACCTGAAGCGGTGCTGCAACTGTGCTTAATATTTCTGTTTGGAAAAGCATGTATATGCTGGCATGTGCATCTCATTTTGTTAGGTTTACTTTTACTGTTTGGAACAATCTGAGGAGATTTATACTTGCTTGTTTTGTAATACAAACACAAAAAATTAAGTAAAGGCTTTATAAGTAATCTTTTTTTTTCCTCTAGTCAAAGAAGCACTGTCATGTTTTCATATGTCAACTTATTTAGGGTTAAAGTTCTGACTTCTCTCTGATTTTGATAGGCATGTATAAGTGCTGCATCTGAGTAGTTCACAGAGGGATTTGGCACTTTGATTTTTAAATGCAGTACCAAAACTGTGGAAAGAACAGTGTAGCTTGACTAGAATGGAGCCCATGCAATGACAGGAGGTACATTTTCAGCAAAAATTACTGTGAGGGGAGACAATGACTTAGGAAACCAATTGCAATTTATATTGTTGTAACTGAGTTGATACTGGAGACAGAAAACTGCTAGCTTTTGATATTTGCTAGCTAGGCAGAAACTGAGAAAATACATGTTTTCTGAGAACAGAGATATGGAGAAAAGATGGCTTATGTTTAAGGCTCTACAAGGGGACTCAGAAAATTGACTTCAGTTCCTTTCCTGGCTGCCTCACAGGATGCCTCTGTAGTCTTGGGGATGATTACAAAGTTTTCACCATATGTTTATACTGCATCTAGTGATCTGGAGCCCTCTTTTTAGTTGGGCTTCATGAAATTCTAACCTACCAAGTAATATTTACTCACTTGTGTATACCAGAAAGTAAAAACAAATGGTCTTTGGAAAAATTAAATTGAGTCACATTTACACTGTATAGGGATTCTGTGTCCTGGTCAGTGATAGATGGAAAGCAGGCCCTTCAGAAATGATGCCATATCAGACTCAGTGTTCAGACCAAGCGTGGGATCATTTAAATTGTTTCCAAAAATGTTGTGAGGAGGGAAAAGGGAGAAGGGGAGGTGGTGCTTACCATGAAGTCTATGATCTATTTTCCCAGGATCTTTGTCACATAACTCAGGAAAGAGGAAGGACGTGAAGTAGAGAGATCCTTCCTCAAAGAGGACTTCATGACATCATTATAGTATCAGCTAACTGCAGATGCACTTCTTTTTTAATGAAGAAAAAACATGCCTTTTTTTTTAATAGATAAATCATCCACAAACAAGCTTATGAGAAAAATAGAAGGAAAAAGTCCAAAGAGGCATGCCAGAGAAGGAAGTTTGCAGTGTCCAAGGGATTCAGAGAAGACTGCAGTGGGACTGTCTCTGAGAAGGAGCATTAACATCACCAATTCTTGACGGGTTTACCTTCTGGGACTCTGACCTTGGACTGCTGCCGGGACATTTGCCTTGGATTTGTCCTCTGGGCTGGTGAGTTAGTGATGGAATGACACATGTCTCTGTTGTGCTGAAACATGATATTTTCAGATTGCTCAGTGTGAGGGGTTTTGGTCTCTGAACATTCTGTCTCCTGCTCCAGTGATGAGAGGATATGTCAAGTATCTGGGAGGCGGAAGGCTTGGCCACTCTTTCTGAGGCTGCCACAGCCTATTTGCGATTTTGGAAAAGGCAAAGAATGACAGATATTAGATGTAGCATTTTCTAGTGGCTCAATGACTTAACTCTGCTGTCACTAGACTGAATGGGACTTTCTCCCTTGACTTTGTTGGGAACCTTATATTTCAGTCTGTCTATAAAGTAGGTAGGTTCCTCTGATCATTTGGTTATAAAAAAAAAGTGTGCCTGGTGCAGTGTCGGGAATTGATGCATCTTTTCAGCTGCTGTCTAATGGGTGGGGAAATCAGTTAACTAAAAAGGTGGATCACTGCTGCAGGCCCTGCTTATACTAGTTGAAATCCAAAGTAGTGTTGGTGTATTTTGCCAGTGTTCATTGTTACACAAGCACCTACTACTGCTCAATTACTCAGGACAGGTAGATGGGATGTAGTATAAACAGGGCAATGCTGTTTGGAAATTGATTTGTTTGGTCGTAGAATATATCCCACAAAACTCAACAGCATTTTCTACAAGAGCACTACAAGAGGGTACTCTTTATAGTTTGTGCTCATTTTTTGCTGTCTGAAACTAGGAAAAGTTTCCACTTTGGAAAGGTTGTAGTTTCAGTTTGGAAAATAGAAAGACATTTTAAAATTCTTTCTTGAAAATTAAATTTTTATTTTGAGGAAAATATAAAATGTTTCTCTCTGATTTTGTAGAATGATGGACCCAACACAGAGTTTTCCAGAACAACCAATCTGGTCCCATCATGTTGATTCATTTCCCTTTGGTCTGTCTGGCAAAGACATATGGGTCCAGAAAATGTTTTTCCAGGGGAAGTGTCAGTTTCAGTTTCAGCTGCAGACAGCTCCCAGGCTGGGAGCCCTCTGAAAGAGAGGAGATGTGAAGCAGGCTGCAGGAATCAATCAATCAAGTGGTGCCATTAGCAGGCAACAGTCTGCAGAGATATGTTCAGAAAGGCCCAGAAATCCCAGATACACTGTTCCTTTGCAGGTTGCTCTACTGAGCATAGATTTGGTCATCTCACAGGGAAGAATGGAATCATATGGCCTAATTCTGCTGTTGGACAAAAATACACATTCAGAGGGACCGAGTGCCACAGTGCCTAGAGAAAAAACAAATAGTCATGTGCTCCTTATGCTCGAGCAAGTCTCTCCTATACCCTGGGCAGTCTAGAGGCAGAGGAATGTTATTTTATTGAGAACTGTTTGAGTGCATACCAGGGATCCTAAAAGCCCTGTGAGTTTGATCTTAAAATTTGCTTGGACTTCCTGTACTTTGGTTCATGGCATGGCTGCTGCAAGCTGGGGGTCACTGGTCTGTAAAACCACCTGCCCTGTTGGCTGTTCCATGGGTGTCCTGCAGTGTGAGCTGGTGGGGAGCTGAGCAGCTGACAGGACCAGCAACACAGGCTTGGCCCCCTCACATCTCTTCTTTGAAACATCTGGCAAAACCCAAAGACTGGATGTGTCAATGTGGACAGATCAAGCTGTAATGTCAGGAAAGAGTCATGCTGGACATTTCCCGGGCAGAGTTGCTGACTGCATCCTGGGCCTGGCTAAGAAACAATGCGAAAGGTGAACTTGGCTCAGTGGGTTTTACTTCTTTGATCTTCGTTGCCCAGAGGGGTACTTTCTGCACCAGAATGGTGCAGCTGTACTCTTTGGAGGAAGAATAGGAATTTTCTTTAACTAAAGACGTTTGTGGTCATTTCCTGTCTCTCTTTGAATTATTTTCATATTCATATTCATGGGTTTACTGCTAATGAGAACCCTAACTATATGTAAAAATGATCACCTGTCCCTTAAAACATCTCTTGGAATAGCCAAAGGGGGAAAAAGAAAGTAATGAAGAACAGCTCCCTCTGAATTTTTGACTCATCTAATCACCTAAATTAGTCAGTGTTAAAGAAAAGTGTGCAGCTTGGTGTGACCATCCAGGGCACTCTGTCTGGCTCCATGACTTACCCTGCCTTGCCTGTGTACTCAGTGTGCTCTGGTGTGGGATTATGCTCTGTCCTCAGGTGCCTGCCATACCTAACACTGTGTAATCAGACTGAACTCAGGATGAATGTCGGCTACAACAGAAAACTATTTCCAAGCAGCTGTACGTCTAGTTTAGGCTTTTTTGGATCAAACTTTCATCTCCAATATAAATCTACTGAAGGAAAGAGTTTATCTCTCACACCTCTTAAAGTAGAACCTGGAGCTAGTGTTCAAGCACTATCCCGGGCCCTTCCTCTGTGACCTTCCATGCACACGTACATGCTTTTTGGTGACAGTCTCAAGTTAATAGTCATGGCTGTGTATAGGAAAGGCAGGAATGAAAGTAGTGCCTAACTCCAGGGTGTTCTTGCCAGCAATGAGGACTAGTGTTTGGGAGGCACCAGCAAATAAGTTGGGGTTCCCCCTTCTCCTAGCTGTACCACTGGCTTGCTGTAAAATCCTTTGCAAATCATTCACCTTCTCTGGAGGTTCAGTTTAGCTTTTGTACAGCAGGAACAATGATTCCATTCAGCTCTGCCTCCACAGTGGTGGCTGCACAGGGCTAACGAGCAGTAATGCAGCCTTCAGGGAGCTGCACTGCTGAAGCCACTATAGCGAGTGTATTGTGCTGGGAGAAGAATGAATCCTTAAAATATTTAATCAACAATAGCTGGGCATATATACCCCCACTTCTGGATTAAATACTCTGAGTGATTTAGGGCTCTATTATGTCTTTACCTCTTTTGTTTATCTCATGTTCTCATCAATCGGAGCTTCACTTTAGACCATGATAAATCACTTTAACCATGCCTTTACTGGCTATAGTTGTTAGGAAATCTTCTGCATGTTTTTAACCTGTTTAAAATAGGGATTCCATTCTCACTTTCTGAACTATCTTGACTTCTTTTAAAGGGAAGCAATAATGAATTTCCATATGGGTTATACCTTGTAAAAAGATTATCTCCATTTGCTCTTTTTAGAAACTTTTCAGAAGGGAAGGCACTGTCCCAATACACAGAAGCAATTTTTCTTTTCAATGGATCCTGTGACTCAAATCTAAACCTTTGCTCTCAGAGGAACACTTTTCAAATGTTTACTTACTGCTTGATTCCTGATAGGCAGTCTGGAAAAAAAAAAACAGATGAGGTGTTACTCCTGAAAGTTATACTGCTTTATATTGTTTGAAAGGCAGAGATTGAACTGATTTGTCTAGCAGCTTGCCTTTTCTCAGCTGGGGGAAAACGTTCCTTTGTAGCTCAGGCTTTTATCAACAGTCCAGTAAGAGTGTTTTATATATATACATAAAAAAATGATACAACATATAATGTCTTTTATCTTGATGGCTCCAAAGTAGTTGACAAATTTTTCAAGTAATTTGCCAACTACTTTCCTCAAAAGTGATTTCTTACTCCAGAAAGTTATCATGGAGGCATTTCTATGTTAGGTGAAATTATTCTTTCTACTAATAATGTTGAAATAACAATATAACTTGTAATACATGCATTACAAAATTTTAATCTATGAATTTTAGAAATTTCCTAGTCCTTTTTCCTAGCTGGAACAGATTGTTGTGTATGTTGCAACTGATGGGGATGCCTGCTCCTCTCTGGTACCCCTGTACCCATCCCAAGCTTGGAGAGGAGCCTCTGTGCAGGGAGTGAATTGTCTTCCAGGGGCCCCGTGAAGTTCCTCACAGCAATTTACCCTTTACCTCACTGATGACACCATGACCTTCCATGGCCACTATTTCCATATAAGCCTTATAAATGGACAGTGTTTGCCTCTTCTGGAAGGGCTCTGGATACACATCCCACATGTGTACACTCTCTGCATCTGTGAGACTTCATCAGAGGATCCTCTTGGCTCCAGCACATTTCCGCTGTGCAAATCTTTGGCTACCTCGTGAGCAAACCGGTTGGAAGGTGTCTGAAGGTTCTGTGAAGGGATCCATAGCAGGAGTGTGTTAATGGAGTCAAGTGCTATTTATTGGCTGCAGTGGATTTCACTGCGCCCTTGGCGCATTTGTGCTTCCTGTATGAAACTTGGCCGAAGGAGTCAGAACTGCAAGACATCATCCCAAATTCCAGCTGGGATGCGTAACTTGGCTACATGACACTCTCCCCTCTTTGCCCCCCTTAATTACTTCCCATGTTGAATAGTTTCTCAGGACTCAAAGGGGAAGGGGGAAATAATCTCCCGGCCAATGATTCTCATAAGTAGAAAAATCACATAAATAAATTAGCAATGATTAATAGTAAGAAATTGTCACTTGTCTCACTTGCATGAAAGTTGTAGCTTGCTGAAATGACAGTCTTGGTGTCGGGGGGCTGGGATGCAGAGAGTGAATGATGGGGGTAGGGATTTATTTTATCTATATTTTCAAATTGAAAAAAAAAAGTGTGATTTATTTTCATTTGCTGCAGCCTGCTCCAAATTTTCAGTTTTACATTAATAGCTGTGGGAACAGCAGTTCTTACTGCCATATACTTTAGCTATTAACACTGTGTCTGGTTTGACAGTACCTCTCTCAATTTATTTTTTTCATTCCCTTGCGATCATAAAATATGTATCAGCCTTCCTTTCTAATCTCCTTTGGCATGTCCAGCTAGTTATTTTGTGTCTTTCCTCCTTTTGAATTTGATTTTTCTAACAACATATACTTAATCAGAAAAAAACGACCCAACTGTCTATTAAAACCCTCTTTTTTAAAAAAAAATTTGAAATTTGATTGAATTCATATTTAATGGAATGATTTCTCCAGGAGCCCTTAACAGCTTTCTACCCCAAATGTTTGCTTCACTGATATTTTAATTGCTGTAATAATCAGCATTCTGAGTACGAGGTCTTTCCTCTAGCTCAGTAAATCCATACTGCCTGAGTAAAGCATGTCTGTGATTTATGTGCAGATAAACAGCTTTGGATGCTATCCAATCACTTCATCAGTGTTAATTCGGCTGCCTAATCAGTAGCAAACAGGAGAGTTGTTTTTTGCTGGTTTGGTTTGGTGGTTTTTTTGGTGGTTTTTTTTCTCTATTTTGTTTTTAACAGGGTTGGGGGTGTTAATACAGGGTTTGGCATGTTCCCCAGAATGGCACAAATAGCTTCCCATTTCTCATCATCTTTGAGTCAAAATCAGCTGTAACTTTCTGAGAGTTTATAAGGAGGGGATGAGATGCCAAGCCTTGCCTTTGGGCTTTCACTGGTATCTAAGGAACCAGGCAGATATGCAGTCTGAACAGCGAGTCTGCTCTTATCTCGTGGTTTATAAAGGACATCCCTCAGATGCCTGAGAAAAGTGGAAGAGCTCATACAGAAGCAGATTTTGTTTACTGTGTGTGTTTAGGGGTTGATGCCTTCAAAATAATTTCCACAGCAATTATGTTGCTCCAATTGCTGTTTTTTACTGGGCAAAGTGGCTTGGAAGGGTCCTGGGAGGCAGAGGTGGCACTGTGGGGTGCAGCTGTGCAGGGGTGGGACAGGAGAGCTCACTCACCCTTCTGCACCCATTGGTGGTCACTCGCTGTACGGGTCAGCCATGGGCACAGTACTGTACAAGCCAGAGGGCTCCAGATGACTCCGGGCTGAGGCTCTTTGAGATTAAGCCTTGTGACCACAGTTCCTGACCTCATTTTTGTCTACAATAACCTAAGCAAATGCCCATTAAGGTTAAAACACTGGACCATTTACATTATCATCTATTAGCGCCATGTGTCCAGAGGTGAAGCATTCTCTGATTTATAAGCAGCCTTTGAAGGATTACAGAGACCAACCCCATTTTGGACATCAGATCTAGGGCAAGCAATACCATCTGTAATAACAAAGCTTACCTAAAGAGCTTAGCATTCTTTGAGTAGTAAACCATGGCTGTGTGTCTATGAACGTTGTCAGCTCTCCTGGCTGCCTTCATTTCAGTGTGTAACTGTGCCTGGCCACTTCATTTATACTAGAAAGCTGCAAGAGGTATTAGTAGCTCTTCTATATCTGTTTTTTTTCCTATTTCATAGCAGCACTTGCTATGCAAGCAAGGAGCAGGCTTGGGAAGGCTGTGCTAGGCTGCGTGGGCACCACTGGACTGTTTACCAGGCAGATTAATTGGGAAGAGGATGCTGACATTGCTACTGTATCTTCTTGGGGGTTCACATCATAACCCAGTTGACACATGCCACCTTTGTCCCGTGTCAGGCTAAACCCTCCCAGCTCTCTGTTTCGCTCTTATAAAGAGTCTCAACCAGAGCTGCTCAATTAAAACTTTTTGGCTCAGCCTTAACTCCTTGCACACACCCATAGTTGTAAGGGCTTTAAATAGACTCCTGAATCATCATGAAATCCAGAGAATTAGGCTGGGCTGGAGGGAAGGGCAGGGCACTGGATTTGTGGCATTTTGGGATCAGTTCTCAGTGCAGATGTGGGTGTCCCAAGGGAGCCTGGGTGAGGTGTGTAATCCATCTGCTGTGTTGGATTTTTTATAACTTGCAAAAGGGCAATAACACCTCCTTGCCTTTGACTGGTGATGAAGAGAGAATAAAACCCATTAATGAAGACATTTAGACTCTGTGATGGTTCTGGTGCAGCTCCACCTCCACTACAGCACTCACTGGGCTTTTTATCTGTAACGCTTGAAGAGTTTTCAAAAATGATTTGGTGGTGCATGTGGAGGGGGAAGTTTGGCCATTATACTGTTACTTATATTATGCTGCTTCTTTTTAATCGATGACAGCCCTGTGGAGGGACTACGAGGCTTGCCAGTCTCCTGGCTTTTACTGAGCACAGTCTATAGATTTGGTTCTCTTAAACTCAACAGGAACTCTGAGCATTCCTGTTAAAATTGATGGGAAATGAACTTCAAGAGTTCTGAAAGATGAAGACTATCCCATCTGTCTATCTGCTGCTTTAATGGAGAGATGAGAAAGGTTTCATGCTGTAACCCGAGAGGGAATTCAGACGTCTGAGAGGAAATTTCAGAAGGCTCTGTGTCTTGCAGATCAAAGGGTTTGTTTAGGGAATCCTCTATTCTCTAGCCAAAGGGGAGCTATTATGTTTAGAGAGGCAGTGTGCAGACCAGAATTCTTCTACTGATGAAGCCTAGAGTTTGTGCTGTCCAGTGGCTTACTTTGTAGAAAAGACTACCTACTAGTCCTGGAGGTTTGAGCTAACAGATGGGTCTTGTTTTCTCACAAGCTGGTATGCTTGGCTCTGAGCTGCCTCCTGGGATATCACCAAAGAAGCATTTCCACTGTCACCATTTCAAAGAGCAGGAGTTAGCTGTAGGTGAAGACTGAGTCTTTTTGGTGGGTGCTCTTTCACCCCTGGGTTCCTTTGGGTGTCTCACCCTCAGAATTCAGCCCTGGCAGAACAGCTGCAGAAATGTTCACATCTTCATCCCTTTCCCATTTTTTCTTCCATGAGGAAAGACTGATAGGAGGAGGAAGGAAATGTGAGCATCTGTATGTGTGTTAGTCTTAATATGTTGAAAGAGGGGACTGTGAGTGCCTTTTCTGGGTTATGGAAATGTGATGAATGAGGTTTCTTGAAAGAAACAATTGCTTCAGTCCTCTCAGTGAACGGAATGACTGGTTCCTCTGTTTCTGCAGTTTGGTTTTTTTCAGATGGTGCTACATTTATTATGACTTTCCTTTATCATTTTTTCCTATTTTCACTTTTTACCCTCCCTTTCCCTTTTTCCTTTTCACTTTTCCTGATTCATACTGTATTGAAGCCATTGTTCAAAAATTAATTACGAAGGTGGTAAGAAGTCTGCCTATAGCTAAAGTTTGATGTCCCATCCTTGAGCGAAGCACCTTAACCTACAGAAGCCCTCTGGCATTATATAGAGTTTTGTCAGACCAGATACTAGTTTTCCTGGAAAAAGCTTTGCCTTTTTAGTATCTCTATTCCTTGTCTATGATGTAGCGTTAGCAGCATGTGCTCCTTCTCAGGAGCACAGTGAGGAAAAACCCATCTGCTTTGTGAATGCTCAGACATTGCTCTAATGGAAGCCATGTAAATAACGAGATAAATTATTTCACTGAGATTGTCTGTTGAGCATAATAGGTAGCAGGGTCAGAATCTCTTTGCAGTGATTCATTTCTTACTGGCTGAGTGGGATTTTTGCTCACAAGCCATTTTACAGAAGTGTCCTCTGATTTTTGCTGTCTCTGTCTTTTCCCTGCCTACACTTTTAGCTCTTTGATCTCTTGCTGGTGAGCTCCAAGGGGCAGAGACTGCCAGGGCCAATGTCTGCACTGTGCTCAATGCAAAGAGTTCAGGCATGGGGTAGGCTTTGTGATGCTGCCATAACTAAAGGATAAATTATTACAAATGAATCTAGAATTTGTTAAAATTTGTCATAATTTTTGCCTCTTTACTTTTGTAAGACTGTGATGGAATTGTGGGATTTAGATAAGACATAAGGGTGAAAATAGTGAGAATAACCTTTCAGATGTGGGTTTCTTGAGAAAATTTGTTCATTCTGAGCTTTGCTTTTGGTGTTTCAAAGAGGGGGATATGGGCTCACAGCCAGTGTGCAGGCTCTCTGCCCTGCCACGCCTGCTGTGAGACTGGGGGCAAACTATGTAGGCTGCACTCACACATCTTCATCCAGCTGCAGCTCCTGGATTGACTTGAGCAGTTCAAATAATTTTTGACTAACCTGAGTGCATCTATAGTTCAACTGGCAGAATGGAAGGTGCAGTGAACTCCAGCAGGTGTGAATGATGAGGCACAGTGATTGGTGGTAAGGACAGGAGAGTCCCCAAAGAGAGCACTGCAGTGAGGAGTAAGATATGTGTTCACAGCCTACATTTCTCACTGGTGTAAATCTCCCACTTGGAAACTGGGACAAGAGTGATTTCTTGCCTCTTCTGTGAGGATGAAGCATTTAGGATTGTGAAAAGTTCAGACAGGGCTGCACAATTTCTCAGTCAGATTGATTGTGTTAAAATATTTATTATTTCCACAAACATTTGCTGCTAGCAAATCTGTGGGCTAGAATTTTTAGAGAAAGCAAATAATTGCAGCTGAAGATAGTGTTGGAGGACCTTCAGGTGAGCATTAAAGAAAATTTTTATACTGCTTTGTGGTTAAACTTAAATAATATTTTCATTCTATTTCATTTCCAAATAATGTCAAAATTCTTCCTGTTCTAGTAGAAGATGTAGTTAGAAATACCCACTGAAGTCTTGTTTTCTGATGTTTCCACAGGTCACTTAAGATTTTCCCTGGAGCATGACTTCGAATATGACACTTCAGTAATGCAGAAGCTGTAAGTAAATAATACCATGTTTGCAGCCCTTGTTTAAGAGCTGTGTTTACACTCTTTCCAGAGCTTTGCTAGAACTCATCTTTGCTAGACTCCATCTACCTCACAACAAGCTTGCCAGGAAGTCACTGAGAGATGATATGGTTTCAAAGTCAATCGTGCCATTTTAGATGCTTTGCTGTATCAGCTTCTTGTTTAATCTAAGAACTCCAATAATAGTTGCCTAATCTGCAGGAAGAAAGCCCAAGACATCTGTCAGTATTGCAGGAAATGTCACAAGCAGACAAAATTAAAAATACCTCATTAGAATCTATGAGCAGTGAATCAAATGCAATGATCCATTACCAAAAGCTGTCATTGGTTCCCAGGCTATGGAACAAAGGACAAGGCTTGTGATAACTCTAGTTAAAAAGGTCTACAAAAAGCTGAACAAATGAAACCTAAAGGCTATTGTCTGGTCATGTATTTGTTGGCCTTTGGTAACCTGATGTCAGAGCTCACTATCTTAGGAGTCTTAACACAGAGGTAAGCTTTTGGGCAATTCCTGGTTGTGAATTTTGTGTATCCACAAAAAGGATACAGTTTCCTTCTCTTTCTCAACTTTTTCCATGTTTTTTGAAGGTGAATTAGTAAGATGCTAATTTTGCTATCTCTTTTCTGAATTCTGCATTGCTTTTCCTAATCAATTCTCTTGGATCTGCTCAATCTCCATTTAATTCAGTCAGCTACTTAACATCCAAACCTTTTGTAATAAAGAGAGTGCTAATTTTTCTGTTTATTTCAATTGTCTTTTGTCAGGTGTTATCATATAACTCAATCACCTGGCATTGGAATTTGTAATTTAATCAATAAAGGAGGCCATTTTTCTCAAGGAGATCAAGGAAGAAAGATCTTGAGGAAAATGCACAGTGAAAGGAAGGTGAAGAACAAAAATAGTGGTAGGAACTGTGTTGGCATTTAATAGCTGCACACCTTGGTGGCTATACTTGCCTGGCAAGTAGCAAGCAAAAGAGATACCACTACTTTAAAATTAATGGATATTATGATTTTGCCTGTGCACTCATCTTGCAAAATCTAGAGGGAGAATCATGACTAATACTTGAGTTGCTATGACAAGCACCTTGGACCATCTCCAGGTGTTGGCAACCCTGTACATGAGCAGTACTGTTCACACAAGCAGTCTGATATGACAGACACCAAGAGAAGAAACTTTGCTGTGTGAGCTCCTCCAGCCTTTCTTCTCATGTGGCTTTTATTGTGTTGCTGTTGCTTTAGACAAGGGCAGAGGAGGGATGATCTATGGCCTCCCTTGATGTGATCACTGAGGGGCTCAAGGCTTTGCAGCACCGGCATGTCCCTGCCTGCAGTAAAAGGTGGCTGTGGCCCGTGAACCTCCTCTGTCCCTGCCTCTGGCTTTGCTTGCCAGAGGAACACAAACCTCACTTCTGCTGCCCCAAAGGTGGGGGTGGCACTGTGCTCTCCTGGCAGGATGAGGGGATGGTTATTCATTGCTAGCAGCAAGAGCTGTCCTGCTTTCCTGCCCTGGCGCACCTGAAAGAGCATCTCTGGTAGTTCTGTTGGAGTTCTGCACCCCAGGGGTGCAGTTTGTTTTGCATTCAGCCCCTGGAAGACAACATGCCTTTGCACACTGCCAGGCAGCTGTGAGCAAGGCCTGCTTGGGAGATTGAATGCCCCACTGGAGAAGCACTTCTGCTGCGTCACAGCTGGGAGTCTTTCCTTGAACCCTTGACTTCACAGCAAGATTGCCTGGGCAGGTCTCAAATATCAGGCCTCTGTAGAGTCAGCCACCGTTTTGCTGATAAATTGCTTATAAGTGTTATGGTCTCAACTTGGTAAAGTCTGCAAAACACAAGATGAAAGGTATCGAAACTATTCATTCAGAAAATGTTAATATTTAAAATTACAGTAAATCGTTTGGTGTTCAAGGCTTATCATAGTGCTTCTTTGCTTATGTGTCTCCCAAGGCCTGGTTGCTAGTGCTGTAGCCACATTTTCTAAAAATCAAACACTGAGCCGGCTATTGAAACACCCATCCTGTGGGATTTTTAGAACATATCTTGTAGTTGAAGAAAGCATGTTAGTAAAGAAAGACTTAACAATACAACATTTTGGAGAATTTTTAATATGTGGTGTGTCACATTTGTCTTGAAGATTTTAGTATGGTACTTGAATGCTACTCCAGATTGAATAAACAGGTATTTGGAGAGTCTTCAGGTGCTTATTTTCAACCTGCATTGACAAACTTTTCCTCTGGTAAGCACATCATTTCATAAGTGTCTCAGTTTGAGACAAGTTTAGGGGGAAACGCTCTGGAAGGAACATCTCCTCCACAGAAGGCAGGTTTCAGCACTCCCTCCCCCACTGATACAAAAGCAATTGCTTGAGAAAAGTGAAAAAAGCTATTTATTTAATAAACAAAGTGCCATCAGGGCACAGGAAAAATGAATAACTGTTAAAATATTAAACCTCCTTGATGCAGAGAAAGCTGGTGTATTTAGAGTTCCCTCTGTAGCTGGCTCGGCCCCTCCTGAGGTCTAAGGCTGGGATGCGGTGACCCTGTAGCCTCCCTGCTGGTCCCTGGGGTCCGATGATCTGGTTCTCGGATCACAGATAGGCCAAGCAGTTCCAGAAGAAGAAGAAGAAGAAGAAGAAGAAGAAGAAGAAGAAGAAGAAGAAGAAGAAGAAGAAGAAGAAGAAGAAGAAGAAGAAGAAGAAGAAGAAGAAGAAGAAGAAGAAGAAGAAGAAGAAGAAGAAGAAGAAGAAGAAGAAGAAGAAGAAGAAGAAGAAGAAGAAGAAGAAGAAGAAGAAGAAGAAGAAGAAGAAGAAGAAGAAGAAGAAGAAGAAGAAGAAGAAGAAGAAGAAGAAGAAGAAGAAGAAGAAGAAGAAGAAGAAGAAGAAGAAGAAGAAGAAGAAGAAGAAGAAGAAGAAGAAGAAGAAGAAGAAGAAGAAGAAGAAGAAGAAGAAGAAGAAGAAGAAGAAGAAGAAGAAGAAGAAGAAGAAGAAGAAGAAGAAGAAGAAGAAGAAGAAGAAGAAGAAGAAGAAGAAGAAGAAGAAGAAGAAGAAGAAGAAGAAGAAGAAGAAGAAGAAGAAGAAGAAGAAGAAGAAGAAGAAGAAGAAGAAGAAGAAGAAGAAGAAGAAGAAGAAGAAGAAGAAGAAGAAGAAGAAGAAGAAGAAGAAGAAGAAGAAGAAGAAGAAGAAGAAGAAGAAGAAGAAGAAGAAGAAGAAGAAGAAGAAGAAGAAGAAGAAGAAGAAGTTACCAGAGGATTTTGGTATGCCAGTATGCAGTCCTGGGAGAAAACCTCTTGCCTCAGCCCACAAGCTGGCTAGAAGCAGGAATCCACTCTCTCCTGCCGCAAGCAGAGCTGAGCAATATGGGGGAGTGTGTATGAGTCCTTGAACACAAACCTCACTGAAGAATTTTCCCAGATTCTCCCACTCTTCCCTCGGACCCAGCTTAAAGCTGCAGGACCCATTTCTGGGCAATAAGCAGATGATAGGGAAATACAGTGTTACCATAAAATCACCCCAAGACAATATGACAGTAAGAGAATCAAGTCCAGAGCTCTACAGTATATAATCTTACTTTCCCCCCACCTTCCATCCCCAACAGCACCCTAAGCACTCTACAGTAAAAGCTGTTACTTAATTGGGATAGGGTCTTGCCTCAGGATCTATTAAGTAATGAACATCACAGATTGAAGAATGCCTGGACAAGTGGTGCATTGGAAGGGGCTTCCCATAGAGGAGGTGGAGTTACCATCCCTGGAGGTGTTCAAGAAATTACTGGATGTGGCACTCAGTGCCATAGTCTGGTTGACAAGTTGGAGGTTGGTCAAAGGTTGGACTTGATGATCTCAGAGGTCTTTTTCAGCCGAAATGATTCTGTGATTCTGTGTGAGTCTGTGAAATGAAATGAAGATGAAATTGAAATGGCTTGATCCTGAATTCTCAGCCGCTCTTGAATTCAAGTCCTGCTCCTGTTTTGCACAGCTGTACCAGAAGGTTTTGGACAAGGAACGTGCAGAGTGTGCCAATGAGACAGCTACAAAATCTACAGAACTGCAACTGGATGACAAATCACTCCCTCTGCCCTTGGAAAATATCATAGAAGCCTTTTCTTATATGAGCAATATTGTAAATATTGTTCATCTTTGTTTCATAAACCTGTGTTTGAGTCTATGCTCCAACCTTTCAACAGTGCCAAAGGATTACCATACATGCACCATATGATTGTTTATGATCCCTGGTTCCTTTTTGTGCATTCCAAATAATGTCATCAAAGCCAGTGCTGTTCTGCCTGTTGTGTTTGGCCAAATATGAGAGCAGAGTTTCTCCCAATGAGTAGCTTAATGTGCTGTATTTGAAGATTGACTTTTGGAGCAATGACTCTTTGACTGGCCAAGTGTTTTGCCTAGCCAGACTGCCTAGGGAACCCAGCTCTAAGAAGTTTTCTGATGAGAACTGTGGCTGAAGACACTTCCCGAGGTTGATTTAGCACTCAAGAGCTCAGAGCTCTGTGGAACTGGAGCTTCTTCAAAAGTAAGCAATGGCACATGCAGATTTCCCCTCCGTTCTTCCCACAGTAATGATGTCCTCTTTTCACCTAAAAAAGAAAAAATAATGATTTATACTTTAGTCCTACTTTACAGTGATATTTTGCACAAAATCATGCCAGTGTATAGGATGTTCAAAATGTATATGTATGTGTTCATTAATTTTTCTCCACTTGCTTTTGGGCTGCTAAAACATTTTGAAACACTTGGTTTGGGTTTTTTTTTGTCCTGCTCCCAGCACCAAATCACCCATTTTAGTGATTCAATGCAGGTCAGGAATTTGGGCGAGGGGGGGAGGGCCATGAAAGGAACATTGCAGCCACTTTTTTTTTTTATCTCTTAAGGTGGGTTTTGCTCTCACTGATTTTGAATTCAACAGGCTGCAGAAGGACTGGGTGTCATTTAGCTATTAGAGATTTTTGTTTTCCTGATCATTGTGAAGTGGCATCATTAACACAGGCAAATTACCATGCTTCACTGTGCTGTGTCCATGGTGCATTAGAGGCCCTTTTCCATTGGTAAAGCTGAGTCTATTCTTCTGCAAAATCAGGGACCCATTGGCAGTTCTTTGGCAAATGAGACAGAGGGACTATTTAATGGGAAGAAGAGTGGCCTAATAAAGGGGACAAAGTCGAACATGACAAATGCAAGGAAAGACAGCAGAATGTTGGTTTATAAATCACTGCATATTTGGGCCAAAATATTCATCCATTTTCACAGGGCCAGGGAAGGAGAGGACTGCAGTTTTGGGGTAGATGAGTAACATGAGTTTTCCAAAGTGCATTTTAGGAAAGTCAAGCACTCTATCCATTTCTCTTCCCAATATAAGTGCTGTGCTTTCAGGCTGATGGAAACTGGTTTGTATTGCTGAATTTTCTTTTTTGAAATGGTGTTTTGGCTTTTGGTGAAGAAATTGGACTTTTGCTTGAGTATGTCTGGATTTTACAAATAGGGTTTTAGTTTAATAAGATGAAACCAGTTAACCAAGTCATTGCTAATGGATTTTACAAGTACATAAAATATATTGCTTTTTCTTTAAACATTTAATCACCCTTTTCAATGTTCCTTTTTCTGTCCTTTGCCGCCAGTGACAAAGCACTGTGATAATTTTTTCCTTCATGCCTTTTCCTGAAAACACTGATCTCTGGCCCTGATTGTGTATGTGTGTGGGGGGGTGGGGAGATTAGGCATGTGCATATGCATCTATTTCTTTCTGACTCAGTGTTTATTTCTTTCTCCAGTGTTGCTCAGTGTGTTTAACTTGTGGTCTGAGCAAAAACAGAGCACACAAGCTATAAAAAGTTGTTCTGAAAAGGTTGCTTAAAGTGGCACAGGACCCAAGGGCTAATGAGCAATCTCTCAAAGCCAGGTATTAATGCAACTGCTGAAACATTTGGCACAGCAGACACACAGAAGAAAGCAGTAAGCACCTGATTGTTACCCCTTTGCATCCCTGGGAGTGGACATGTCTCCCGGAAACTCTTCTGAGATCCCTCATTATGTCAGCTTCGCCTTGCAAGTGAGGGTGGGGACAGAGACCCACTGTCCTGCATTGGCACGGAGGTCTGTGGAAATGAGTTCTGGTCTCTGCCTGCCTGTCTCTGAACAGTAATGCTCATTTCATCACCTACAGCAATATTTTACTTGGAGGAAATTTTAACATGAGGCCCCACCAGCCTCTACCCCTAAATTTCCATCAATTCTCTGCCTGCAAGAGGGCTGGGTAACACACAAGACATGGGCGCATACCGAGAAATTGCAGGATTTCTATTTCCATTACCTCAGCCTTCCCCATTCCCTTATAGCCTTGCCTTCTGCTTAAAATGCAAAGGATATTAACTTCTCTGAGCCTGTGGGGCGGTAACCCAGGCAGGCACTGCCTTGGGATGACATGGTTTTCCCTACTCTGATCAACTCTGTAAACTGAAGCATAAAGGGTCTGCTTTGATCCCTAATAACTTTGCTAGTTTGCTTTAGTTACCAGTTGATACAGAGATGACTTAAACATGGTACTTCGGGGTAAAATAGAATGTCTGTCCAAGTATATGGCAATGACACACAAAATTAGCTGTTGCAAACAGACATCTCTGTTCACATCAGCTTTGCCCAATTTGTCAAGAAAACATCTGTATCATCTAAAATAAAAACAAACACTAAATTTGGTAACAGGAAAAGCTTTGATTCTTTTCTTCTGCAAGCAATGGGAGTGCCCTGCAGGACAGTGCCCTTTTTGCATCACTGCTTTCATTTAGCAGTGGTTCTCACATTTTAAAAGTAAGTTTAGATATTTTACCAGCAGCCTGATGTCATTACTAAGGCTCTGCATGTTTACTATGTAACTGATGATCTAGTTGAAGGAAATTATTACATGAGGACTTTAAAGGAGTTACCCTTTCAATGGGGTGTGAACTTCAACACAAACCTAGCAGTTGCTTAAAGTCCGGGATTTGTGAAACTCTCCCATGAGCCACACCAAGGTGCAAATGATGCTGCCCTTCAAACAGCCAGAACAGCCCAACACCTCCTTCCAGTAGCTGTAGTGTGAGCAGTATGTGCTGGTTTACATCCAAACTTGTCCACTGCTTATTTAATTCTCACTTTTTTTAAAGCCTGTGTTGAATTCCTGGCCTGTCCTTAATATTAAAATGACCTTGTTCCTCCAGGGAAACTTCCTCCGCTTCAAATTAATGGTACCAACACCAAATAACTGCTTTGTGGTATCCAGTTTTGTCCTGCATTTGTTTTAAAGCTTCCCAGGAACCCTTGGCTACTTTGCACAAACTGTTAACTTGAGGGTAATAATTTTGTCTGGGTTTTGTCACAGAAATTCAATTAAGGAGGATTATGAACACAGTTGTAGGCCTGTTTCATTTACAGTTGCAAATGAAACCCAGGCCACACACTGATCGTTTATATAGGAAAGGAGATGCTCTGTAGTTTTGAGTGGCTGAATTACCTGCATGTTCCTTTGTGTGGCTTCACTTACTGCAGAAGGGAGGGGAGTGAGACTTGCAAAAATTAATAAAAAAGTGATAGAAAGGAGGGAAAGAAATCACCAAGGGAAAAACTACCCCCACTGCTCTTCCCTAGGAGGCACACATCCCTTCTACACATAATAAACTCCACAGGGAATTTCTTCCTCCTTAGAAAATGTATCCCGAAGGGCAGGAGTGAGTAGTCCTTTATTTATTTATTTATTGTTAACAAAGAGCGATATTCTGTTTTCAAGGCCTTGGTTTGGCTCCAAGTCCCTGAGCCACTGGGGACAAGGCATAAGGTTTCACTTTTTTTTTCAGTTCTTATTTCTGGGTCATGCAAGCCAACTTTTTTATTCCTTTTTTTCTCTTTTCAAGTTTTCTACAAGCAGCTGAATTCCCCAGGTAGGAAAGGGGAGAGAAGGGGGAAGGGAAAGGAGGACGTTTACCTATCATAGTAGAATGATAGCTGCTGCAGAGGCTGGCTCCAGGTGGAAGCAGTGTGTTTGGAGACAATGTAGCAAGAAGAGAATTTGTTTGTTTGGGAGATGCCTTTTTAAGTTATCAAGGGCAAAACAAAGGCAAAAACTTGTCTTGATATCCTCTGATGAAATGTCTGTGTTTGTAGAGGAGCAATATATCTCAGCTTTGCTTTGCAAAGTATTATATATATAAATAAAGTTGGGAAATACTTTGCACCACTCAGGAGATATGTGAAGGGCACGGTACTGGGGTCACCCCTTCCTCCTTATGCAGGCTTTGTCCCACAGCTTTGGGCTCTGTCCTCTAACCTTTTGCCTGGGATATCCCACACTGATTTCCCCAGGTTGTTGCCTGCCTGAAGACATGAAGGATAAGGCTTAGGTCACATCTACTGAATTTTATTCATAAGGATTTATCATCATTTTGCAGACGGGGAAGAGAGAGGTGCTCCAAGGTGAAGTCAGCCCCAACTGAGTCAAGCCTAGGCACAGTCCCAGGCTGTTACCTGTATGAAGTGAGTGCCACAGGGTCTGCTAAGGAATCTACCCCATCCATCACCTTTGATTAAAGCTCTCCAGCTCTCCCCAAGCATACTCTACTTAACAACTCGTTTGCCTCTTGTTTCTTACTTTCTTCCTGATCCTTCAATTCTAGGAAGGGTTATACTGTCCTTACTGTGGTTTCAACTACATGCCTAAGAAGCTTATTGGATTCTTCACCAGATGAGGGGAAATAAGCTCTTTAGTTTCTAGCTTTAAATCAGATACTGTTTCTGTACCTCTCCCTATACAGACTTGACGCTGTTGAAGACTGAAAGAGAAGCAGGCACTTTATTAACTCTCAAAAACTTCAGCAAAATTCACTGTAAGTGATGCAGTGAAGTGTGAACAATATCTACTTTTGCTTCACATCCAGGGCAATTCATCCTGTGGTGAGGGGCTGTTACAGTGATTTATATTTCTCAGTTGTTTTGTGGTAGAGTCATCTGATGTCAAACCAAATTTTTTGTCAAGGTAAAACCTGGATGAAAAGAATGAAAGGCCTTAATGTAAAGAACAATCTGTGAGTCTCTTGCTTTTTAGGTACCTTTTCTAGAGAAGTTAGGAAAACTGAAATCAGCATCCTCAGCAGCTTTCAGTCCAGGGGAACATGACTTTATGAAGAATGTTATGACGAGATGGATTTGAGTGTGAATAACCTTGCAGAAGTCAGTGGATTCATGCTGACACAAAAATAGTGGGGGAGAAAAAGGGGAGGATCAGTGTTTTGCATAGCTATCAGAGTGTTTTGTTACAACTGATTGGGAAAATCTGTCATAATCCAGTTATGTCCTGTAGTGGAGGAAGGAGATGAGCATCTCCAGAGGGTGGCTCACCAGAAGGACCTTCCCACAGGTGAGAAGAGCTGACCTTTGGGATTGCTGATCTCCTCCTGCTGACATACCAAGGCTGGGCAGCCTAGCTTAGCCCAGGTGAATAAAGTAGGGTGAGATGAATTCCTGCCTACATTTCAGTCACATATTTTATATTTGGTACAGCATATAAAAATAGTCCTTTTTTAGCATCTTTCAATCTGTAGATAGTAGAGTTAGATCCTTAGCCAGCATAAATGAGATAAACTTCAGTACTAAAGAGCTGACTTTGATGGAGTAACTTCTGACTTGCTCCAGTTCAAGCATTTCGATCTCCACAGAGTTTTCTGTGGTTGTTTCAGTAGTATCTCTAAGCTTAGTACCTAAACTTCAGAAAAGGATAGAAAGAGGCTGCATGGTATGTAAAGTACTCATGATTTCAGGTGATATCTTATGATTTAGATAAAGCATTTTAGAATCATGACATCTGGCAGCATTGCTCTCTCAGAGTGTAGCAGAGAAATAATCCTTTCAAATCAATTCTGTTGGAGAGTGAAACATTTTTCATCAGCCTAGTTTAAAAATCATATCTGAGCCTTTCTCTCCTGCTAACTGTTCAGCACAAACAAACAGTGCACACAGGATGTAGCTGTTTCAGCAGTTTCCCTGGAACTTGCTGTACATTTAAAATTATTTTCCACCTTTTTTTTTGAGCAGGTTTTTCTTTATATAGAAGGTAAAATGTGTAGTTGAATCATAAAGCTAGATAAAGTATTGTGAGCCTGTGTTGGACTGAAGTCTTTTTCATCCAAATAATGACCTTATCTGCTTATTATGGAAGAATTGAAAGAGGTGTGGGAAACTAAGACTGAAACACACTCGGGAGCCTGTATTTCAGCATTGTGGGGGAGTCTGACCATTAATATGGGAATTAATAACCCTCCAAAGCCACCTCTTCTGAGCAGCTGCAGGAACTAGCAGTGCAGAATGCACAGACTAATTCTGTTTCAGAGAAGCTAAAATTAAATGTTTGTTACAGTTTTATGTGCATACACTCTCAGCAGGAGTTGTTTTCCTTCCCTTTAGGCAAACTCAAAAGAGGTTGAACATTTAACAGCCTCAAACTACCCAGACTGTGTGCCATATGTACACAGCACTGAGCCATGCCTGTGTTGTCAGTCTTTAGAGTCTTCCTGAAAGGTGGAATCTGGCTGGTTGCTCAAAATCCATGTCCTTAGAGGCACTGGAGCAAAATGCTGATGTTGATCAGAAGGAGAAGGTCTGGAATTGTAAGCAAACAGAGAAGATCCATCATGCACTTTCGCAGATGATAAAAGCCTGACAGTGGCAGTCTGCTTATCAAATAACTAGATTTATTGAAATAGCCTTTGCTCTCATTAAACAGTTTGCTTTTCATATTTTTGTTTTATTTCATCTTACTGAAGGTGTCTGGGTTTTTTTCCAAACCTGTTATTGCTGCCATGGCAAACTGGCCGATTTACACTGTTTCTTCCCTTAATGCTTAAAAGCAGCATGGACTGCAATGTTCTCATCTCACTAACATTGAGGGACCTCAGAGCAAAGCCAGTCCCCGTCATGAAATCTGAGATTCCTGGAAAGTAAATCATAAAAATTAATGTAATAATTATAAGTTTGTTCCTTGAAAGATGATAGTGCTAGTGATAGTGCTGCACATTTTGTTTAGCATAAGCCCAGTGCTGTCAGCTATGCTCAAAAAATGGGGTAGAATTGATAATTTTTAATCAGGAGAGAGAAATGAAATGCAGAAACAAAAATGTTGCTAGTGTGATATGATATCCCTGTGCTGAAAGGACTATTCCTTTCCTAACTCAGCGAGGTATCACATTTTGTGGTTTTGTTCCCGGGGGAACAAGCTGCTGCTTTCCTTCTTTTCTGAAAACATTTGTAAGACGGGAAGTGGAATATTAATAATTGAAAATGCAAGTTGCAGTAATGCCATTTGCATAAGGATATTTCTTGACCCATGGAGGATATTCACTGTTTGTTGGAGAAAATATCAACAGAGGAACTGTGGGAGCATGATGGATCTAAAAGGCTACCTGGCAATAAATTTATTTCTCAAATGAATCCTAATGTGATTCCCAAGACTGGAACTCTCTATTTGCAGCCTGCCCTTCTTCCTGGAAGATGTGATGCGCTATCAAGAGATCAATATCCCCCAGTACTGGGTGTGGTGCCAGTAAGTAGACATTTAACATGGAGTAAAGGTTTTTTTAAACAAAGGACATGGAGACAGATCCTTTCTCCTGCAGGATTTGCTTGTTGAAGTTTAACAGTCTCAGTGACCTTCGCTGAGAAAGTCATTCTCCAAAAGCATTTTAACAATGAACGGCATGGATCTCAGCAGCTGGGGTTAAGACTGATTTGATTCTGCTGATTTTAACCTGTAGTTCCAGGAATTGTGGTTTTCTGTTTGGACCTTTTGGGGTGTTGCTTGTTAAGCAGATGCTTATGCTGCAGAGCCATCCTTCCATACTGTTTTGAATGCCAGTGGTACCAAAACATTACTCATAAAGTGCGCACGCTGTTACGATTTGTGACTTTAACTCTTAGCATATTTATAGGCCTCATTTCCATTTTTTGTGGTCTCATTAATGGAGCAGCAATAATAAATTGAAATGTTAATGGGAGATCATTTCACCAACAGCAGAAGGTATTCATGAACTTGATACAATAGTTGAAAGGAAAATAACTTTTTAGTAGTGTAATTTTTTTAGCCATTGCCCCTGATTGTCTCCTTCCAAACATGCAGAATTGAGTCCATTTCAAAATCATGGGAATCATTTCATATAGACAATTTTTAAATCAGCTTCCTGGGTCCCTTGCATGGAAGATGAACCATTTGCAGAAATTCCAGTGGAGGCAGCCATTCTGGAAGTGAAGTACGAGCAGACTTTCTTGTAGTTGAGGTGGTAGAGATGGAAACCCAGAAAACACCTTTTGTCTGTGTAAGTTAATGACCTTCATTAATGGAGAGTGAAAAGCTGGTCCTCCTTGTATGAAGTGGGCATTTCACATCCTGTTGTGAAATACTTGGGGATACTGTTAAGATGTGGTCTCATAGGGGACTTAAATTCCCCAGCAGACAAGGGAATTGTGCCTTAGGGTCCCTTGGTGGCACTGTATCTCACTTTTCCCACTGGTAAAGTTGAGGGCTAATGAAAGCAGTTGAGCTTTCATTGAGCTAATGGAAGCAGTTGCATTTTAAGGCTTGGTCAGTTAGTATTTGTGGAGCGTTAGCGTCTGCTAAGGGAAAGGAATTACACTGTGGGGCAATCCTCAGCTGGAAGTAAACTGTTCAGGCAGACTGTTCAGGACCTTCCCCGGTGCCACGTTGCAGAAGGCTTCTGTGCTGAAATTGGTTACAGCTGTAAAGACTTTTCTATATGCATGCTTAGAAGTTGAAGGCTAAAATTTGTAATACATTTGAAGTAAATTTGCATTCTGGCCCCTGGTACAGGGCATCTGTTTCAGTCTTTAGCTTCTTAGTTCTAGAAAGTTTGTTCCCAGTGAGTTTTCATCTCTCTGAGTACATTCATTAATCCTTTTTGGACTTTGCTTACCCACAAATATAGAAGAAGCTTTGAAGTGGATTGGCAACTTTTCACCACTCTTCTTTCTTTGGTTTTTTAAATAGTAAGTTTAAAGGTACTAGAGTGGGTCAAGAATTGCATGTTTAAACTGTTTGTTTCCTGCAAGAAAAGAGATTGACATTTAAATGTAATTCATGCAATTCAAGCTAATCATCTCATAATCAGGAGTTTACTGACCTAGAAACTTTATCTAGTCCTGTGAGTTCAAGTATCTGCAACTTTGTTTTGGAAAACAGAAAAAATACTATTTTCAAATGAGGCATGTGATTGGTCTAATTCTTTTTTTGTAGATACCATTAATTTGAAAATTACTTCTGTGAGGTGCTGTTATCTTGCTTCCCGTGCAGGCAAACTGTGAGCCCTAGCCCCTGAGCTAAGCAGAGGGTGAGCAAGTACATATGAAAGTGGACAGATAAATGCCAATGCAGGGCTATTTGAAACAGGAAGAAAGGAAGGGGAAAAAAAAAGAAAAAAGGGAAGATTATCTGTCTAGCCTTATTGGCAAATGATCAGAAAAGTGACTGAAAGCATTATATTGCATTTTTCCTGCCTAGGACTTGATAGAAATCTCACTAAAATAAGTGGGAAACTTTCCATGATGTTCTTGATTTTGGGCTGAGATGCCTGATCAACACTTACTCTGTCTCCCTGCAACTAATTCCTAAGTGCCTCAAGCAAATAAAGATATTGTCAACAACCAGCACTATCAATACTACCTGGCACTGGCAAAGTGAACTCATCTGTTGTGGCTAAAATGACTCCTCAACATGCAGAGAAGAAAACACTTGCTTTCAATATGGATTTGTACATAACCCAGTCATGTAGCATGGAGTTATGTGTTCATTAAAGTGTCATTTTTAGATAGACAAATGACCTTGAAATGCTTTTAACAGTTTTGTGCATCATCACCTTTTAAACTTCTCACTCTTTAGTTCAGTTGTATTTAATCCCCCCCCCCCTTTTTTTTCTTACGTCTTATAAAGTTCACTGTGTGATTTGGTTTGGGGACGGAGGTGGAGCACAGCTGGTGGAGTGGAGGAGCAGGGAGGGAGATCTTTTTAAAGCAGCTAAACTTGTAGCCAGAGAAGATACTGCATTTATAATGTTCCCATTCTTCTCAATACTTAACAAGAAAAATGATTGTGTGTGTGTGACGTGAATATTCAGCACAGAGCTTTGGTAGCTGACCGCTCTCTTTTCACAGCCATCCAACCGCGCACACATTCCTAAGGGATTACCTCACTGCCAGCGCTCCTCAAAGTGTGGGATACGCCGAAGCCGACCAACTGCAAAGCTACTTTCTGCCTGCTATGGTGCTGCTTTTAGGCAATGACCTTTAAAACCACAAATCTAACCCTATGTCTACCCCACAAAAGATTTTTCATTTGTTAGCTAAATGGGAGAGATGCTGGGTGTGGAAATAGGGTAGAGTCTGTAGGTTACATGTAGAAATTCCTTTCCAAGCTTTCCACTCTCCTTTGGCTCCAAACACTCAATAACTTTCCAGCCAGAAAATGTTTGTCCCTTCCTTCTCCCTCTCTTTTTTTTTTTTTTTTT
>VZTN01035362.1:129436-198715 GCA_013400515.1 Erpornis zantholeuca | reverse complement strand
GTTTTTTTTTTTTTTTGTGTTCTTCCCTTGTTTTGCATATTCTGACAACACTGTTTACTTCAGCCTGCAGCTCCCACTGCTTTGTGTGCTTTCTCCATCTCACAATTGCATAAATAAGTCGCTGAGGAAAATTTGCATTTGATGGGAATTTTTAGCTGATATTAAGTTTTATGGGTGGAATATAATATATGTGAGTTGCCTTAATTAAACCAAATTGTCATTTGTGACACGGAGGTCTTTATCTGTACAGGACTATTTTTGCCTTTCATATTTTTTTGCTATTAAACATGCCAGTGGATTTGAAAACCCAAGGATGACAGGTCTCAGAAAGTATCATCTCTTTTGTAACAAAGTATCTGCTTATGCCAAGCGAAGCAAATCAGCATCATCACCGAGCTGATAATTTATGCCATGAATTTCTAAATGCCGGGGGCTGGAATCCAAGACCCATGTATGCTGTAGCACCCTCTAGTCGCCCTGTTGGTGACTTGCGTCACACTAGAGGAGAGATGGAGTCTGGCAAAATGGTTTAGATCAAAGGAAATTGCACTAAAAGTTTGTCCAGAGTTTCTGGGCCCTGATACATAGTAGCTTCCCTCCCCCTCCCAAGCAGTGGGGTGTGCCCTGGAGTGCTGCTGGTTTTGGCTTTGGTGAGAGCAGGGTTTCTCTTGGCGGGGCCGGCGGATGGGCAGAGCCCACACTGCGACTGCCGTGGCTGCGGACATGCGCTGCCCCTTCCGCCACGCGGACTGAGGTTATAGCTCCTGCAGAGCAGTGGGGAGCACACGGGAAATTCATCTCATCGGCTGCTGCAGCTTTGTTGCAGAGGCACGAGGAACCAGCCTCCCACTTCCCATTTTCACCCTGTTCTTAAATACTTGAATTGAAGGGAAGGGTGGAAATGCCATTTTATGCTGGGTCACACCCCAACTAGAGCATGTTTAAATGCATCCCTCTGACCAGGAACTTGGTCTGTGATATTTATTCTCCCATGAGAATCAGGAAGGGTGTGAGCCTTCTGCAGGATCCCCAGATCTGGCTTCACATAGCACAGGTTCTTTGGAGGGCTCCATATGAGTTCTGACTTTATGACTGTTTCTCTGGAACAAGGCTAGCAAAGTGTAGCTTGAGATTATCAGACTGATTAATACTAATAATGCTGGTACAGCTCCCCAGAGTGCATGAGGGACTGATCGAAGCCCTAGTTCCAATTTATTTATTTTTCAGGCTAAAGATTTCCACACTTGCACAACTCTTTGCTGCCATTTTCCATGCAAGGGAACTGTGTGCCCCTGAGACTGCTACTGCATCTGCTCCTCTGCAAAGACAAAGATAAACTGGTTCCTGGTGTGTTGTTATTTCGCTTACTCTTCAGCATAAGAACAAGGAATAAGAATGCATTTTAGATGTTAATGAAATTAATGAAAGCCAGATCTCGGAAACAGCTGAGATTGTTGACTGTCTCAGGCAGATTTTTTCTTCATTTCAATTACAGATGAGCCAGAACCAAACCCCTGATTAGAATTGCTCCAAATTTTGGATCCACATCTCTCAGCTTTTCAGTTTTGACCAGTTTCCAGTGTTTAATTTTCTTCCTCTTTTATTTTTCCTTCTGGTTTTACTCCAGGCGTTCTAATGTTTTCATTTTATCTCTGTGAAAAACTGGCCTCTTGAAGGACATGAGACCTGCTGCCACAAGTCCCACTGGGGCTGCAGAGGTGTAATTAGGTTTCAGGATGTGCTGGTACACGCTGGGAGACCACGCACTAGACTTGGGGCTGAGAAGCATTTCTGTGCCATCTCGGCAGGCAGGTGGCTGCCCCTACTGCCATCCTGGCAGCTCAGCAAGGCACAGTCCCTGAAAAGTCCTCCTTTGGTTAAATGACAAATTTCTTTCTCACTGGCCTGAAATGGCCGTGACTCTTGAAAAGTCCCCAGCTGCAGAATCTTACTGGTGGTTTGTTACCATACCTTCACTCATAACTACAGACCACCCCATCGACAGTGCAGTATTCTCAGTCTGCACATATATAAATTCCATTGTGAATTTATACTCTGATTTTAAAAAAAGCCTCCTGGAGACAGTGTATTAATAATGAAGAAATTCCTTTTTTATGTCTCCTGGATATAAGGGTATCTCAAGACTCTCCCTAGGGAGAAAGAATGGTCTGAGCAGTCCAGTTAGAAACCTCAGAGGCAGCAAGCACACAGGAAAGGCTGGTTTATTATCTTTGTTCTTTCACTGCTGTACTCAAATCCCAGGAACAGTGTTACTTCAGGCTCACAGATATTTTGCAGTGCATTTTTAGGGGATGTTGAGAAAAACACCTGATCATAATGGCTTTAAAAGCATTGATAAAAGAGGAAGAGGAAAATATAATTTACATTAAATGCTACAGTGCTTCATCTACACAATATAATAAAAAGCAAATTTTGTGATTCAAGTAATGATTGCAGGTTATTAAACTGGGCTTTAAAGGCTTCATAAATGAAAGCCTTTTAATAAGTGATGAACATTGATGATAATGTTCTTGGAAATAGAGAGAATCTTTATTAAGCTTGACACATTTGTTCTCCACCCACCCACTTCCCTATTACTTTACCTGGTCCCTGGATCACTGTCACAAAAATGCACCAGTGGGACAAAGCCTGAGCTGGGATACTACATGGGAAAGCACCACCATCTATGGCTGCCAGGGCCCAGAGAACATGACACCTCGGGAAGAGGCTGCAACACCATGGATTTTCTCTGGTCAGAGAAGGGGTCGTGGGGCAGCTAAAGCAGGTGGGACCCTGCTTTCAGAGCCAAATTCATCACTAGATGGTTTCCATCTGCGTATGTAAGAGAGCTCTCCTCTGCCGATGGTTGAAAGATTGAGCAGAGCACTCCCTGAGACATGAAAGGTGCTCTCCCCGGGCAGCTGGTCAGTTGGGAATTTGGCAGCTGGTCAGTTGGGAATTTGGCAGCTGGTGATGGGAGCAGGCATGGGGCTGAAGGGCAGAGTGGGGCTGGGCTTCATTAGGGCCTGATTCAAAGCACAGTGACATCAATGGGTGCTTTCTCACTGGCTTGAATGATCCGGCCTGGACAGTGCCAGAGTGAGAAACTTTGGCAATCATTTCACTTCTTCTTTATGTTTGCAAGGGTCTGTTCTGACTGGCATCAGATTGGAACTGACTGACCCAGAGGGGAGGTGGCAGAGGGAGAGGCAGAGCCGAGCCGGGCAGCAGACAGTAGAGCCTTCCTTCCCTTGACCAGTAATAAACCATGCTGGTGTAAGGGAAACTGTTCCTGCAGGTACCACCTTTTGATTAGATAGCTGAGAGTCATAAAAAACTTCCTGTCATGAGGGTGAGCCTATGAGACAGCCCTGCCCAGCCGCAGTTTTGGATAACTTAATTTTATCTGCTCAACTTGCCTTCTCATAGAGTGGAATATTCTACTCTATTTTGTCTAAATTATTAAAAACTGATGAGGTTTCCAACCTAGAAGTGACTGCATTTCAGTGATGGATGAGTTGATTCTTGTGTGGATATAATAATCAAGGCATTTTTCAGCATCTTTGGCATGAGAGGCACAATATAAATGTGAAATATTATTTTGTGCCATGCAGCTGCTCAAATCTGAAATACATATTATGTCTTGGTAATATAGACAGTGTTTAAGACTGTTAAATTAAACTATTAAAGCCTATAGAAAAAACAGAGATGACAGAGTGCAAATTAAATCTGAATTATCGTTAAATTGCTGTGCCAGTAGTTTTCAAACACATTCATAGTGACCTGGAAGAGAGCAGGGGGAGTGGAATGACATTCACACCTCCTAATTGGAGTCATTATCCGTTCTTTGTTATCGTGCTGCCCACAACAAGGGCATCTCTGGGACACCAGTGACTTGTGGCGGGGCAGAAGGATGCCTGTGGACCACAAGGGATGTTTTGAATGTCCTGCCATCTCTCCGATTTAAAGCCAGGACACGGCCAGGCAGTCACTTTGTCAGACAGATAGTTTTTAAAGGCGGTAAATGCCTGCAGGCTCTTTTCTGTGCATGGTGACTGAAGTGGGGGGGTCGGAAGAAGAGGGGAGCATAGTGCATGGCTGGGTTATGCTCCTGAAAAATGTTGGTGTCCCAAGGACATGTCCAGTCCTTCTTCTCCTCTTCTCTTCCCTGCCAACAGCCCAGGCTCACTGAGGGCCTCGGCAGACCAGGGGTTTGTAGTAAAAGCTATGGGCCTTCCTGGAATATCAGATGGAAAAGGAGCTTTTAAAGTTATCTAAATTATCTGCCTGCCAAAACATGAGTGCATCTGATAGTAAGTTCTCAGGTGCTTTGTCTGGTTCATTTCTATTCAGTTGCAAGTGATGAAATTTTCAGAACTTCCTTTGGAAGTTTATCTCTGCCCCATTCTCTAATAAACACTCCACAGTGCATTTTCAAATTAAGATTTTGCCTTTCTTTTCCTCAAGTCATTACTCACAATGGTATCTCTGAGTACCTCAAAAAATCCTTTTCCATCCTTAATCTTTACAAGCTTGCAGGCATGTGGATATCTGTTTATTGTGAATCAACCTGATGTCAATCCATCAGTTTTCTTCTTGAAGGACTTTATGACAGCAGAAAGTGATTAATTTTCAAAGCAGACGCAGCCTTTAATCTGGAGAAAAGGCAACAAACTTTCCCCCTCTCCTTCGCTGATTGAATCTGGAAATGAGTGAATGATACCTGACTCAAATGTGTTTCTAAACTAGTTTTCATTAAATATAATCGGTCAGTGCTGATCATCAGAAACGTCTTGAAGATTGGCCTATGTATGTATATGGTACTGAAGTCAGAATGAGTTTAGTGATCGATATTCGTTCAACATCTTAATCTGCTCAACAGAATTAAATAGATTGCCCAAATGTCCCTGCAAAGCAGGGAAATAATGTAACTCTTGAGCAGGAATATTAAAGTAGAGAGAATAAATGTGGTGTCCAAAGCATTACCAAGCAGCTTCTGACTTGTATTTTTGTGTCCATCATCCAGCTGTTTGTCATCATCCACCAATGCAGTTAA
This sequence comes from Erpornis zantholeuca, assembly GCA_013400515.1. Classification (NCBI taxonomy): domain Eukaryota; kingdom Metazoa; phylum Chordata; class Aves; order Passeriformes; family Timaliidae; genus Erpornis; species Erpornis zantholeuca. The sequence continues at coordinate 193,659 of VZTN01035362.1, read as the reverse complement.
AGGTGTGGAAAACTCCCAAGGATGGCCAAGAAAATCCAAGATTGACAAAACTGAAAGAAACATCTCAGTGTGGCTGCCTCTGCATGTGCTATTGTATTCCCAGATCTCTCAACTACTTGTCTCCAGTGGCTAAGTTGGGACTAAACCCAAGCACACGCTCAACCTTAGTTCTGAGTATAGTTTATTTGTTGTCTGGGTGGTTTATTAGCTGTTGGACTCCTCTTCAAATGGTGGGAAGTGATTTCTATCCTTAAGTCCATTCCTTGCTTTACTGTTAAAATATATTTCCAGTTTCCAGCATGGAAAGAGCCTCTGTCTATGAGAAATTAAGCTCAAATATGCAAGTCATTTTACATACTGCTGCACTATAAAAATCATACTAATTTTATATACATATACTGTTAGCTCAATAATGGCTAAAGATCTGTGTTCCTCTCTGGACTTACCACAGGAAATCTCTTCAATTTACCTGCTGCAAAATGAGAGGGTAGCTAGCAGTGTATTTAATTTAGTTATTTGAGGCCAAGACTGCTACAGGACATTTCTCTGGCTATGTCTTCTGGGGAGATTTGAATGAATGACCAAGAGGAATCTGAATCACCCAGTCATGCAAATTAAACCATTTCAATAATATGACGGCTACTTTTCCTGATCCATAGTAATTGATGAGGCTCATTATATGTTAATACCACTCCTTTTTTTTAATCTTACATGTAATTTGCTACAGTGTTTCAATGTGAAGGTATAATTAAGATTCAGATGGCAATTTCATTCTAGACTGCTCTCTACAGTTGCTTTAATAAAAATTAGGGCTTGGGATGCTATTTTCTCTAGGGGCAGAAAAAATATTCTTTTTCATACTTCAGATATAAATCCATTCAGCCACTGCTGAGTTTTCTAATTATGAAAAAATACAAAGTACTACCACTTCCAAGCAAGCACTGCTTCTCTTCCCCCTATGCATGGTTCAGTGCCCCTGCTGAAGTTCTTGTGTTCAGTGCAGCAGCCAGGACTCAGTTCCTAAATGCTCACAAACTCTGACTTTCATGTCAGCTATGCCCAGATCCTCCATATACATGTTAATGTTAATTACCAGTGCCCATGGTGCTTGTGTTACAGCAGCCAGCTACTCCAAGATCTGCATCACCATGCTGCTGCGGGGGAAATCTGTGTGTGAACCTTTGTGAAATTTCATTGATACTTTATTTTACATGTCATGGGCTTATGTGGGGCTTCAAGTGGGCAAAAAGCCTTTGCAGTGAAGTCAGGAGAGTCACATGTGTGTCTGTGTCCTTGTGGTGTGTCGTTGCTTTTCACTGATCTTCTTCTTTACCAAGAGGCTCTGGCTATATGTGGGATTTGATGGCTGCCTACCAGTTGACTACACACATGATCTTATGGTGGAGATGCAGCTCCATGTAGACAGAAGCACTTTGGAATGTAGTGTATGAAAAGAGCAAACTGAAATGTTTCTGTAATATCATGTGAGGAAAGACAAATGTGGGTGTACATGAAAACATCCCAGCGAGCCTGCTGACATGGGCAGGGAGAGGGGGAGGTGGGAGTTTCTGTGCTTTTGTAAAGAGAGTAAAATAGTCACCACCTGGTAGTGGGAATTTCTGAAGTGGATGGAAAAAAATCTCATCTCTTTTTTATAGCAACCACTTTTTGGAAGCGACTGTTTTGTTGCTATTTTGTGTAGGCCGACATCAGGTGCTATGTGAACCCTCTTCAGATATTTTCTTTCCTGGGTACTCGAGGAGAGTGGGGCTCTGTGTTTGGAGCACAAACCTTGTGCTGGTGTGAGCTGCAGTTCCCTGGCGGTGGTGGTGCCTGGCAGGGCACAGCAGGTCACTCCTGTGCTGGAAGGGAGATGTGCATTTTACCGCGCTCTCAGCGTGAGTCCCCATGGGGTTCATAGGTTGAACATACAGAAATCATCCCATCAAAGCCATGCAGCCTCCCTGGGGGTAGAAGAAGAGCTGAAGGGGAGAGGCTGCTGGTGGTAGGGGCTGTAGCCACCAGGGTGGGGAGGAAGGCAAAATCCCACCTCTGCCTCAGTGCTGGAGTGTATGAGACAATGTGTGCTTATCTCCCTGTTTTTCAGTGAGGTAGGTGCTAGGGGAATTCTGTAAGAGCCAGAGAAACCATCATCCTGCTCTACAGTGGGGAGCACCAAGCAAAATCACTGAGTGGCTTTCTGACTCAGTTTCCCCTCCTGTAAGTTGGAGATCTTTCCCAAAGATGCTGTAAAGATAATTAGGTTACATTGATACTGTTGTGTGACCATGTAAGTCCGTCAGAGTTTCTATCTGACAGCTGTTTTAAAGATGTAAAAAGAAATGCAAAAATTTGGCTTCTCTTTGCATCATGTGGAAAAGGAGGACGTGTCTTTCAAGAAAGGAATTTATGGCAGCATTGTAGTTCTGAAGGAGTGCAAGTGGTGTGGGTCCTATTCTCCCTGGGTGTTACTGCAGCTCGTGCACCAGGCTTTCACAAACATGGGGATCTGGGGTTGCCTGTCCGTGCAGGTAGCTGCAGTGGGAGTGTGTTGTCTCTATGCCATGTGTTGTACTGTAATGTGAGTTTTGGAACCGAGCCTGCTTTTAATAAATTGTACCTTTTCCTCAACTGCTTCCTGCCTAAATACAGTGCGTTAACCCAAAAAAGAGCAACCATCACAGCAGCTGTCAGTGGATTTTTGTACATTCTCAGCAACGACCCTCTGAGGAATTTCCTTGTTAAACAGACGAGCTATCAAAAGCACCTTCTCCTGCCAAAAAGGGCAAAAAGCACAGAAAACTGAGTGAATGTTCAGTGAAATTCTGTTGCAGTTTAATGAGATCAGGCCTTGGAAGGAGATCTCTCCTGACTTGTGTCTGCTGAGAGGAGAGCCAAAATAAGACATGAGAATCTTGAGCATAAAGCCTTTGTCATCTTTGCTTTGACCCTTTCAGGACATACCAGTAGTTTTGACATATTTCTGATGGATGCTCTTGCTCCTGGAGCTGAGCTGGGCTGGGGGTGTTTGTAGGACATCATGTACAGTGAGGTCTTGGCTCGTCATGGACAAACCCCAATCATGGAGACTCCGGAGTGTTGTTGCAGCCTTCAGTTGCATTTCAGACTTGATCTTGATGAGGCAAAGTACTGACCTCAACTCTAAGAAAACAAGTGAAATTTATCACCAGGTCTGTCTGTAAATGAGTAAAACAAACCAGGACTCTCCAACCTGTAAAAGGGATGGACCAAGTGGACATGTGGTGGAGATCCATCAGATAGGAGAGGGTATGGAAGCAGGCAAGGAAGAGGAAAAGAGGAGGGATGTATCTTCAGACATCTGGAAGTCAGTGTTTTGCTTGCTGTGTTATTTTATTGTGAATTCCAAAGGAGCATTGGTTCAATATTGCTGTTGGATGGAGAGCTGTGAGAAGATCAGGATGAGATCATATGGAGGAACTGACCTAGACTCCTGATGGGACAAGGCTTGACTGAAGCAGTAGAAAGATAGAAAGTAGAAAGATAGGATTTTTGCAAAGAAAGATGGAATATTATTTGTTTGAAACAGAGGGTGATGTTAAAGAAAAATACTGTCTGAGAGGCAGACAAATTGATTACATGAATTAAGACTATTCATTTCAGTGGTAGTACAAAAATGTGCTGTCTGCTTTTATACTGTCTCAACCTGGATTTGGCCATTTTTATTCTGAGTCACTGCTGCCCTTTTGTACAGAATTTAGGTGAAGGACTCTTTACTGAATCTAAGTCTTTCCATTATCTTATTTCTTTCCTAAGGGAGCAAGATTGATTCCCAATAAAGCAGCTGGTTGATTTTTAAGAGTCTAGGACTTGCCTGTTTGTTTGATCATTTGGTTTTGCATTTAACTGGTTGCCTGCTCTGTCCTGCCTCTAAACAGCTTTTGGGCACTGACTGCAGCTCAGTATCCAGGCTATCTCACGCTGCACCACTTCTCCAGGGACTCTCACCACATTGTCAGATATGAAAGCTAATGAAAAGTGTTGTTTTCCCTTTTCCTTCGGTAGTTTTGATTTTTATTCAATTTGTCCCTGCCTGTCAGGACTGAATGACCGGAGAGGAAGGGGAAGTCACTTAAACTCTTTCTTCACAGACCCTGAGCATGCTCTGCTTCATTCTCCCCATATGCCCAGGAATAAATAACCAGTTTTTTCAGACCCTTGCATTTTCTTTATGCTTGTTTTTTACATTCATTGCCTTGACATCTTCTGGCACTGGGATCCTCTTCTTTGGGGCAACCTACTTTAGTGAGTAGGTTTGGAAGTACTGAACATTGGAGCATTGTCCAGGCCAGCAGTGCAATACATACCTTGATATTTCTTATTTATTTCTGATTAATGTTCATACACTAAAGCCAGCCGGTTTCCAAGTTAGAACATTTTTTCTCTCTCTTTCTGACCACTGCAAACTCTTCCTTTTATGTAGAGGAGAAAACATTTTTTTTCCTCCTGTTTTTTAAAGGGACGCAGTAGCACCAAGGAGGCTGGGTTAGGATGTTGGCTATTAACTTTGCATATTATACACAGGGCAGAACAGGACAAAGTCTGTTCTCCAGAGTTACTTTGGTTGTGTAGCACCAGGCCCTTGTTTGTGAATGATGCAAGTACTATGCAGATGAAAAAGTGAACGTAGCTGTGTCTGGTATCCAGCATTATTTTTAAATACCTTTCTGAAGATAACTTTCATTGAGCAGGACATTGGTTCTTTGACACACCATATCGTTCTTGTGGGTAGTACATTCCTATAGGATTCCAGAAGGCTACTGGCACAACAGTTAGGGGTGCATATTTTAAACAGTGATTTTCGACAGATGAAGATAAAACTGGCAATCATTCTCTCTCCAGTGTGCTGCCAGTGGCAGTATCCAATGTCACATGCTTTAGGGAAGATGTGAGTAGTTGTGCTGTGCCATAAAGGAGTTTCCTCTGACTCACAGCCATCCGAGCTGGCTGGTGCCCTGAAGCATGTTGGTGTTGTGCATACAGGGATGTTACAAGGGAGATGTTGATGTTACAGAGCAGAGCAGCAATGGAAGCAAAGATAGCTGGACCAGTATGGCTTAGCCAAGTGTGGAACCAGGGAAGGTCAGGATAAATTGAAGTAGTGCAGTGGAAATTCTCAATTTTCATTACATTTATCACTTACAGTCCATACAGTTTAGTCCTTTCTTTCAACTGAATAGATTAACTAAATCACTTTTGCAAGTCTATAGGCAAATATTACGATAATTTTCTCAGAATTAAAATAAGCTTTGCCAATGAGTTCTTATGGTCTGTCATGAAGCAATGAAGTCTTGAAGCATCTGAATTACATAGAACTAGAATGAAACATAGGTGTGCTTTTTTCTTCATTATTTAATTAACCAAACTCTGCTGTCACTTTTAGCTACTCTTTTATGTTTGAGTGAGTGTGATTTTGCTCTTTCCTCATGTATTTGAGTTAGCAGAGTGATCACTCAATTTTGATACAATAACCATACAGGAGATTTGGGCCACTTGACTTCCTGTAATTTCTTAATCCCCACCTAACTGAGAGAATTAAGACAGAATTGATACAGACAACTTGGCTATAACATCTCAAGGTATAGGATGTCAACATCAGCCTGAAATATCCTTCCTGCAGTGCCAGACCTGAGCATTGCCAGCCCTGACATCACCTGCTTTGGGAGGCTGTGCCATGTCATTCTAGCAGGTGGCTCCCTGTAACAAAGAGAGATTAAATAGCCCAAAGAATTCTACTCAGCTGTGTAAAATATTTTTAAAAAGAACTTCCAAATAAAGTTTGTGTGTTTCTTGCTCTCTGGCTGTGCAATGTCAGGGTGCCAGGCTGCTGGCTGATTTCATAGGTAAGGGAGACACAGACACAGACACAGTGGTGGTGAGACTCCACTCCTGCAGTTGTAAGGAGGCCTTTGTTGGAGAAAGCTGCAGAATTGCAGCAGTTTAGCCATGGTTATGTGGGCAAATCCATTTTCATCCAACACTATCTGCAGAGTGAAACTGAGTAGGGCTGCAAATTGTGGAGTACATTGGCCCGTGGTGTAACAGCCAATTTCACCCTGCTGTCCTCAGGGACTGGCAGACCTTGCAGCCCAGGCAGACTCACAGGCACCACCATTCCACCTCTTGTCTTCTCAGGTAGAAATCAACTTGACCTTGTGGGCTTTGATTTTTCTCATGTTTTAAAACTTCAGCACATCTCCAGTTTCTGAATACAAAATAGTCCCTGTAGAAAACCCCATCAGCACAGGGACAGTACAATGCCTGTTGCCCTCAACACTGAACTGTTTTATTCTGGAATTCTGAGAACTTTGCCATTTGGAGAATCTGCATCAATAAGGCAGCAGTAATGCAGAAGTCAGCCTTTGCTGAAGTGCCTGAATTTGGTGGCTGACTTGAATTTGGTCTCAGCTCAGCTACCTTCCTTTCCAAGATGTAGCTAAATGAAACCTGGCCCTCTTTTGTCTACACTGTGCTGCAAACAGTCTTGCAGTTACATAAGAGTCTACAGCACCTGGTGCAAAATTATGCTTAAAAAACTTTAAAAGGCAACTTTCAAAAAATGATATAAAAAGGAAAGAAAGAGAAAGAATTTAAAAGAACATACCTAGGTCAGCTACATACACAGTGTTTCTAGGGAGAATAGGGAGAGAATAGAAGATCTTTCTTTAATCAGCCATTCCAAACTGCCGAATTACTCTGGGATATCTGATTTATCCAAATATCCTATCTTACAACAAAATCAGACTCTTAATGTTGCTTATACACTCTTCTTACAGCTGAAAACCCTAAATCATTTTAACATTTCATATACTGTCTTTACTCCTTTGAACAGAAGTAATGGAAAGAGGATAGAGGGATAAAGAAAAACACCAGTGGGAAGTAGAATCAAATCTGACTGATGAGACATAATGTAGTTAAGCAATAAATGTTAAGCACCTTTAACTGATTTTTTCTATATTCTTCCAAAGGCTTGTCTTCCCCGACTCTCACAGCCAAGCAGTTTGGGGCTGTGTCCGGCAAGTCAGAGCAAATCAGAAGCAAAACATGTGTCTGTAGACTTACAAGGAGCTTTTCAGTTAGACAGTGGTGGTATAAATGCCAGCCTGATCTGATCTATGAATGCAGTCGAGTCTAACCTCTTTAGCCTTTTAAACATAGAAAAACAACAGCTCTTAAGTGGCTGTGAGGTTTCAATTACATTTGCACCCCAGAGGGACGCAGCAGTGACCTGGTGCTGATGGATTTATGAGTATGTTATCTGACAGGAAGGTGGGTTTTAAAACAATTGCTGCAACACGTGCTTACTTATTACACTAAACTGCTTTCCTTGACTTGGACATCTCTATTTTTCTCCTCTTGTCAGGTTCAGGTAGTTCAGGGGAGTCCCACTAATGACAGAAACATTGTTTCCTCATTCATGTTCCAGAAATCAATATGAAAACAGAAGTAATTTTAGATATTAAAAAAGCATGTACCAACATATGAACCCCTAGCACTGTGAGAAACCTGCTTCAGAAGGCTTTTTTTAAAAGCTAAGAAGATTATTTTCTCTGACTAGTCTGAGCAAGAGTTATTTCAAATGTAAAAGGACAAGTTAGATTTTTGGGAACACTTTTATGTTTAAATCCTTAGAATAAACATTGTCTTATATCATAAAAGAATTTGATTTACTTAGCTGGAAGCCATAGATCACTTTTCTTGAAAGTTATTAATTGCTTTCCTTATTCCTCTGGAGCCTTTTATTCTCTTTTAGAGCTAACCATTAACAAGAGAAGAATTAAATATTGATGAGAAATAATGAAAACATTTTAAAGGGGCTGAAAAATACATAATTGTCATGACTCTGAAAGTGTTTAAATTAAATAGTAATATTTAATCTTTCTCTAGTATGTCACAAACCTACATGTGTACATTCCAGCTCAAAACAACTGCCTTGTGTAATGGTTTTGGTTTTACAGATGTATTCACCATTAGCCTATGTGTGAAAACTACTAAGCAGTTTTTAATTAACTCGTGTCAAATGTTGCATAGCAGTACATCAACAAGAACTTAGAAGAACAAATCTTCTTTCAGCTCAGATCAATACATGTACATAATTCAGTGCACCTGTACAGAAATATCCTGCAAAGACACCTTAAGTCTGATCCATAAGGCTTTGCAGACAGCAGAAGTCTATTTTAATAATTATTTCAGTATCAGGGATGAATAGAAATATACCCTCAGATGCTTTTGCACATACTAGTAAGATGTTATCTGCCTGCATTAAATTGGGTAAGTTACCTCTTGCAGAGCTAGGAGCTGAACCAGGTGTTCCAGCCATGTTAGCCCCAATTCACATCCTCTTTGATCTTGTAATAGCTTGGTGGAAGTGAATGGCTGTGGATTCATCTTCAGGTATCTCTTTCTTCAGCAGACTCTAGTTCTGCCTTTTTAACTGCTCGGAGCCTGCCCACCAGGCAGTGTCAATGCCTAGCTATGTGCTGTGAGTTTGAGTCTTCCTAGCAGCATTATGACTCAGATATTCCCAGGCAAGATGTGTAGCTGTGCTCCAGTCTGCTGTGCCTAAATCGCTGATGACACCTCTAGTACACATTTTGAAGATGGTGTGAATTTATTTGCACATGACTTAGGAATCCCACAGTAGATCAGACCTAAAAAGTGAGGAGAGGCTCCTCGCTTGAGCTGATGATACTGCAAAACATGATTGGACTGTCCAGAAGAAGGTAATATGAAACTTTATCAGCTATTATTTCTTATTCCAGTAAGGACTACCCTTTGGGAAGAAAAAAAGCCCCAATATTGTTCACTATGTAACATTTTTGAAAACACTCCTGCTTTGCAACCTTTTTGTCTTGGCCATTTGCTTTTTTCTCTAGTGGGCAACAAGTGCTTGAGTCTGTGATAGTCTCAGCTGGCTCAGGAATGCCTAAGTACCATCACTAAATTTCTTACAGTGCCCTGGGTGCCAATACTTAGCCTGAAGCAAGGGATGAAGAGTTCACTGGGTGACCTGAAGAAATCAGGTCACCATGACAGGCAATTATGTGGACTTTGTGTGTTGCACAGAAAGAAGCCTGACGTAGCCAGCAAATTTCCTGCATAGCTAAATTTTCCTCTTAGCAGTATATGCATGGATCAGTCAGGAACACGATATATCTACTTTCATAATTTCTCCTTACTCCTATTGCCTTTCAAGTGCTCACTGAGGTACAAGGATGAGAAAATTTAAATGTGTGAATGGTCAATATCAAGTTGCATTTGCATAACTCACTACCTTGACAGAGCTCTGCAGTAGCAGTATTTCAGGTACATTTTCTCTAGCTGATCTCTGCTCCTCTACAAAACAAAGCAGCTCAAGACAGACAGGAATGTGTAACTTATCCATCCCTGGCCCTCTCCAGCAACAGCCTCTTGCTGCATAAATCAATGAACTGTTTACCTGTTGGGGCGGAGAATATCAAGTCAGGAATTTTCACTTCTCAGTGTGGCTCCTATTTGAAACTTGTGTGATCTCCCTGTTACTGCCAGGTTAGCAGCAATAAAACATTTTACTGAGAATCTTTGGCAGGGAGGGGTTTGGTTTTGTGCTTTTCCTGTCTGACAGATGGTTTTTGGTTGAAGTAGGGGTAGAAATTCTCCACAGCAGTTGCAGGGAGACTTGGCCACATCCACTGGCATTAATTATAATAATTGTCCTTTGTAATTAGCTGCGTGCCAGAGATGGAGGCACAACATTGCATCTCTGCTGACTCTGATTGTTGGGTCCTTTTGTGGATTGCTCTCCCACAACTGGGAAACAGATTGTTTGGGCTGGAATTAGAGAGTTGTAGGTAGGCAGCAGCTGCTCTTGAAATATTTTCTAATATGCTAGTTAGATGTGTGAGATCAAATTGATTTTGTTCATTTAGCAGCCTGTTCAATGGAGGAAGAAGAACAACATGAGCCCCTGTAACTGGTGATGCTCTGTTCTGATAGAAGCTCTGCCTTGGATGACACTCTTAGGTGTATTTGCAAATCTGTAAATGATCAGTTCCTTTCTCCTGCAAAGGTAGAAAACAGCTCTGCAGGTAGCTGCTCCTAGCAAAGAAACCCTTACCCATTGCATGTCATACCAGTGCAGGTGGCATTTGGGTTGACCTGAATTTGGTGTAAGCATCTATTCAGTGAATGTAGCACTACAGAAATTACACAGGGATTTTCTGCCTTCTGATTTAAACCTGGAGCTGACCTCATTGTTAAGACCCTCATGTTCAACATATCAGCCCGTGTATGAAAAGAAGGGCTTTCATCCCAGCCTAACTGATACCCAGGCTTACACATTTCTTCAGCAGGGTTCCCTGCTTTCTGGGTTAGAATGCAGACAGTCTAAAACTTTACAATTTTTCCTAAAAGGATTTCCCATCAGTGGGAACAAGGGACATACTTGGTATCTCATAAATAGGAGTGATAATCTTCACTAGAACTGTGAATGTTGGAGGTGGGCTACTGCAATAACCCACATAAGTCATGCAGAAGGCCAGGTTGGGATGATAGGGATTATATTACTAAATTTTCCTCTGAAACTTAGTCATTTACATCATGTGTAGCCCATCATATCAAGTTACAAAGGGCTGAAGTCTTCTGGCATTCCAATGCTGGCAGAACTGTAACATTCCCCACAGTGTACAGCACATTTGATCACATCTGCAGCAGTGCTCTGACTCCCCACAGCCTGTTTCACCCTATAATCTGAATGCATTTCACAAATCAAGTAACTAAGATATTTTGGTAAGGTGAACAGGCAATCTAAGCACCACATCATCAAAAAGCAAGTTAGTGTTCACAAAGGTTGAAAGAACTGTGTTAGGTTCAAATCTAGAGTTTTTGCTGGGCAGTCGTGCCCCTAAACATCAGACCTGGACCAGGTGATCTGCTGATATGCATGATGCACTTCTGTTCTTGTCAGCACTCTCGGACTGAGTTACAGCTGTGCAATCTGGCTCTTATCATGTTGTGTGCAAATTGGTGTTTTGTGTTCAGGGTATGGCATCAGTACAGTATTGAAATGAAGTCTGATTTGTGTCACACAGCCCTGACAGTGGAGAAACTGCAGTGATGCTGTAGGGAGTGAACAGGTAACCAACCGTGCCGAGCCACAAGATGGATGTTGTCCAGAGACACTCCTATGCAGTATGTTATGAAGCCTCAATGATAAAATGATTAACTTCTCAAAGCAAAACAAAGATATTCCACTTTATCTGGAGAAGAAATGCAGGGTGGCTGCCAACCCTGCACGGTGGGAAGAAATCTATGCTTTTTCTTTTTGGCCCCATGCCAAGCCAAGGCTCACACCAGGGATGGATCTAACTTTGCTCTGTTCAGTTTGGATATGTAGGAGCACAACAATACAGCATATTTTGGTGCCTAAATCAAAACTTTCATAGAGAGTGAGAAAATCTACATTTTCCTCCTGCATCAATTGCATCAGATAGCTTCATCTTATGATATGGCATTGTACTATTAAAGGTAAACTTCAAGGGAGCAGGTGGCCTCTGGTGCTATTTCACCTCCCAAGCTGGTTGGCAAATCTGTCATCTTGACATCAAATGAGAATAAATACTGGGGGTTTCAGTCAAGAGTTTTTTTCAAAAGCAGTGAGTTATTAATGGTAGTGGTTATTAGTGTTAAATGTTTGCTTTTTTGCAAAGGAGTTGACTATGGTTTGTACTAATTAGTGTAAAGTGGAAAAGAAGACAGCATTTTCTCTGAAGGCATTCAATTCCCAAACCACTTTTGGGAGAGTTGGGACTATCTCTTCTCTAAATTCTAAGTGGTTTGTCCATGTTGAGGCTTCAGAGATTATTTTGGCAGGCTTGACTGGAGAAGAAGGCATGGATCAGAGCAGGAAATCCTTACTTGTTGCCTGTCTGCACTCTGTACTGTTTAAATCATCTCCAAGTTGAAAAGAGAAATTTAAATAGAAAGAAATCCCATATCCAGTGTTCTCAGTATTCAAGGGAAAAAAAAAAAAAACACAACAAAAAACTACAAACACAAGGGAAGGAATCTGCATCTCAATCTCATTGTTGCATTCAAGGATATGTACTGAATTTGCAGAATGGCTGCAGCAAGTTGTGAATAATGAATGAAAGAGAAAAATTGCTTCCCTGTGCACAGAGAGAATGCAAACAGCTGTGCTGTTTGCTGTGTGCTGCTTGCACAGATACACTGGCATCGCTCAGAACCCATGAAGAAGAATGTAGCAAATCCAGAGTTCCCAAGTTTTCCCTCATGTTCTGGCTAAGTCCTTAAAAAAGTTTAAAATTCCATTTATTGCTTATAATCAATTTTTGTTGCTTATCTCTTCTCCTCCATTGGCAACTGGCCAGTTAAAGGGGGAGGAAAAGAATGAGAAACAAAGAGGCCAAATAAGGAAACACAAGTCTAAATACTTTATAGTGTAGGGTTCTCTCTTTTTGAACTCAACCTTCTCTTTTCCAGTCTTCTTGTTTATTTATTGTAGATGAGAAATCAGGATTAGTGATCTTAGCAAAAGTCACTACCTCAAGAAGTTAATCTAGAGAACAAGTCTTATCAGGAGTGGCTGAGAAAACTCAGGTTCTTTAGTCTGGATAAAAGGAGGCTTGGAGAGACCTTATTGCTCTCTGTATACTACCTGAAAGGATGTAGTAAAGTGAAGGTTGCTCTCTTCTCCTTAGCTGCAAGTGATAGGACAAGAGGCAACAACCTGAAGTTGTGCCAGGGGAGGTTTAGATTGGATATTGGGAACAACTTCTTCCTTCACTGGAAGGGTTGTCAAGCCCAGGAACAGGCTGCCCAGGAAAGTGATTGAGTCATCATCCCTAGATGTGTTTAAAAGAGCTGCAGAGTCTTGGGGACATGGTTTAGTGGTAGCCTTGACTGTGCTGGGTTAATTGTTGGACTTGATGATCTTGGAGATCTTTTCCAACTTAAATGAATCTATGATTCTGTAATTTGTTATGACAACTCAGAATCTGTTCAAAGTAAGGTTGGTTCATCAATGCATCATAGGTCAGACCTCCAGGTTTTTTTTTGTCTTGATGGTTTCCTGTTCATAAAATGAGACCTGAGCTGAGTTATGTGGCGTCTTTATTAAATAAGTTTTAAGACCAGCAGAACACCAGTCTTTTTCAGAAGCTTATCTGAACTCAGGTCTTTGGAAGAAAACAGGCAAGAACACTAACCCATTACTTAGCTTTCATTTGAATAAAACAAGCTTTTAATTTTTTTAAAGCAAGCTTTAAATCCTACACTCAAAATTTAAGCAGATGAGTGAATAGCAAAACACATCTCAAAAAGTCCCTCACTGCCAGGAAAGCCTTTTGTCTGATGTGGCAAAGAAAACACAGACAATTAGTCATTTTTATGCTTTCAAAGCATTGGTTTGATGGTGCCAAACTTTTTCTGACAGATCTCATCTACTTCAGTTATCTGCCACTCCAGTTTATGAGGTTTCTAAGGCAACTGTCATCTTCATAGTGAACCACCCAGGATTCATAGAAGGCTGCTTTTCCTTCACCACTCCTAGATTTCATTAGCTCAGTTTTAAAAATCACAGCTAAGTATTATTTTTTGTAAGCACAGGTAAATGATTTATTGTTTTGTATTTTTCCACGCTTGGTGGTTAAGAAGGCATCATCTTTCTCCTCTGTCAAGTGTCTTCATAGGCAAGGGGTCTTGGCCATGATTATTGTTGTAATTCTCTTGAACTTTGTTGGGAGTAACATTAGCTTCATTGCTTTGGAAAAAATGTAATTGTCTGAGCCTGGCAGCTGGGCTCATCTGAGGAAAAATAGAGGTGAAGAAAAAGGCAGTGGAAATAAAGAGCTGTGAACTGGGACTACAGAGAGGGGGAGTTTCTGCAGACTGTTCACGAAATTGCTTCTATCAAAGACCCAGTGCATCTGAGTAAGTTGATACAGGATTATTTGTATTGATAGTACCCAGTCCTAAAAGGACAGGAGCTAATTTCCTGGCTGAAGGAGATGGAACCTTTGCTCTGTAAGTCCACAGACTGGATGGAGTTCAATGGAATTCTGTAGTTCTGGAATGCTTGTCCAAGTATGTTTATTCTGTGAAATGGGAAAACCATTAACCAGGCTACCTGGAAGAAATAAACAATCTGATTAGTCTGAAAGTCTATTTTTCTGGGGGAAGATGTGTATACATGTTGTGATAATTAACTATGCTTGGCTCTAAAGTCAAGTCTCTATTCTTAAAACACTTTCTTGTGAAATGAGATCATTTTATCATTCCAGGTAAGATGGATGGATAGTGATATGGAGATGTAAGGAAGCTGCACCACAGCTGGGTGCAGTCCATACAGAAGGCATGGAGTTCCACTGATGTATTCACAGAGAAATTCCCATGTGTATTAATTTTGTGTTCCAGTGAGAGGTCTTTGACAGCACTTTTAGGCTGGATATTGTGTATTTGAAAAGCATCTAGCATGATGGTGGTAGCTATTGAGGAAGGAGTATTCTTCACTGCCCATTGGTATCATTCTTCCTGCACTGTGTAGAGGCAGCAGCCGAACAGCATTGATCATTCAGATCTCAGTTTCCAGGCCAAAATGTAACAAAGGGGCTTGCTGGCTCAAGAGCTTACTTAGGATAAATGGGTACCATGCTTTTCACCAGACCTTCTCTTTGAGGGGGCAGAGGGGCAAGGAAATGCAGTTTGCTATTGAAAATAATTGATAAAGTTGCTTACTCTTCCAGCTGGAGCCTGTTTGCTAACACCATCCACCCCAGCCACTAATTCTTCCCAGTTCCCTGATGAGTGGCCATTTTCTACTGCTGGCTTGGTGTAAGAATATCATGAATAGGATTTTTTTATTTATTAGCTGTTTTAATGTGGCACACAGGAGCTGCATTACGTTGGGCACAGTACAAACACATTTATTTAGACTTGTGTAAAAATTACTAATGAGAGAAGATGGCTGGCCAAAGCTCTAGGCATTCTGACACCTCTGAATAAAACAATGACATCCCAACAGTGTTTAAAGTGATGATTCCAGCAAACTCAGCCAGCTGCTTCCAGAAACTCCTACAGAATAACATTAGCCTTCTCTAAATACTCTAAAAACCAGAAGACTTCACAAATGTTAGGAGATGGTCTTTACCCTGAAGTGTTTACAGTCCAGAGCCTCCATCCTTCAGAGAAGTGTCTACTTATTTGATGCAACCAGTAAGAAGATGTTGTTACTTGCCTTCTTTAAAATTATGCATGGCTCTGGATGGTCAAGACAGAAAGCAAAGGGAAGAATTAAGGAAAACTCTTACTTGCTTGAAAAGAAAGAAAAAATGGAGACTTAGAGCTGAAAGGACTTGCCTGAGGCCACAGAGAGAGTCGGTGGCAGAGCCCAAAATAGAAGCCAGATGTTCCAAGTCTGTTGCAATATGACTTAACAAGAATTAAACAGAGGGATGTTTTCCTTCAAAGTCTGTTTTCATCTCCCTTTTGAATTAATATTTTATTTTATTTTACTTTATTTTATTGGATTTTATTTATCTAAATAGTGGTGAGGGGAGTTTCAAATAAAAATGATACATGAGGAATCTGAGCTTTGAGACATTTGCTAGGGTTCTGATTTACCATGAGCAAGAGGAGCTGCTCTGATGCAGCTCTTAGGTAGGAACCTCAAAGATTGCAAGAGTCTATAAATATTTGCTTTATTTGTAGTGAGGAGTACAGGAAGTTCTGCATTAGCCTAATTTAGGCTTCAGTATAGGCTATTTATGTACTACCTCCTGGGACCACCTCTGATTACTGAAAGAATGACCTTATTGGAAACCAACAAGTGGGTCTGCAGTTAATTATAAAGGGTTCAGAGCTTGCTGCAGAGCCCTAACAATGGCATTTTTGTGGATGATGTTATGTGTTTTTGTTTAACCGTTCAAATCAGGAGAGCTAAACCAGATGGCACACACTTTCCTGCTCTCTGAGAACACCTTGAGAAAGGCACTGATAATAACTGAGGGAGGCCAAGCCTAACAGGTCAGGAGAAATGGCAAAGCTCAGGCTGTCTGGCCTCACTAATTACCATCTGAAAGCAATAATGAACTGGTCAGTGGGGTCAGGAACAGGTGATGCTGTGTGGAGAGGGAGAAGGGGGGATTGTTTGTCTTCTGCATTTGGAACAAGTGGTTTAGATGTTTTTGCCTCTTTTTTAATTTTACAATAACAGCAGTGACTTAATGTAATCTAAATGTGGCTTTTGGAGAGTATCTGCTTTAGGACTTCTCCAAAATAATTTCCTGAAGGAAAAAAAAATTAAAATCTCAGTACAGTTCAGGATAATGTCTGAAGAGAGAAATGTAAAAAAACTGACTTATGGGGCAGCAAGTTTATACATGGGATGATGCTCCTCTGGGGCATCATAGAAAATGATTATACCAGATTTTGTTCATCAAGGCAAAGTAAGCTAAATCAGATACAAGGCAAAGCCCTTAGGAGGAGGAGGAACATATTCAATTTAGTGAGGCAACTGTGATAGTAATTAAAGCCCAGATGGAAACCTTTGAATGTGTCTGGCGTCTGTGTATCCGCTGTGTTTTTTCTGTTAACTTGACATTATAAAAGGAGCACCCAAAGAATAAAGAGATGGTGTTTGAAATTTCATCAGTCAAGCACTGTCCCAAATTTGATTTATTGTAAACAATCTGCAAAAATTGCTTTGGGTATATATGATACAGGCAGGGAGTTTTCTCAAGTGTTAATTCACAAAGAGAGAAATTATACATTATTTCTAGATTTGTCTTTGCTGAAATGCAGTCAGGATTAATTACACCATTTGCCAGCTCTAAAGTGAACCTCTTGTACTTCGGACATATGGATGGAATTTTATTCTGCTGTTATATATTCTCTGAAGCAGAGTGCTATGCTGGTTTCTTTATAAGCAGTTACACTGCAAGATTTCAGTAAAAAACCCTACACAGTTAAAAAAATGTAAAAATCAGGAATTAAGAAGAGAATCATTGTCCTACTTTTTTTCCTATAATACACAAGCCAAGAGCAAAGGATGGTACTGTATGGAAACACTGTAAAAGGGTTAGCAAAACGTGAGGAGTGATTTGCTATTCCTGCTGAATGGAGGGCAGGGGGCAGCTGTAATTCTGCTGGGCTGTCACACGCACTGGGAGCCTCGAGTGTCTCCTGCCTTGTGTTTGAGTCATTACTTTATCTGGAGCAGACAGACTGCTTGCAGTCCCAAGTCCTCCAGCATACACACTGCTGGAGGCATGTATGTGGTGCTGAGATTTCCTACTGGCCCTTGAGTGACTGGAGAGCTGTAGCCCTTGCCCAAGTCTGCCCAGTTTGACAGGCCAGGCTCAGCATCACAGGCTGGCCTCAAGAGCCTGGAGGAACAACCTGGTGTTTGCAGCAAGGTAAATGTACAAAAAAATAATGAGGGGAGAGGGGAGATACTCCTGTTCAGGTGTGTTAAATTTCTTTTCTCCATATGATCTGTAAACACATATATAGGGACTTCTGAAGCAGTCTGTTACTCCCTAGACAGTTTATTGGCATGTTGTGATGTTACAGTTCCAGGCAGAGCTGTAGTTAAGCATGTGTAATTGGTGGCAATATTAATGGTCTTTAACAATACTAACTCCAGGCAGTGGTGTTTTCCCTTAGTTTTCATTACCTTTATGCTGATAAAAGGCTTACATCCTTTGTACTAAATCCATGTTGCCAAAATCCTTCTGGTAGTTTTCACTTAGAAAAGTATGTACATGTGAGCATATTCCCCCCACATATACTGTCAATCTTCATTATCTTTTTTTTTTTTTTTTTTTTTTTTTTTTGCACTGAAGTACATGGGGCCTCTTTTGCAGTCTATATTCTGAAATAACAACAAAAAAAATCCCATTTCTTGAAAACACAAGGCTTTATTTTAATGGAGAATTTTTGAAGAGCTCTGCTCTTAATAGACCTGCTCTGTGGCTTCTGTACTCCCTGCAAGTGGTTCACTGCTCCTTGATGAGAAACCAAAACCCTGAGTCCCACAACTCATGAATTTGAGACAGATTAAATTTTCACATCTAATTTTATTTTAATCTTTATTTTACCTCTACATTTAATATTACAGAGCATCACAAGTGACTGTCTATGGAAGGTGGTTCTTTACATAAGTCAGGACAGCACCTATAACCTTGGAAGTGGAGTCTCAGTGTTCATGGGCTCTGTGATCAATCCTCCAGAAAGGGATGAGAGACTTGCAAGTTGATAAAAGACTTGAGTGTAGTGCAAAAGAGGAGCCTGTTCCTGATCACCTTTTCAATCAGCTCTTCACTTCTCATCCTCTGACCTTGCTTAAAGACAAGCTAATTGTAATTAAAAAAAAAACAAAACAAAACAAACCCTTTTTTTATTCCCTACAAACAGCATCTTGTAGAGTTTATAGGACCACAGGTTATATTTATGGGTCTTATACCTCCAAAGGGGGTCTGTGATGCTTTTGTCTGCAATATCATTGCCACCATGGGACTGAGGTTTGAATCTTACATCAGTGTACATAAGAGGAGGCTTGAGAGATTTATAATGGGAAAATGCTGACAGCTCCATAATTTACTGCAAGGCTAACGACAGCACTGTAGCTCCTGACAGCTCTAAACCCTTGTTCTCTGGGATGGTTTGTTTCTAATACACTCCCTTTGCTGGATCTTCCCCCACCCTCTCTCTGGATGAATGCATATAGGCTTGTGAATATCTATATTGCTGCATTTTCCTTTGGGATTTTAACAGCCTTTCACTTTTAGGACTTCCCATTGTTGAAGTCTGTAAGAGATTTCAGGAACTTCACAGCAGAAAGGCTTTTTCATATAATTTGCCTTTTTTCTTGTTGTTCTTTCTTCAGCCTGGAGTATCTTACATATTCATTGTCACACCGGATACTCCAGCAGCAGCTTTACATTTTCAAGCCCTGGTACTTTGCTGTATCCAAAAAATGGGTAGACACCGAACAATACCTACTTTTTAACTTATTTGAGGAGAATGCTGTGCATCTGCATAATGGTTTCACACAGAAAGTGCTTTATCTTCATGAGTTAGTGAGTCAGTTTAGGGGTATTCTATTGGCAAAAGCTTTCAGAGAAATTATGCATGGTAAATTAATGAAGGCCGTCTGAGGTATTATTGTGTGTGAATGCACATGCCATTAGAATCAATGGCTGGCTGAAAAAAGTTAACGGTCATTAAGGGGCTGTTAAAAAGGCCAGTGGACACAGATTTACTCTCTTGCAGGGCTCTGGTTGGGTTAGGTGAAGACAGAGATCGCTATTTGCCTCCAGGCCACAGGACAGCCCAGGCTTTTTGCTTTCCTGTCCCCATTTCTCTTGATTCCTGCCAGTGGCAGATTTACAAGAGCCTGCAAGAGACTATCTTCTGAGGAGGCAGAGAATATCTTCCAAGCAGGTAAAGACCTTTGCATCACTTTTCCTTGGTTTGGAAGTGTTTGGTAACAGAAAGTGCAAGTGAGTGAGCTTGAAATGGCTAAAAACAGTGTCTCAGTGGTGGTGTGAAATGGAACTCTAATGGAGAGGTTGCCAAAGACAAGGTACTGTTGGTTTTGGATAATGCCACCCTATCTGATGGTGAGTGTTTAAAATATTGCTCATTTGAATTGTGGGGTATTGGCTCCAATCAGACAGGAAGAAAAGAGCACTGCAACAGATCTGACCATTAGCGAATGGTATGGAAATGGAGTGCTAAATGCCAACTGGAGATTAGGCAACTCTGTGCCACTCCTGGCAATTCAGCCAGGAATTTGTCAGACAGAGAGTATCCTGGGCACCTGTATTCTTCTGGGCTGTGTTCTTTCTCCTGAGCAAGGTAGATTTTTTTTTTCCACATTGTATTTTGAATGTAGTGATTCTGACTGAAATAAAATGCATGGACAAAATTAATGATTTGATATCTTCTTGCTGCTGCCAAAGGAAATGTAAAAGAGTCTTTGATCTGGTGGCTTTTAAGAAGTGAGCTGGACCAGTTACTGATACTTACTGACCTAAGTAAGTGATAAAGCGACTGTGTCGAAGTTTAATTAGTCTTGATCAAGATAAGTTTTTAAGATTTAGAACTAGTGGCCTTTTGAAGAAGTAAGGCTTCTAGTTGTCATTTATGCCACAACATGTCCTTTTATCATACTTCCTGTGTCTCCAGCAGGAACAGTTTTTATTTTAAAGAAAAAGAGAAATGGTTCATTTGATGGGGATTAGCACTGACAAGCTTACTAATATTTGAAGGCAATTTCTCTGCTTTACCTTTTTCCCAATTTCATATCCCGCAGAGATTACCTCAGACTGCCGTTGTTAGTCACTGTTATTTATATAAAGATATGTAATGCATTTGTGCTTGAGGGGTCGTCTGTAACGAGGTATGCAATTTCAGACTGTAGAGACTGGCAGGAATTACTGTGAAGAATTGCTTTCCAGTGACAGCTTTATCCTGCCTGTAATATGTCATTGCGTGTGACTTTCAATTAATCACGCAATAACAAAACATTGCGTCTGGCGACAATGGTGTGTCCATTAATATTGAGGGGTAAGACTCAGCTTTATGAACACAAATGCTGTCCCCTGCCCACTCGTGCACTCTAATCAGCAAGTCTCAGCCCAGAAGGAACATTTCTCTCTTCCCCTCTCCCCCATCATCCTCTATTGCCATCTATTAAGCTGCAATCCATAACATCTCGCGTCTCTGTAATGGTCTGATGGCGTGTGGTGTTAAATGATTGCATGAATTTGACTTTGTCTTGCTCTGCCTTGACCTTGGTGTCTTCAGTGGCTTCCCCTCCCTCGTTTTCAAATCGGGAGTAGGAGTTGGTAGAGAAAATGGAGAAGTGACAGAATGGAGATATTACACAGGAGGTTTGACGTTGTTCTTTGAGGAGAAGAGGAGAAAAGAGGTAAGAGAGGAACCATTACTGGGAGACAAAAATGCAATGATTTGCAAATTTGCAGGAGAAAAGGGATCATGCTGTCGAGCATAACTGGCTCCACAGACTGAAGCCTGCCACATGCAGGACCTCATTGGTAAGCAGAGTGGAAACCTTGCAGTAATTCTTCCTCTTGCTCATTCTCCAATTTATAATAGGATTGCTAAGTAATATATCAATTTAAGTAAAATCCCCCAATCCCACTGTGTTTTACAGCTGTATCTATATCCGGAACGGAAACATAAAGAGGTACCTGGGTGTTCTGTGCTTCGGCTATGAAGACAGACACCCTGGTCCCAGCCACCAACTATGAATCCCTGTTATTATATCCAGCCAAGTTCAGGCACAGATTCTCACTCCCCTGATAGCCTTAGTCTTTGTTTCAGTTGATTTATTTTGAGTTGGTATTGAGGTTTTACACCCTGTGCAACATAAATAGGAAGTCTGGTAGCAATTAGTGTCAATGCTTTTCTTTTTTTTGCTAAGAAACCTAATTTTTAAAAAGTGCTTGGCAGGGCAGTCTCAGAAGAATCTCCTGGGCATCCTCAGTTCTGGTTTACACCAGAGCATTGTCATGTTACATGCAACAGAGGAAATTAATTGTTGTATCTCTTCCCATGGGTTAATACTGTTTGTGAATTTGTGACACATTTGAGTGGGTTGCCTTGAAAAGTGCACACTGAAAGAGGCATTTGGATTTTGACAATGGTGTGTTGGGTGCATTGCAGTACTTTCACTTTTTTTGTAAATAAAAAGCAAAAGCCTTTGGGATCCTTAGTAATAAAAATGTTTGGAGCTCCTTGGGGAATTCTTCATGCTCTGGCATGCTGAATCTCCCCATTGTCTCTGAATTATCGGCCAGACAATAAAAAAATAGTCAAGGGTTTATGTCAAGCATGGTTATTCTGGAGCAAATGCAGTATTACACCAGCACCATACAAAGTTCTTACTCCCTCTGGGCAATGTGACTTCTGCCAGTTAGCAAGAGGTTTGGTTTTGGTTCTTTAATTAAGTCTAACCCCATGTCCCCTGCTGTATGAGTAGTGGATCTGACAAGATGCTGAACTTGCTAAACTATATAAAATAAAAGCACCTGCCCTCACATGAACTTGAGGGCACTCAGTACTGCAGAAGGTGTTCTCCTTGGTGATCCCTGGCAGATACAAACCAGCACAGCTTCATAAAGCCATTTGCTGCCAGGTGTGGGGCCACATATTTGCATCAGGCTTTTCCATCAGGTGAAGGCTGTTCATGCATGTGTTAGCATCCAAGCACACACAGGGGAGACCTCCAAGAAGGAGGGTTTGTAATCAATGTCTCATTCCCAAATTATTTTTCCAGGGTCTCCACAGTATGGTGTTTGAGTAACAGAATAATTTCTTAGCCATTAAGTGCCTTAAAATCAGCAGTAATTAACTTAGCACAAATTCTTCTCTTCCTCTCCCCTGTCTTTGCTCAAAAAAAGAACAAACAAACCCCCTTTCTCAGCAGAGGAAATGCAGATGGAAGCAGTCTCTTCTGCCTTAGTGTAGTCATGTACAGATACATCTTTTTCCCCCTTTCAGTTCTGTGAATAACATAATTGCTTTGTTATCCCTCAGGGGATTTGTAATATTAACATTGGTTAATGACATTAATTCAAGTTTTTACCATTAATAAAATGGCATTGCTTAAAATTAAGCATTACATTTCAATTAGTAGTCCATCAAAGACTTTAATAGTCTGGAGCATTAAAGTGATATTTTTTTAAATTTCTTATTAATTTTTTATTGTATCATGCTAATTTCCAAAGAGTGATTGAAAGCCCAGCTGATCCAATGAATGACCCTATCTACCATGTTTCTTGAAGGAACTTCTTTCTTTTATGACATTATGCAAAAAGGTCACATTTCCACAAAGCAGGAATCTGTTTCAGTCACCTCCTGAATTCATTATCATCCTTTTTACTTTTTAACATGAGGCACATGATATACAGGCACCCCAGGTGGACATGTTTAAATTAATCTAGTAATAATTGATTCAGAAGAGATTTGGAGGACAGAATTTGCATAAAAGCCATAATGAGAGCAAATCCTCCAAGGCCAGACTGAACAGCTAAGTCCCTGAATAACTTACATCTTCTAAACTAATTTGGTTATATATGCAGGATGAAGGTGTGGGGGCTGGAGCACCATGTGATTGGAATTCATTACAAATAATTCATCTTCTCTAGAAAGGCTGGCCTCAGAGTGTATTAAAATTATATCAGCTCCCGAGTGCTTGCTCAGACCCTGCCTCCTGGAAGATGACAAGGTTTCTGTCTGAGGGACTGTTTGGGTATTTTAAAGGATTTCTGAGGCAAGAGTTGACATCCAAGGGTGTCCCCTGGCAGGCTGGTGAGAAAACACTCAAATACCCAGTTTTGGCTGGACATCTGACTGTCAAAAACATAAGTATAGAGGAGAATCCTAGCTTTCACTCTCAGATATTTTTCCCTTCTGTTCCAGAATGGAATTTCTTAGTTAAGTTGTAGATCATTGGGTTTGCATTAAATCCTGGATCACCGTGATGTCTTTGGGAATTTAGAGAGTCCCCTTACAGGATGAGGACTCTGTAGTATTTAGTTAAAATGAATCTTTTCTCAGACAGAGAAAATTACAACCACAGTTTATTAAAAGAAAGCAGCCAAGGCCTTTTTGAAGTCAGCTGTCGTGCTTGACTTTGCCTTTGCCTAAATACTCTTTCTGAGAAAAGCTCTAAAAGGATGTCTCTGTGACCCAGCATAGTAATGCCTGTGTTCTGAGACTGGTGAGCTTCACTTAGCAGGTAACACAGTACTGTATTCCTGGCATCAGAGAAGGTGCATAGCATGTGTGGATGAAGGGGGAAATTCAGCTCTGTCTTTTCAGAAACTGTTGATAACTGTATATTTTTTATGGGAGAATTGATGTCACTGTTTTCAGCAGATGAGGAATCGGTCCCATTTTGTTTATGCACAGCAGTTGGTAATAACCTGTCACTTGTGAGCTGTGTATGTTCTGTGCTGCTTCCCTTCAGTGCTGCCCTGCAGCCAGGAGGATCTGGGAAGAGCAGCCCTATTTTTCAGAATCCCAAGTACAGTGCAAGAGTCAGGGCAGACTAAAGCAGCCCTGCTGCTCCAATGAGGGGAACAGTTAATAGAGCTCAACAGGTACCTGCTGTTGCAAGAAGCATGAGAAGAGCTGAGCATGGCAGGAGAAAAGAGTCTGGCTGACAGTTATTACTTCGTCTGTTCAGATTTGGGCATATATATGCTGGCTGAATGCTTTCTAGCCAAAGGTTTCCATATGATAAATGATGCTGTGCTATGCCAAGAAGACAGTGCAGCAAAACATATTTTTGTTTCCAAGCAGGCTGAAACTTGGAGTTGTGCTACAGGGAGGCTTTATGCTTTTTCTCCTAGAGTTACAATTAAACCACGAGTATGTGTTATATGGCACTGGGTAATCACAAATATTTGACAAAACAAACAAGCTCTGGCTTTTCTCTCCTGCATGGGCAAGAATTAAAAGAAAAAGTTCTTCTCATCCTGTTTTTCTGCTGTAACAGTGAAGGAAGGAGCTGATGGGAGGGATGAGTTGGGTTTGCAATATGCAACAACTGCCTTTGACCCTGGCATGTGGGGCTGTGTCAGTGATGCAAGAGCATTTTTTGGATGGAGTAGAAGGGAGTGGGTGGCAGAAGCTGGAGGTAGTGCCAGAGGTTTTAAACAGGAAAAACAAGGCTCTGGGAAAGTCCAGCCCGTATGCTATGGCTGACTCTCAGGCAGGAGGTTCATTGGTGTGATGTTTTTATGGCTTGGTGTTTGTCTTCTGGTGACTTGAACTGTGGAATTGCTTCAGGTCAGAGGAGAATTAAGTGATTTGGTTTTTTAAATTTCTTCTTTCTGTTTCCCAGCTCTGTTGGACATGGGCACCACAGTGACTGCTACGTAGTTTATCAGGATTGCTTATCTATGTGGCACAATGTGGAGACTGCACTTGTCCCCAGATTGCTGTCACAGTGTTGAAGAGAGAAACTTTGTGAGTTACCAAGCTGTATTAGGTCTAATATAACTTGGAGCTATTGTCACTAACTTCCTTACTAAACGTCCCATGGGATGTCTGCAACAGGCCATATAATTAGAGTTGAATAAAAAAGTAGTGTCAGTAAAACAATGGTTAATACTCCAGTAAGTCAAAAATTCAAGAACATTTATGGTTTTCATGTTAAACTGTGAGATGAAAGACAATCCCATAGCAAAAGCATTTTGAAAAATCAGAAGGAATTTATTCCTCTTTCTGTCTCTGTCTAAAACTGGCTGCAGGTACTAGTGACTGAGTGACAAATGTGTGTCCTGCCTCAGTTACCAGAGCTGTAGCATCACAGCTGCACTGGGGAGGTGTATGAGTAGGAGTACCATGTGTCTAGAAATCACTGCAAATAGAGGATTGTCTCCAGACTGCCAAGCACAAGAGTGTGTTGGAACGGCAGTGGCTGTGCAGTGTGGGCTTGGGGACTGTGGCTCCACTAATTTGCAAATTTACAAACCAAGTACATTGTGCAGGGGAGCAACTTGAAGAAAAGCTGCTGTGTTGGTGTTTCTGTAACAGCTACAGGCTTAAGGCATCAGTCTAGCAGTTGAGTACCAAACCTTAAGCCAGAAAGAACTCTTACAGTCAGGTGAGGATTTGCAGTAAGAGTGATGCTGACTCTGCTGTACTTGTGTTATGCAGCTGATCTGCATGTAAACAGCATGTCTGGCACCTTGTGTTTATAGCCCCCATGCAGAGGATTCCAAATCATGTATACAGTGAGAAAGGTGACTGCACTGCAAGGGGTGCTGAGCCCTGCACTCCCCTGCTGCAGGCAGGGCCTCTGGAATAGTTATTCCTGCTGTTGCTGCTGTCCCATGAGCCCTGGGGTGGCTCCTCTCTTGGGCTGTGTTATGCTCTTCCTCTTTTTGATTGAGCATCCAGAGACTTCGACTGGGAGTCAGGAGCTCCTGATTGCAAACCTAGGCTCCAGAAGATGTTGTGTCTGAACTGCAGTTGTGCTAAGCACCATAGCATCCATTACATTCCTCTGTTGTGTTAGACTTTGCCTTCATCTCTGTGTTTCACAGATGAAACACATAAAAATAATTCCATAGCTAGTCCAAGTCTGGGAATTACCAAAAAATTTGGTAATTCTTTGACAAAACTTTGACATCTCTCAGAGGGGCCATTCTGTGAACAGTAAATAGAAGATATTTCCATCCCCCTGTAGAGGCACTTTTCTAGAAAACAGTGGCAGCGTACCACCAGAGAGATAAATGAGTGTGAGCCTTCATTGCTAAATACGATCTTTGAATAAACAGAAGACTTCAGACTCCAAGGCACCTTTTCACAAGTGCTAAATTCATACCCCAAACAAATGCTAACAAAGCCTCTCATGTCTTTATATTAAGTGTGGCCAGTAAAAAAGACCCATCTAGAGCTCTCTGGGGAGCCTCTCAAAGCACTTGGGGACACACTCAATGTGTGGTCAAGTTAGCACTACTCAAAAGCAAGTCTAAGTGTCAGCAGAGCAGGTATTTATTTATGCCCACTGGATTTGGCAGGAACTCAGAAGTACAGTATATTTTGCGCTGTTATACAGATTTTATTGTTGAATCAGCTTTATTTAATGGAAGCTTTCTATAACAGGGTCCTGTTCTGGAGCGCTTCCTCTACAGGTGAGGAAACAGTTCTGTTTCCAGGACCTTGTGGCAATGGACTGCACTACTAAGGCCAAGTAACCAAGTGGTTGCTGCTGGCTTATTGAGGGCCTACACCAGTCCCTAGTGAAATGGTCTGACACCAACCGATTCATTTCGTACTAAACCATTATTAAGAGTTTTCTCTCTGTTACCTGTTCTGAATGAAAATGCTTTTCTGCACTTTGTGGGCTTGGTTTGGGACCTTGACTAGTCCTGGGTGGCTTTGATCAGCAATCAGAAGGAGCCTTAGAAATAAAGTGCCCCTAAGTGCACTGTCAGTCTTTTGTGGGATGTAGTCCTAAGAGCATCAAAGTATAGACTATTACTATTCAGCCCCACTACAGGCTTCACAAGCCATGAACTGAACAGCATATTGGAAAAACTGATTTCTCCCTTGCAAAGAGTTACCTGAATTATTTATATAGGTCTAAATAACAGAAGGGTTTCAGTAAATTGACCCGTGTTGAAAAATCTTGGTTGTTTTATTTCTGATACAAAACCTACTATGATACGCAAGTGGTGCCCTGCCGACTGTGTGAGGCAGGAGCTCTGAGAGGAGTCAGCATGGAGCTCAAGCTTCAGCTCTGCCTCAAGACAGCATATTGCCTGCACACACTTGTGATGCACCCTGCTGCTGAATTGCAGGGAGTTTTTGAAGATAACCCTTGGATTATATGTATGAAAATATAGGTTTGTCTTCCTGGGGTGTTGTGAGAGCAAGTTCAGTCTGAGACTTATAGGTGATGTTGCAGATGAGGCCGTGGGAAGCCTTGAACAAGGTGGGTACATGGGAGCGTGGTGACAACCAGAGCAAGAGCTGTGGCATATAAACTGCCACAAAATCCAAAGTCAGCTCACTGATTCTTCAGAAGACCATAGGGTGATTTAATTAAAGCAAAACAGGATCTCTTCACAGATTGTCATCTCAACCATAGTTTGACCATTTCCATAGATTTGCCTTGCAAATAAATAAATGAGAAAAGCTCAGTATCCACAAGCCCAGTCTAACAGAGCAGATGAGGTTGGAGCTCTGGACATGCAAGTGCAGCGTGCCATGTTTTGGCTGTACAGCAGATCCATGTCCCCAGCATGGGCACAGCTGAGGGCTGAGTGTGTGGATGTGGCCAGGGGCAGAAGGAAAAGCTGTGCTTTTTCTTCGACAGTGTGGAATGGCCCTTGGAGCCAGTTGGGTGGGATGGATTCCAGCTGGAGAGGGAGGGAAGGGTGAGGAGCATCAGATGAATAAAGGACCATAGTTTTGTTGGCCTTAGAGCTCTGTTTTCTAGGACAGAGCTGCCTGTCCCAACCTGTCATAGCCACATTTCTGAGCTGTCTTGCTTTACAATGTTTATATTTATTTCACTTATTCTTCCAGTACTTTTTTGAATACTTTAATGTCCCCATTGCTCTTCTTCCCTCTGCTATCCCAGTCAAATAAAACCATAACTGTGGCAATCACAAAAGATCCTGAACAGAAGAATTAAAGCTTTTGCAGGAGATTCCTTTTTTAGTCTTTTTTAAAGGCATCTCCTTCCTTTAAAATGAAAGATGAAGCATTTTCTTTTATCCTTTAACTTTACTGTCACATTTTATGAAGTCAAAATGATAGTTACAGTCAGAGGAAAGCAGGATATGAATTCCTGGTACAGCCATTTTTAAAGTGTGCTTTGTTTTAAAGCCCTGAAGATTGATTGAAGGTATTTTTCTTTTAGACACGAAGCTTTAGTCAAAAGGGGCCTGATCTGAGTTAGCCCCTGTAAATCAGGATTAGGTCCTGTGAAATCAATGGAGTTGCAGTGATACAATACAGGGTGAGTTGGAAAAGACTCATGCCCTGACAATGAATAAGGGAGGGACTGTGGGTGATCTCCTGAATGCTGCCTTGCATGGAGGTGCAGGCACAAAGCAAGGCAAAATTATACCCTGTCCCTCTTGGGCTGCCATGGAATGTCCTGGCTGAGAGATGGGCAGGCACAGTGGGTTTGTGCTGACACGGGCCCTGAGGTTGCAAATCTCAGCTTTGGAGAGGCTCTGAGTGTGCAGACCTTCTGCCTTCCCCAGACAGAGCAACTCTTGCCCATCCCCTGCCACCACCGCTACAGTCAGGGAGGTCCATGAGCTTGGAAAGCCTGATTTAAGAGACAAGAGGATGGTGGCAGAAGTGGTGCTCTACAAAATACCTGTCTGTGGAGCAAATTTCACCACATCCAGTGTAGCCTGAATTTATTGACCTTGTTCTGTCAGAAGGCTGTAGGGATTAGAAATGGAGTAGAAAAGGGGAGAAAGATGCCCATCACTGGCCCTTGGGGATGTGCAGAGCTCAGAGGATAGGCTTTCATGAGGGACAAGACAGATAGACTTGGGCAGATCATACTTTTGGACATTTTTATCTTTTTTTAACGTGTCTGCATTGGGCTGGGGAGAGGAATAGCTAAGGTGGTAAAGATGCATCAAGATGAGCAAATAAAGACTTGAAATGATATGTCCTGTCTGAGATTTCAGTTTAACCAGGGATTTGAGCTCTTGTCTCTCATCTACACTGAAAACTTGACAGCTGATTTCTTGAGCCCTAAGCCATTCTGAGCAGAGAGTCTAATAAGAACAGGTCTTTTTATAGCATTTAACTGTATCTAAATGGCTTAAAGCCAGGGCAAGTTCCAGCACTGCAAAGCACCACTAGTCTGGTCTGTGCTTGGGATGTGCAGCATTTTAGCAGTCTGAATGGGGACTGACCCTAAGCACTGATCATACTCCAGGCTTCACAGTGAAAATCTGCACCTTGGGCAAAATTGGAGGCTTGGATTTGGCCACCTCCAGTAAAATGAAAACATTTCATTTCATTAAAACACTTCATAACTATGGAGCTCTCCCAGGCAGTTACAAGCTTGCTCTTGGCATACAGCTGACCTGTGCTTGCCCATGGCACTGCTTCATATTAAGGGCATGGGGTTCTTTTTGAAATATATTTCAGCAGCTGGGAATTACTAAGCTAGAATCTTAAAATACTGAGAAAAAGTGAACAAGGCAGCCTGGGAAGGGACAGGTTGAAGGACTAAGGTTTTTCAATGTTATCCACTGTCTCAATATTGTTCTGCTCTAGGGCTCTGGCTTCTGTTACCCTTGATCAAGCTGGCATTTACCCACTGACTCCGACTCCAGTAGACACCAGCTCAGGGCTGCACATTACACTGATTTTCCTCAACTTTCCAGCACACAAGAGCTCCACTCATTTGATGAATGCAATTGGATGTAGGAGATGGGGAACACAGTGAAGGATATGAATTTTTTATGATGTTTCTTTTTTACCTTGGTTTGGTCATTTATTACTTTCCACTTCAAGTTTGAAACCATTATTTTCATGCACACTTTGAATTTCCCTATGACAATAAGGAAAAGAAGATAGAACTTCACCCCAAATACTGGTTACAGCT
Source organism: Erpornis zantholeuca (assembly GCA_013400515.1). Lineage (NCBI taxonomy): Eukaryota > Metazoa > Chordata > Aves > Passeriformes > Timaliidae > Erpornis > Erpornis zantholeuca. The sequence goes on along the minus strand of VZTN01035362.1, from coordinate 163,490 downwards.
TTCTAAGGAACACTGAAGTCTCTTGGACTGTGGTAAAATCTCCCAGGGAAAGTGGCAGAAATCCAGACACTTGGCACATTTTACAACTAGTCCAGACAAAACACTAGTAAATGTACTCTGCTTTGGCACAGAATGGGCTGTGGGATGTTATGAAGCTTTCCTGTATGCAGCTTTTTATCATTTCATGACCATAATGAGTGTGAAACTTGAATTTACTCATCTGCTGATTGCAAACCACATAGGGCTGGAGAGGAACATAGGATCCTATCATGTGTCTTTGTCTAAAGATCTTTTTTTTCACCTAGCTTGAGATCATTGTTTGGATGATAAGTACATGAAAATGGCCATATTGGCTCAGACTAGAAGTCTATCTAGTTTAGTACCTTCTTTCTAGGATTAGCCAGTAATGGCTGCACGGGGAGTAGCAGAGCATGCATAAAGTGAGATTTCCATGACTGTCTTTTCCAGTTTTCAGCAAGGCTATCTGACAGTGAAAAAGTCCTTTTGCCTTTTGTGCATTTCCCACAACAACCATCTCCTATCTAAGGAAGTTTGGCTTTGACTTTAAGTGTATCCGAAAGCTATACAAAATGCATCTCCCTGGCCTTCACATCTCTGTGCTGTGCTTCACTTCTGGATCTTTACTGGAAAAAAAAGATCATTAAAACCAGTGGCTGAAAATATAATGTGAAGCTTCATCATCAGTAACTTTTATCACAGTGTGACTTGCACATGTCCATCATGTGAGGTGCCACTGTACTCAGTGGTGTACACCCTGCAGGATGCTTGTGCTTAATGACTAAATGCTGTGCTGGCCTTAGCTTCAAATGATTTCACATCTCTTCCTTCTGCCAGTCCCATTTTTTAATTTAATGTTGTATTTGCTGTGTTTTTAAAACAGCCACCCCCCATAGTAAAGTGCTGTAGAACCTCTTTTGGAGAGCTGGAAGCGAATTTTATATGTCACTGCATAAAATCTGCATGTATATGGGGCTAGAAAAAATGTGAAATGCTGTAATGTCTCACTCACACTGGTTGGGAAACCAAGTCCCTAGAACTACCCTGAGCCCATGCTATACCCTGAATGCCAATGCTATTTTCAGTCAGAGGTATGGAGCTGCTGCTGAGGATGTGCAGAATGGATGCGCTGGCAACTCATCTTTATGCGTGTTTAAAATCACAGAGAAATACAGTTAAGAATAAAACATAGGATCCATTTCTCAAACCAAATGTCTCCCATTTCTGGTGTAAGCAGTCCTTTATTGCTCTTCTCATGCCCAAAGACCTTTACAAGCTTCTTCCAGCTCCTTGAGGTGACAATATTGTCTTCTATACTGGAGTTTGCTCCATGCCATAAGCCTGTCATGGATCAGTACCTCATGTTACCTGCCATCAGCCTGCCCATTTCAGGTCACTGAAAGTATTTTAGAGACACCAAACAAAAATATAGAGGTATCAGGCACTGCAGGTGTTGACTGTTGCACTAACTTTATGAATCACACCTGCAGGAATTGAAAATCTCATTATGTGTGAATTTAACCAGAATCAGCTTTATTACTTGATAAGATTTAAAGGTAGGAGACTCTATTTGTTTGAAAACATGTGTTCACAGTAACTGAACAAAGTTAAATGGGAAAATATAATATGCACATCAGTTAAGATTAAATTTGGCACTGCAGATTTTCTTAAGCTGCAGCATCATCTTGGGGAGCTTGTGGCATTGGCTAACTCTCCATCCTCTGCCTCAGGCCTGGTAGGCCTGGGGGAGTTTTTATTGCTGTGCCTTTACTGCTACTGTTGTTAAAAATGCTCACGTAGAAAAGGCATGACTTTCCTCTCTCCTCGCCTGAGAGTGAACGCTCCTCCTCTTTAGCCGTGCCTCAGCTCTTGGAGCTATAGCATCCCATAATAATGAAGGTAATCAACTCACTTCTCACCATTTTCCTCTTTAAATTATTCTAATTTTTATGTTACCTCAATTAGCACTTTTGTGGCAAGACCTTGATACTGGCTTGTTTTGTTTCAAGACATTTAAAGCAGCAGTGGTCAGATGTATAGATCACATGTTAGAACAGTGTTAATTGCACGTGTGTTTTTTGGTGATGGCTGTTGGCTTTTCCTTTGCAATCTCTTGAATTTACCATGGGATTTACCCTGGACACATTATGAAATTGAGGAGGGAAGTGTCCACACTGGGGGACACATTTACACCTGGAGTATTTGAAATTTCCTGTTGTCAGTGCCAGCCATTGCACACCTGGTGCTTTATAAGACACACACCCCAAGAGTACACAGAGACAGATATTTAGGGAGCTGTGCACTTCCCTTCTTTATGATTGTGGATTGGGGTGGGGTTTTTTGTTTTGTTTTTGGGGGTGATTTTTTTGTTTATTTGTTTGGTTTGGTTTGGTTTTTGCAGAGTTTTTTGTGTATTTGTGGGGTTTTGTTTGTTTTTTTGTTTGGTGTTTTTTGGTTTGGTTTGGGTTTTTTTCTTTTGGTGGTTTGGGGTTTTTTTGGGGGTGGTGGGGTTTTTTTGGTTTTTGGGGGTTTTTTTGGTGTTGTTTGTGGAATATTACCTTATGTACTTAGAACAAGTGGGTTTGGGAGGAAATGGAAACTCTACACTTCCCTACCCATATTACAGGGTCTGGATAAGCATTTGCCTTTCTGAAAGTGGAATTATTTATATTTCAGGTATCCTCCGTGGGCCTATCTTGGAAGCTAGATCTGCAGCTGCCCTTCAGTCATGATTGTTTCAAGATTAAAGGCCATTTCCCTGTCATTGCCAAGCCTTTTTCTTCTTGCTTTTCATCTCTCAGTATCACAGAATGTACCAGAATACAGTGAAGCTGAACATCAGCAATGTGTTAGGAAAGAACACCCCACAATTGCTTTTGAAGGTAAGAGCTTCTATTCCTGTTTCAGATTCCAATAGGATGATCCACTTAGGTTTAGTCTGTGCTGTTTTTCCTTACAACTGTGATCCACAGGCCAGGGGAAGTGGCCCAACGAATCATTTTCCCTTTGATGTTTTACAGTGTTTTAATTCTGAGGTTTCACAGCAGTCAATTCAGGCAGTTTTGGGACTACTGGTCTAAGAATCTCCATTTTCTACTCTGCTACAGGCTCCCTGTAATCTTGTGCCACGCTAAAACTGTTTTAGTTTCCTTTTCTCTAACAGGATGCAGTAATGCCTCACCTGGCTTGCTGAAGCCAGACACTTAAACAGTGAAATGTGATAGAGAATTTGGACACACTTGAATGGAAGGGAAGTAAGTTGATTTAAAATTGCAAGGAGTGGCTGCCCTTTTGTTTGTAGCATTCCTGGTTTGGATTTGTTATGTATTTGCCACCTGTGCTAGCAGTTTTTCTGGTGTTCATCTGGGCATTTAACTTGAATGTGAGATGGGGCCTTTGTGTTGCAATGGCCAATTCTTTTGCTGTTCTTTTGAAGCGTGGGATTTCTCTTGTGCTTATCCCAGTCAGATTTTCCATGAAGGTATATGTCATGTACCCCACAATTGTTGTCTGGATAATCTGTCCATTTATCCACACAACAGGTAGATCTTTCTATTGGTACCACTATTATTTGAAAATTTACTCCAGACTAGCGTGTTAAACTCAGTGTGCCAGCATCAGCAGCTGCTGAGTCTCCTTGCTAAAAATGGTTTCCTCCTAAATGTTGAAATATTGATTTTGGTTCCCATTTAAGGCTTTACAATGCATCTCCAGTTACATTCTTTGCTAAAGGCAATTGAGTACCTTGCAATGTGTCTCTAGTTAGGTTCTTTGCTAAAGGCAATTTAGTTGTGGTTTTGTGACCTTTGAGATAGGGTTTCCAGGAAGAAAGTAGTCAAAGACTTCCTTGCTGACCTTTCAGGGTTCTTCTAGAGAGCTTTACTATTCTTCACAGAGGAGGAAACTCTTGTCTCTTAATTTGGAAAGTTTAAGAGATTTCTTGTCTGTTTTCCATTATCCATGCCTTAAAGGTTTAAGTGGATTAAAAAAAATTATCAGAATCTTTAAGCCTACATGATACAACACTGGCTCTAACCTTGCTCTGGTAAATAAACCTTGATTTTAATTGCAAAATAAATCTAACCATCTGTTTTAATTTGGGAGGGCCAAAAAGAGAATCCCTTGCTTTAAAAACATGGTGAAATTCAGGTCAATAAAATAATAATGTTGTAGGTATAGAAAAAAGTGTTGCTCTCTCAAATAACCAGGAGCACCAAACTTTGAGTTTACAGAGGATGTGTCTGTGCAATCCAGGACTAAGGTAAATCATTCTGCAGGGAATATTAACAGCCCCAATTCCTGAAGGTGAGGAATTAGTGGGCATTTCTTGGCACTCGATATGAGTGCTACTCTGCAGAATTGATGGCTGTGTAAACACACTCATAATCTGCCAGTTCGCTTTGTTTTAATCAGGCATGAATATTTCACAGGAAAAAAAATCTGTTCTCCCCTTCCACTGCTCTTGTTCTCTTCCTCTTCTCAATGATAGAGGGCAAAAACTGGTGAGTTAATTAGAACCTGACAGTTGTGCAAAAGAAAGCTTGAAATTGCAAATGCATCAAGAAAATGACCCAGATTATCATTTGAGTTTCTTAAACCCAAGTTAGATTCAGAGTTGTTTTTTCACAGCACCTGTTTCCTTATGATTGTTCATGATACAGTTTATTCTTGTATTTCCTGCTGCAAAGCTAAGCTGGAAAATACACAGGAATAAAATTAAAGGCACCTTATTCCACTGTACATAGTTTTTACATGTCCAAAACCACATCTCTGTTCATAATCTGATTTCTCTTAAAGTTATACCCTTCTCTGATGCTGGCACATGCAGGTTTAGGCTGCAAGGGTAGACAAGTACGGGAATCTAAATTTTATGTGGTGTTACAAGGTTGCCCTGAGGATGTCTCTGCTTAACAGTGTGGCTCATGGGCTTTCTGTGGGTCTCCAAATGAATCGACTCATGAATCACAACCTGATACACAATGGGAGTGTGTAATGACTGAAAGAGTGACCCCAGAAGAGCCCTTCTAATGCTCCTGCTGCCAGGGGAAAGGATTATGTTACACCAGCAGTTTTCAGTGGATGGGCCATAATAATAATAATAATAATAATAATAATAATAATAATAATAATTCCTCTGACCATTCAGTTATACAGGGTACATTAATTTACTGCCAGAATAAATAGGTTACAAAAACAGTTTATGTAATAGGGGTTGAATAGCTTCTTTTTCACAACATTGCTAACCAGGCTTTCCATCAGCAGACAAACAGGATGCCATAGCATGTTTTTTCTGTAGTCTTCAGTTCCCACTTCGCTTGTGTTCAGTCTCTTTTTATTGTAGTTTACCCCTAGATGATATTCTTAACATCCAGTTGACTGGATAATATCATAGTTGTAGAAGAATCCAAGTAAAATTTCCTTCTGTCTGTTTTTCCCATATTTCCTGAGAAATTATGTATTTTTCTGTTGTTCTTACTGTATCTCATCCACACTAGCCAACCATCTGTTTGAACTGGTATCTCTTAGTCTTGCTATGAGAGTGGATAAGAAAGATAGAATCCAGTACATGTCCTACTCTTTTAAGCAGAAAGGAGACTATGTATGCAAAATGCTTTTACTTTAGCTGTGTTCAGACCTGAACAAATGCCTGTTTTCTTTACAGACTCCATTCCCCAAATTATTTGTGCCAGTACTTGTGACGTAGAGAAAATGGTCTAGACAATTCGAGGGACATAATTTCTGGTTCTAGATATACTTACTTTAAGTGCTAAAGATAACATTTGCACTGCCAGGAGAGATGTAGGCTGGGGAGGAGCCATGAGCTGAATGGTTTATCCTCGCAGCCTGCATGGAGATCCTGAGGGACACAACAGGAATTTTGTGCTGCAAACACAGTACCAGACTAACACCATGGTGCCCCAATTTCCCTGAGACTTATAAATGGTGCTCACTGTACAGTTCCCCAGCAGTAATAACGTACCCAGTTTGGTCTTTTCATAATTAGATTGTTCTACTCTGTGCTTATAGGAAATCCAGTTAAAGTTTGATTTCCCTTGTTAGATCAATAAGAAAATGATCTTCTACTTCCCAGGAGGCTGTTTCTGGTGTCTTACTACCTATTTGACTGTTCGTGGGTAGCATTAAGGATCATTAAGGATCTTGCATGCTTGTTTGTTTTTCATTGAGTTAAGAATTTAGTAAAACAAGTCAAGTGTATTCTTAGTGCATCCCTTTTTATTTATACATGCATGTACACATGCATCCAAGTCCCATTTCACAAAACAGATTGTTATCTGAGCACAGCTCTCTTGTGGTCCACTCTGGTAAGCCAAACACCAGAGAATTTGTTTCTACTTCTTGTCAGTCATGTTCATATTTCTTGTCTTTTCTGTATGGATCTTACCACCAATAGATCCATGCCTGCATTTGCAGTTGGGCTGTGCCTGTGTCACACTGTCCTGGTTGCCAGCAGTATACTTCATTGCTGCACAGCTCTTTCTTGGACATTAAGCACCTTTGCTATTCCTTAAAGACATTTGGAGCTCCTTTCTAATGTGCCTCTTGGGAAAACCAGAAACATCTTCCATGCCAATACTATATAAGGTTTGTTATTTTAAGAGCCAGAGCCATGAGGGACATGCACTAATGTTTGTAATGGCTGCAGAGTGCTTAGCTTCATCTTGTTTACCAAGGAAGTGCTTAAAAGTTTGCAAACTCATCTGTATTACATGAATCATTTGGACATTCACAACTTCACTGGAAATGACTTGTAAACAGGTTTACATTTGCAGTTTCTATCATTATTTATTTCCTATTAATTTAATCCATTAAATCGGTATGCTCAGGGAAAGTACAATAACTTCCTGGATTTTTCTCTCTTCTGTCTCTCAGGGCTTTTTCCCCTGGTTCATGGCAGTTAGGGTAAGCTGGAAGAACATTATTTGTCCCTGCTTTAATAATTGTGACCTGTCTTCATAAAAACACCTCAGCTGATCCCATGCTGAGGCACAGGACAGAGGTGGACTTAGTTAAATAGCTTATATCTCAGATCTTCTCAGGACTGCAAATCTCAGCTTTGCAGACTGTATCGTCACGGCTGGAGTGCATTCTCAATGTGTGGCATTTGATCCATTGTCTAATCCTCAATCTCTCCTAAATGTAGACACATTGCTCTGTCTGTTGCCTCAGGTTTTCAAAATTATGTAGTTTGGGAGTGTTTAAATCTGGGGTTTACTTCAGACTGTCTGTAATTATTGCCTCCTACCAGATAAATGTGATTCAGGTGACTTGAATGTAGCTTGCTATATATATTCTCAATATTTTATTTCTTTAAACAACATTTCATTGAAATGTGGCCAGCTTCAAACACTGAAATCTGTGGGGAGCAGCTAAATGTTTTCTTGTATTGAAAGCAAAAGCTATTTTAACTTTGTGGGCTGAAGGATAATAAGGTGTGATTTATTTGTTGAGAAAGTCCTTAACGTTTCACCAAAACCCCCCACTATTGTTGAATTGGTCACTAAATACATTATTCCCTTTATTGTATATTAATAGAAAAAAGCACATTAACATTTATCAACTCCAAAGGCCAGTGGGAAGGCCTATGGGAAAGCCCCATAAGAAATTCTGGTCAAGATTTACACTTTTCTTGAGCAAGTGAGATTTTGACAATTCAAACCAAAATTTTAGTTAACGAAGGATGAAGATTGTGAGGTGAAGTATTAGAGGTTTATCTATCTAAGCATCAAAGGGAAGGCACAATATTTTATGGGAGAATTGTCTTCTAGTTCTTAGCCTTGCTGCCCTTGGTTCCCCAAACAGGGGGTCCACACATTAACTAATGATGGAGTTTTGTCTGGAAACTGGTGGCATCCTGTGGGGGCTTCAGAATACTTTACTATCAGTGCATTTCAGTATGGATTTTGTTTCCATTAAGCAAGCCTTAATGGAACAGTTTAATTTTCTTTTTAATGTTGAAAAGTAGAACTGTGGCAAATGAAACTAGAACTTTCCTCTTTAGATTTGATTTAGAGTTTGTTTGAAAATTATGACTGATAAAGCCATAAATATACAGTAGTTAGGGAAATAATTGCTCTCAAGCAAAACTTCTGAAAATTACACCCAACCACTCTCAATATATTTTTCATTCCATAATAATAATTATAACAGTAATGATGCTAATTCTTTGAGTCTTCCTCATTAATGGTGTCCAAGGCACTTCACAAATAATTGCAGTGAGATTTGTTTGGAAAAGTTACTGTTTCTTGGGACCTCAGGAGGAAAAGGAGGGTTGGAAGAATGTCCTTCATTCACAAATTGCTTTAAATGGAATGAATCATGACAAGAGGAGAGAAAAGGAAGGCTTTGCAGTGAAGCTTCAGGAAGTGAAGTGATTGAGTAACTTACGTATTGGAGTTAGGGAAGGTAAAACTTTAAAGATGTACAACAGCTCAAGTGAAGGAGCAGCCTCTGACCACGAGTGGTGGTGCTGATGAGACGGAGGCATCCTGAGTAGCAGGACTGAGGGAGGTCACACACTCACAGCATGGAGGAACAGGTACTTAGGTCATCAGTGTATTATGCATGGACCAAGGCCATTAAAAACACATCTCAGCCATGGAGTAGATAATTGATATTTTCCAGAGGTACCACTGGTGTAACTGGGGCTAACGGCAGCATGTGCATGGTCCTGTCTTTAGCACAGTGGTTGGATCTAGGACAAAGAGATGGGCAGCCTTTTTTTGGATCTTGGGCACACATCAGAAAGAGGGAACAGGGTGGAAATCTAAAGTGCAGTGCTTATCTTCTTTTTCTGTGGTTCAGTGCAAACAAAGACATCCCTTGGAGAGACCTCATTTTCAATTTCAAATCTTACCTAATATAGTTCCCTAACTGAGCAAGTTTGTGATACAGCAGTGGTACAGCAGACCTCATTTATTTAGCACATCTGCTTCTGATGAGTGTTAACATATCACATTCTCCTAAAACCTTCTATTCAAGGATGACATTATGCTTTGATAAAGTTCACTTTAGTACTCGCAATCTCATAAGAAATATTCTTCTTTTATCATACAGGGTTTACCCTGGACAGCCCACAAACAGTCTCAGCTCAGTCAGGGTCTGAATACATACTTTTCTTAAAGTCAATGGGGTTGTTTATTATTAGCCAGTTTCCAGTTAAAAACACTGATCCTCATGAGAACAGCCTACTTTCAAAACTCTTTCAGGAATTTACAGCCTGTGCTCTCAATCCTTGCTGTAACTGCCTCATGGTGGGAGCTTTGTCTGCAGAACACAGGAGTTCTCATAAGCCTGGCAGCTACACAGCACAAACTGTGCATTAAACTGGGAATCTCCAGTTCAGTCTTTGGTTAGCCAGCAAAGAGGATCACCTTCTGCTTCAGATGTTCATCACAATCAGACACTTCTGCTTCTGTGGCAGATCTGGTTACCTGCAGGAAAAATTCAAGGAGAGTTTATCCTTGCTTTCTCTGTCTTCTCCTACCTTCTCACTAGTGAAAATGGTTGTCCTGAATATTGTAGCACCTCTGCTGGCACAAGTGGCTGATCTAGACATGTAACTGTAAGGACAGTGAAAAAAATTTGCCCCCAGATGTGGAGGAAGCAGGCAGAAGGATCCTTGAATGATGACAAAGGGGTGTTGGCTCTTTCCCCATCAGACTGCAGTGGTTGTAGGAGCCAGGATGCAGCTTCCTTTCCTGTCTGAAAAGAGGGATTATACTGATCAGATTGACACAGGAAGCTGCAAGTGATGCATGAGCACTCACTTTATCTTTTCTCAGTGAGGGAGATTGAGTGATAGCTGCAGGGCTTGTCTCAGTAAACAATGGATCACAATACTTAAACACTGTGCAACACCCTCAGGAGAACAAGAAGTATCTGGGTTTGCTCACGGTGGGGCTTGGCACTGGTTAGCCAAGTTTCACAAGCTGGTTGTGAGGCACAGGGCTGTGGCCACTTGACACCATGCAGTGCTGTGTAGGGTTGCAGGCAGGGCTGTTGAGGAGGGGAGGAAGTGTTAGGGTGGTGTTTGCCCACACTGACAGCCAGCTGAGGAAAGCCAAATCCATTCTTTCCATAAAGTCCTGTGCTAGGTAGACACACACCTTTGGTCCTGTAAATCGCAGGCAGAGCAAATGGACAGCTTATGTCTCGTGGACACACATCCATATCCACCACTCTTGTGGCACTGTGGCATCCCCTCTTGCTCTTTATTGCCCATGGCCAAGGAGGATCTGCAATGGAGCATTCGAGTCACCATCCCTGGAGGTATTTCAAAGGAGTAGATTTGGCCCTTAGGGATGTGGTTCAGTCATGGACTTGGCTGTACTGAGTTAATGGCTGGACTTGATGATCTTAGAGGTCTTCTCCAACCTAAATGATTTTATGGTAGTTGGGGATTGAGGTCTTGGCAGGTCTGAGCTCTAGGGACCATGCTGAGCTCTAGGGACCATGCTGAAGAAGGAAGAACCTCTCTCAAGTTACAGGACTTCTTTCCCAATCCCCAGCCTGAGGCTTGGGGACTAACCAAGTGAAAGTGTCCTGGCTTCTGGAGGTCTCCTGGCTTTTCCCTGGGTCAGGTCTGGATGGAACTTCTGGCTGCTCTACACCATGTGTAAATAGGAGCACAGGTGAAACACAGGGGGCTGAGACTGACCTCTCTGATGGAGCAGAACTGCTGAATACTCTAGAAATGTGCCAGATTGGGAATGTGAATTGCAGTCCTTCCTTGAAGTGGCCCCAGGACAACTCACCAGCACACTGTCCCATACTGGAAGTGAGCACTAGTTCATGCTTATTATTTAGTGTTTTCTTTATCTGGGATTGAATCCCTATTTTCTTCCTCATATATTGGTGTGTTTTGCCAGCTGCTCCATATTAATAATAAAAAAGTAAATAAACAAGCAGTTACAATTGTACTTTTACAAAACCTGGGTTTGGACTAAGTTCTTTTTTCTCCATATTGAAGCAATTTAGCAACACTTGTTTTGAAGAAACTATTAAAATCTAGGAAACAAAGAGTCAAAATGCTTGGTATGCAATAAGCAATACTTAGTGCCTCCTGTACATTGTGTGCATTACAGATAATTAGGCCTTGATGCACCAGCCAATAACCCTAAGCCCATTTAATTGGACGTACTGAGACATTAAATAGTTTCATGATTTGCTCAAGACAGAGAACTCCCGTGTCAGTGCTATTGGGCTCTTGGGACCATGCCTACATCTCCAGCTGTCATTTTTCTCTTGGGGTAGAAGAAGCTCAGCAAGATCAGTTCAGAGAGGAGGTGTAGGCATTCAGGAAAGAGGCACAAAATCATCCAGATCTTTTAATGTTACTATGTTTATTGTGATTCCTATGGCTCTGTGGAGGCAAGACCTGAGTCTTTGGTTTGGTTTTTTTTTTTTTCCTTCAGGATGGTAAAGAACAGAGCATTTTCTTCTGTCGTGTTGTATTCCTTGGTAGCTAAGGGATAGGACTAATCCTTCTTTAACAAGACCAAGAGAAAAAGTCTTTTACTAAAAGAAAAAGTCTTACTCTTTCTTTTTCCAGTCATGTCCTATCCACATATTCCTGGACAGTTTGGAGAGGGACATTAGCAATTCTTGCTTCTTGGATCTCATGGAAAAGGAATGGCTCACTGCAAGCTGCTATCACAGTGACTCACAAGCCACTCATGGGTTAGTTAATTGTTCTTTCATCTGAGAAGGGGCTTTATAGTTGGTCAAAACAGGAAAAATTGTTTGAGTGGGCAGGAAATGAGGTAGAAACATGGCTGGAAGGTGAAGACTGCTAGGAAAGAAAGCAGGAGTGGGAGGAGAGGTGAATATGGGGACACAAGGGTAAACTGAATGAAACCATGAAACTGAGACAGCTGGAAGAACATCTGACTTGGGTTTAGGTATTGAGGAGAGAGAGAAGAAAACTGCTGGTTTGACCTGTTTTGTAGGAGTGCATGTATTCTGTCAACAGCCTTCTAAGTCCTCTGAGCTGTGAGTGGAGATCAGAGATTTGAGAAGACAATGACACTGGAAATTGCAGCAGTTGGGATGAGGACATATTTAATGTACAATTAAAGATTTCATCGGATCAGGTTAAAGAAAGAAAGAAAGAAAGAATACCAGTAATGAGGTGGAGGTGGTGATGGGAAGAGAAGACAGCAGGGTGATATGTATGTGTAGGAGGACTTCTGGGGTAAAGCCAGATTGAGTTTTTTGGCCTCCTAAGTAAAGTTGAGCTCTGAGTGCTGACACATTTGTTTGCTCAGCTCTGCCCGTGCAGCAAAATATTTCTCCCTCCCCTGATAAATTTTCTAAATTGTGGAGTGGTTTTGCACTGTGGAGTCTATTCTTAAAACTCAGCATTGGGTGGGAGTAAAAGTTAACGTCCAAAGTCTATTGCACTAACCTGTGGTGTGACCTACAATTGACAGCTAAAATTTAAAATGAAGCTGATATTAAAATGGGATCCACTGTCAGTCCAATAAAGATAATGCTTTAATTTCACTGTAACCTCTATGCATTCTTGGAAATGTCCACTCTTGCAGCATTTGAAAAGACAGGTGATAGCATGGCTGGGTAGTCATTAGCCTTCTCAGCTTTGGTTACAGCCTTGTTTGCCTTGTCTCTGACTGGTCTGGTCAGGGGCCCACACAGAATGGAAACTGTGGCATTAGCAGGCAACTGTCTACTTCATGGAAAATGCTCTGAATCCTGAGAATAATTGAAGGAGAGGACGGTCTGAGATGGTAGGTCTGATTCTGAAAAGGGGATATTTCATCAATCTACACCAAGAAGAGAGCCTGAGGTCTTTCCTTATCTTACAAAATGATTTGCATCTCTTTGTCATGGTTGGAATCCAACACTGAGAGTCCTCCAGGCTAGTGGGTGGTCTGAAATAAAACTGAGTGGCTCAGTGCTTGCAAACTGGGGTATCTGCCAATCACTATAACATAATCTACCCTGTGCCAGGGCTGAAGGAAACCCAAAGGGGAGGATATTTCATCTGGGCCTTGCCACGAGTGCTGCAATACTCACACAGTAATTAAGCACGTCCTGAATTAGTAAAATTAGTTGAGAAAACTTGGAAGAGACAATGCTGAGGCAGTAAGGGAAGCACTCAATGTGTGCTCAAGTTAGCACTGCACAAAAGTAGGTCCAAGTATCTGCAGAACAGGTACTTCTTTATTGCCATTGAGTCTGACAGGTCCAAAGTGTTGTGTATGCTCTACTTCATTGCAAAAACTTTTACTGTGAAATCAGCCTGTTTTACAGCAGCCTTACGTAAGGTATGGGATTCAGGTTATCTTTTCTGGAATGGGGACCCCCTGAATTTATCTCTCCTAAGGTCTTTTTATGATCTCTGTGAAGCTTTCTCGTGCAGTCCTGAGAAAGGAGCACGGTTAGTCTGTGTATGTGGGTATACCCTCATTTTACACAAAGAATCCTTGGTCCTGTTCAGTTTAGTTTCTTTTGCTTCAAATAGGAAACCCTTGCTGAGAATGATTTTGCAGGAGCTGCTCTTGAATAGCACTGTGGGTAGCCATACTCCATGCACCTACAATGGTGCTGCAATTTCAAGGCATGGGCATTTAACCTCTCTGCTTTTGTGTGATGTGTGCTGGAAGCACAAAGCTGTTACAGCCTGCTGGGGATGGGAGCAACAAGTGGGCTTAAGTAAGATGAAGCAGTAAATGCTGTCCTTCAGACAGGGAAGCCTTAGCTCAGTGTTTACATATTTTTTTTCCTCCAAAATACACAGAGTAAGGGTGAGGTGAAGAGCAGCTGGTTCTGAGGAGATGAAGACTCAAGTATTACCAGGTTTACCATATCTTTAGAAACTGATCCAAAACGCATCAAGCTCAGTGGAAAATTGCCAGTGATTTGAAGAGCTTCTGGATCAGGCCCTTAAACCCAGCTCCTGCAATTTGGTTTGCTGTCCTTTGTGCAGCTGAGTAATCCTGGTCCCAGCCCTGTGCTCTCAGGAAGTCAGAGCAAAGGAGAGTGCTAGAGGCTGCAGGGACCACCCTCTGAAATGGCAGAGGGCCTCTTTTCACCTTGTCTTAGGCTTGCATAATAGCTGAGCACAGCTGTGCCTGCAAACTCACATTTCCTTCAAAGCTCTGTCTTCTTTGCAGCTGGATACCTGAACCACCTTGAGCTGTAGAGGGACTTGTGGAGCTTTAAAGGTTCTGAATCAGATATCTGGAGAGGGGTGGTGTTGGAAACTATTAAACTTTTGTTCATTGGTTTTCATGTGGAGGAAGTGAGAGCATGGCTCTTTAACCCCCTGGAAATGATTAGAGACGAGAAGCACAAAGGAGGCCTTGATGAACATTTTGCCCCTTAGCCATGTGGTTCCTAGTTTTCCGTCTCCTGCTGCCGACATGCAAAGCCAGAGCCTTGGTTTTTAATTTTTCATACTGTTTTTAAACAGATACTTTTGCAAATGTAAACATGCCCCAGCATTGAAGGTTTCCAGCCAAATTAAAGAGTCAGCACTGGAAAAATCAGCCTTCAGAAGGAGGTCAAATACAAGCAATCTCTGGAGTTCATTGGCTCCATATGTGTAAACTTCAGCTAATATGGGGTAGACCTAGGGCAGCACTTACCTTGAAGTACTGAGGTAGTTTTAGAGTGAAGCTGAAAATGTTTTAGGGATGCCTGTGGTCTGAGCGGTAGACTTGAATGCATTGAATGAAAAAAGACCTATGTCCTGATTCTTGGTTGCAGTTGCATTCCCTCTTAACAGGAAAAAAGAAGTTTAGGAAGGAAAATGTGCCATTTGGCATTAATTCTGAAAACTTGCATTTATACATTCTTATCTGGGACCATGTTGGGTTTAATAATCTCCAGCTACTTGCCTATAAAAGCTTAATTTTGCTATGAGGATGCATGTCTTTCAGTCTTTAATTTAATAACTGGGAAGGGTTTCTGTATAAGTTGTACCACCTGCAGTACTAATAGAAATCAAGACACTGCCTGTTATTTCTTGAGCTTGATTGACATTTGAGCCAACTTGGAAAGATTCAAGAAAACTACTGCCTTTAATTTTAAAAAAAATTATTTTTACTTGTAGTTTGTCAGAGCTTGCCATTAAAAGGAAGCACTGATGAGTGTACCTCTCTGAAGTGAGGAGCTTTTGCTTAGAGCAGCAGATGAAGAAATATTCTTCCTGCCAGTGCACTCTAATAGTGTGTTAGTTAGTAGGAAAGAGTCAGTAGAAGAGGAGGTAAAATGACAAGAGAAATTACGGCCTAAAAGCAGGATCCTTAAAAGGTATCATCATTATATAGCAATCCTCTAATCCTACCCCCTTCACCAACAGAAATGCCAGAAGATCTGCAGCACATCAGCCAGCTAACCTGCCTGAAAGGTGTTATTGTTGCTGGTTCTGCTGCTTGGCTCAGAAATGTCTCTGCAGCTAAAGAGCTACAGGAAAAGAAGTCAGAGCCCCATTAGTTAGGAGAATGCCAGAGGTGAAACTGCAGTGCCTCTGTGGTGCTAGTACATCATTAAGGGTCCCAGAGGAGTGTAGGAGGTGGAGATGCTTGAAGGTTAGAGGAGTTATTCCTTAACTCATGCCTTTTCATTGAAGAGCAGAGGAGGTACACGTGTTGTGTGTGGTTACACAGTGTGACAGGAATGCTGAGAAGGGCTGAAACCCTCCAGCTCCCAGCAGCAGAGTTTTTATTATTGTGAGGATGGAGGTCTCACTGTTGGAGGGGCCCTGGCAGTGTCCAGTTAGGCAGGGCATGGGGCCAGGCCAGATGGTGTCCAGCTCCATGGTCAGGGACCCTAGGAGCTGTTATGAAATGTGGTGTTCAGGGCAGAGGCAGAAGCTCCATGACAAGGTCCTGATTTGGAAAGAGAGGCAGGCCATGTAGACTTTAGTAACTTTTTATATGTGATTTCTTAAAGTTTTGATAACTTAAGGGCTTGATTAAGGTTCATCCATCCCTTGAGGGCAAAAGGACTTGAAATTGCTCAAAAAATATCCCTATGTCAAAGGTTTTAAACATTGCACATCTGTAATCCTGTGAAGCATGCCAAGACACCACAGGCCTTAGTGAGATTCCTCATCAGCACTGTCCTCTCACCCCTGTGGAGTGGGAAACTAATGCCTGCCACAAAGTGTTCAAACCTGGCTGCCTTCAGTGAGACTTCTGAATTTATCATTGGCGATATAAAATGACAGTGGAACATGTTTTTTCAGAGCTCTTTTGAACTGGTCTGAACTACATCATTATTGCTATGAGTCATCAGGTCATTGGCCCATGTATTGGTATTCTGTTGGAATGAGACCAGAAGATATTACCTTCCATGTTGAGCTTCCTGGGTCTTCAACAACCAGTCCTTAAATGAGGCAGGGCTACTTGTCAACAGGTCACAGAGGGATTACAGTCATACTGATTTGGTCTCATCTGTGCCTTGCCCTCTTAGGTATTTGGTATTCACCATGTATTTTACAGCCAAACTAGTTAACAGAATAAATTCTCAAGAGAAGTCCTCACAGTAAAGCTGGATGACTTTCTGAAAGACACATTTAAATCTATTCCCAGTTATTTTGTGCAATAAAGGCGCAAGGTGAGAGATTGAAATTCTGTGATTTGTAATATACACGAGGTCAAAGCTGGTAGTGGTATTGAAAGATGGGATACTGTGAATGCCCTGGCATCATGCCTGAGAGTACCCTAGAAATAGTAATCTACCTTTTTTTTTAAACAGTGTATTTTTTATTACAACAGGACTACCTGCCCTAGATTGCTCAGTTGATTTTGTGTTAACAGATGTAACTTCTGGAAGAGCATTGTCTCTTCTAGCAAAGCACAGCCAAATCTATTGCTTTGCATTTAACCTGTGTGATTGCATTTTGGACACTTGCCTAGATGGGCAAATCCAAGCCAGTTGATAAAGCCAGTCTCAAGCCTGTGCAATTGCTCAGCCACAAAGATGCTGTGATGACACTCAACGTGCCACCATCTAAAAATGAAGGGAGGATTTAGCTGACAGGATCTGAGATGCTAGGTAATGTGAAACCTTGATGGGAACCTAAGACCTGAATGAGAAGGTAAAATCTGTTATTGGAGCAGCAAGGTCTTGAGTGCAGATCACCAGTACTCTAACTTGGTTTTTCATCAGTTGGCACAACCTTCTCTTTCTGGCAGGCAGCAGTTTCCCTTTGATTAACACAGAAGGCAAGGCTGGGGAAGTGTTATGGCAGGCAGCCTCATCCCTTTACACCACTTAATCTTAACACTGAATATGTTTCCTCAGTTTTAACAGAAGTAAAATTGAGCTGCTGTTGTCTCTGAAACCAATGCTGACACTCCATCATGGATGTGAAAATAACTGCTGAGATGGGCTTGTGTTTATGTGTGGGCTTTTTTGCACATTCTGCCGAGAATCAGAATAAATAGAAACCCTTTAAAGAGATTATTAATTAGTCTTCCCCTGACAGATAATTCAGTAGGAAATCCATTAGTGGATGTCCAGGTGAACTCACTGCTTCTGGAGCAGCTTTACTGTTTTCTGCTTTCTTGTTTTCATTGCAGATCTGAAGCCCTGGGTGTCAAATTTCACCTATCCAGGTGTGCATGACTTTTCCCAACTTGCACTGGATGCCAACAGGAACCAGCTCATTGTGGGAGCAAGGTAAAGATAATATTTTAATTACTCTAGGGTTGCTGCTCAAATTCTTTCCTTTCAGATTTTGACTTCAGAGGACAATGTGTTTCCAGCTTATGTGGCCAGTTTCCCCCTCGAAAAGAAAGCTGTAATTTATGTAGAAGGATTCAGACATCTAGTATAATTGCAAAGAAAAGAAAATTACTAGAATTAAAAAGAAAAAAAAAAAGATGCAATCAAAATGACTGGTTAATGAAGCAGAATGCTGGCATCTCACTCAGGATTGAGAATGTTAGAAGAGCTACAGTAAATCATTCTGCATCATCCCTCTGCCAGCACAGAATTTGACTTTGTGGTTTATTTGCCATGGCCAGGCTTTTGCTCAGAACCAGGTTCATCTACACTCCTTTGTGTAAGTGATAGAGGCAATGTGAATGGTTGCTTTCCTCTCTCTTAGAATCCACTTCAGAACCTGTTTACTTCATCTGGCTGAAGCAGTCAGATCCTCACCCAGTGCATTTTGGTGCAACTCTTTCTTCTGGCCCATTGTATATAATTATCATGTATTTTCCTTTATTTTTAAACATTATTTTTATTTAGGATGTCACAAGAGGAGGGGAAACACATAAGATAAGCACAGGCAAGGTCTTACAAATTTAAATCTATTTTGTAATGGGAAAAAGAGCTATGATTCAGTGAAATAATAAATGTCAGAAATGGTTGAATCATGAGCCCCAACAGCAAAAACAAAAAAAACCAAAAAAACCCCAAAAAACAAACCCAAAAAACAAAGACTAAGGATGGTTTAACAAATCAGTTAAAGTGTAACATTTAGAATCAGATAACATTGTGGTATCAGTTTCTGCTGTTAACAAAAATGGAGGAAGAGAGTCCTTCTTACCAGCATACTCAGCAGTAGAGGACAAGAACATGAGGAGCAGAGGTGGAAGCAAGAGAAAAGAGCAAGATGTGTAGCAGAAGGAGAGTTTTATGCTTCACAGAAACAACTGAAGCATGATTTAATATATATTTTCTGCCTGTATTTGTGCAGTAAATAATAACACTTACCTTCCTGTAGCTGTTCAAATTGCCAGAGGCCCTCCTGCTTTTCATACAGAAACATTTTACTTTTCAAGCTGCGGCTTTACTTGTGCTGGGATCTTTACCCAGAAATGATTAATATTTATTACTTCAGAACAGCATTGCTTTGGGGATGGCTGTGAACAGTGCCTTCTGCCAGGCACTGCACAGGCACGGTGCTCTGAGGAATTTGTGGTTTACATAATTGGGCTGCACGGCAGGTTTCCCCCACGCAGTCCCTCAGCCCTGCTCAAACCCCGCAGCACATCCCAGAGGGACTCTCTGCCTCCCTGAGAGTTTGTACGAGTGTGGTTAGACAGGGGCTACAACATCATTGTAAACAGGGGAGTGACAGTAAACCTGCCTTCCTGGCAGAGGTACACGATAATGTGGGGTATTGCCTCATGAGGAAGCAGTGACAAGTATTTATAGAATTTGCTTGGAAAAGTCAGTTTTCATGAAGCACTGCCCACCTGACTGGGAGACTGAAAGTTTCAGTGGTGCCACATAGCTGTGCCGAGCAGTTCAGGGTACAGTTAATGAACATGTCATTTCCCAGGATGTTTTTCTTTTAATGTTGGATACACATGCTTGGTGTGGAGTAAGTGGGGAGTGCTGAGCCCATTTCCTCTTCACCATCTCAGCTCCACCCTGTGTGAGGTGACGAGGAGAGGTTCTTGAAAATGGGGTGTGGATGGGGTCCTTGGTGCTGCTTTGGGTGTGCTGAGCTCCTGGAGCTGTGCCTGAGAAATGGGAAGTAAAGCCTTCTCTGTTGCCTCCTTCCTGATAAATCCACACCTTGTTCTGGACTATTTTTAGGGGTGATTTTTTGAGTCATTAGTTGCTCGTGCACCATCTGCTTGAATTTGCAAATGAAACAATACCTCAAAGAGATAGGAGCTGTCTCTATCCATCTCTGCAGGGTGTAATTTATGAAACCTAAATTTAAATGTTAACCATGTTTAAATGTGCTGCTGTAGATCATATTAGTAGTAATGCCAGCTATTCTGGGGTTGTGGAAGGAGTTTGGGATCAGGGTGGCGTTTATAAGTACTCCCACTTCTCAATTTCCTGGTTAACATCATTCTCTTAGATGATAGCGTTATAAATTATTTCAGACTACTTCTGTCTGTCTCAATTTAAAAGCAGTATGACCTCACCACAGCATCTCTTTGGCTTAGTTTGTCCTGTGTTTCAAAGGTTCATAGAAAATACTTCCTAGAAAATCCGGGGGTTCACAAGGGTTTTTGGTTTCAGGAATTGGACACAGCGTGACTGAAACTGTAAGAGGTATTGAGGGCATGCCATGCAGACAGGGAGCTGGAATAACATGAGCCTCAGATTTTTAAGCTTTATCCTTATCTAAGAGCCCTCCTTAAATGACTGGTGTCGTCTGAGAGTAAACCAGAGGAGTTTGATAACTCCACTGCACCAAACACCTGCCAAGTTAAAATCCCAGAAACAAAAGAATTAGTTTCAAAAGCCCACCATGGTTTCTAAGCAACGTATTTGCTTGTCACATCGTTTGTAAAATCCAAACACTTGCAAGAAAGGATATGAATAGTTTAGAACATTGTAAATCTACACTACCCATATTATGAGTCACATTTCATTAAGTATAAAAACACACATTTGAAAAATTCATAACCTTCATTTTGACTCACAGTTCGCATGTTTTGTTTTGTTTTGGATATAGTGTTAGTGTTTTTAATGTACTGTTTTTCTTTTGTGAATGAGTGATTATTTTGAAATATTTGCTGCTTTTTTCAGCTCTTGAGCACAAGCGATCGCTATTTGAACTTATTTCAAAAAATAAAAAACAATAATCTAGACCTCATCATTAGTGAGAAAAAATGAAAATATGATCACAGTGATTTCACCTCTCTGTTGGAGAAGCAGTGCTCTCTTGTCTCACCCGTGCTGTAGGCAGGGTTGCCAGGCCCCAGGGAGGATGAGTTTTGTGGAGGAGGGACATGGTGTAGCTGTGACATTCCACCTCCTCAAGGAGCCCTACTCCTGGAGGCTGTCTCATTGCTGGCTGGGCACAGACAGAAGCCAGTGCAGAAGTGATGATATGAAAGACCCTGTTTGGAGGCAGGCCAAAAATCATGCTTCACAAGAGCTCCCGTAAGGACAACATAAAAGGTGTAAAGGAGGGTGGTTGAGACACTGTGTGACAATCTGGCACAACAGAAGCTGAAGGGAAACAGCTTGGACAACAGGAGGATGGCACCCAAACAAATGACTGCACAGAGAGTGGCTGGGGAGTCCTAAGGCAAACATTTGACTTTTCCCAGAAGGAAACTACAGGGGTGTCAGCTTGGGGCAGTAGCCTGATGGGGCTGTGGATGTGAGGCATGGCTACAACGGTCATGAGGAGTGAGTGGAGGTATTACTGAGGAAAACCAGCCAGAAAGCGTCACGGCCAGAAGCCCTCACAGTTCTGCCTGCCAAGAGGGCTGTCAGCTCCATCAGGAGATGGGAAAAGATCATCCCCCATGGCTGTCACATGGGAAAGTGCAGCTCAGGAGCCCTTGTCACAACTGGCTGTTACAAACAGAGCACAGAGGTGGAGAGTAGGGAGCAAAACCTGCATCAAGAGACGCAGAATGGGCAAGTAAAATGCATGTCATTATGGACTGCCAGACTTCTCTGCAATAAATGTAAAACTACTAAGCTGCTGGTGATGAAAATCTTGATGCTTGACAGAGGTGATTTTCATACTTGATTTAGAGCTGATCTGAATGTGCCTGTTACTGCCAAGTCGATAGATGCAAGGGAGGAGATATCATAGAATCATAGAAAGGCTTGGGTTGGTAGGGACCTAAAAGATCATCTAGTTCCAACCCACCCACCATGGACAAATATGCCACCCACTAGATCAGGTTTCTCAGAGCCCCACCAAACATGGCCTTGAATACTTCCAGGGATGGGGCATCAATATGGTTAGTTTTGGGAGCAGGGAAGGTGCTGTATGAATTTTCAAGAGTTGTTTAGGGGAAGCACAGGAGCCTAGGCACACACCCTTTTCTGACTACTAAGCTTCTGGCTGTATAAGCATTAAAAAAGGTCTGGATCATGCAGGCTTAGGAGCTGAAGGCTGAATAGAATGACTGATGTCCCAAAAGAGTTCCTTCAAGTTGCAGCTTGCAGAAATATGGCAAATTGTAAATATATTCTAGGACCCTCAACCAGCAGGTTTGGCACCCTGAGTTTATTGAAAGTCTCTGGTGTATGATAGATTAGTCTGTCAGGAACCAGGTTACATGCAGATTTGTGGCTGAACATAGGCTCTTTCCTGCCTGTTTGGCAGGAAGCTCCAGAGCACTGCAGTAAAACCTGCGCTTGTCAGAAAATACTACTCTTACCCTTGGGCACCTTCAATCCTGACCACATCTGGACTGCCACTAAACCCCAAAGAGAATAAGTCTCCAAAGAGAATGTTGTCTAGGCAAAAAGCATTTTGCAAACAAGGAAATTCAGTGGCAGCAGTTGGGTCAGAGTAGTTCCACAGATGCATAGAGTGTAAAATCTGTCAGCAATACTTTCTGTTGCTAAATGGTCAGGGCCCCTCACCAACATTTATTCTTACAGGACTTCAGTGAGGCAAGAAAGCACTAATAATTTCACACTATAGATGGGCATCCAAGGCCAAGAAGGATTAAGAGCCACCCTGCCCTGTGATGTTGAGTCACAGGAATATATTATATATCTGAAACGTAGTAGAGTACTGTGCCTAACACAGCTACTCCTGCAGTGAGACTGCACTTTCTGCAGATACCAGTCAAGGTCTGTGTCTTGGTTTTGGAGACAAAATTTTAGGAGGAGATGTTCCAGAATGAGTGCCTCCTCCAAAGAGAAAGGGCCTTCCCCTTTCCTCCGCCAACGGGACAAATTGATAACAACGGGTGGAAGTGGAAAAAAAGGAACTGTTTATTTACACAAAACTACAACAGCGTAGAACAGAAAAAAAACCCCTCAAAATACAAGTGCTCAGAGAAGGGAAAAAACACATGGGCTGACAAACGTTCCCCCCCAGTCTCCGGGAAGGGGAAGGGGGAAGGAGAAGCCCACACAGCAGTCCGGAGCTGGGTAGATGGAAGAAAAATCTGCTGGTCCTCTGGCGCTGATCCTCCTCCTCCCAGCAGGCGAAACGCTTCAGCGTTTCTCGCGATTGGACCAGCCGGGGCCACCCCGCAGGCCCCCGGACCGGAGAGAAGGGAAGGAGGGCAGGGAGACCGGGGGAGGGAAGGGAAAAAACTTTTCCTCAGCTAGCAGGAACAAACAAAAGAAAAAAACCCAAAGGAGCAGTGCAGCACCCCTGGCGCACTCCCTCCAGAGCATGGCCCAGACTGTTTCCCCAGCCCATTGAACTGAGCCGTTCAGCCGAGCCGCCCTCGGTCCCGTGGCTCTGGCCCTGCACCCTGGCTCCATCCTAAAGGTACAGCAGCTTTGGGCATTAAGCAGACAGTTGAGGAATAAAGCAGCTTCATAACATCACCCCAGGACAGTCTGTACAACCTGAGTCTTTGACTAATGTGGACATAGCCAAAGCTCTTCTCTAGGCACAGAAAATCCATGGCAGAGGTGTAATTTGGACGCTTTACTCTTGTATTTCCTCCTGGTATTTTAATCACTTGCTCTCAGCCTTGCTTCTCCAAAGAAGATGCAAAATGCTCATGAAAGCCGGTGAGTCACATGCACTTACACTGGGGCAGTGGGACTTCAGCGTGGCCGAAAAAGCCGAGTCTTGTCTAGCATGGAGAGACTAACATGCAAACAGGTTAACACTGGGCACAACCACATGGGCATAGCCAACAGTTACAGAGTCCACAGGCCTGCCCTGAAACAGCCAGGAGTGGTGCAGCATTTGTCCCTGTTAACATCTGAGTACAGGATTTTTCTCAATACTTTTCTGAAAAAATGAACCATTTCTGGTGGCTTGCATTATTTTTGCAGAGTCTTACGCCAGCTTTACCCCCTTCTAAGTCACATTGGGCTGAGAAATTACCTTGCCAGCTGAGGTATTAATGAGGACGTGAGCAAGCAAAGAGCATGATAATGTTTTTGATTATATCCAGATCATAGGTGGGCAGCTGAAAGCGCTAGTGCAGAGAAATGGAGAGAAACAAATACCTTCCTTTCTCACTGTGATTTTTTCCTGTCAGACAAAAGAATGCTCTAATTAAAGTTGTATCCTGGTGTCATAGACTGGAGAGGGGCAGATGTGATGGTGATGTGAGGGGAAAAAAAACCCCAAATCAGTCTGAAATGAACAGAAACTTTCAAAGGACTATGATTTTTTTTAAGAAATTGCCTGACCTGTCAGGTGAAGAATGTGGTGAAGGTGAGGAAGTTGTGATTAGGTACTGCAGATAGTTAAATCCATAATTGGGGTGCACAGTTTCTTTACAAAGGGAATGAAAATGCGATTTAAAGTGCAGGTTTTAACCTCTCTGGTTGAGCCTGAGATAGTTCAAAGGGAGATTTTCCTCTCTGATACTCTGCCAGGAGAGGTCAACTCAACCCTTGTATAAAGTGTGGAGGGTGAAGCCTCATTGGGGTGTCTGTTTTTAACCTATAGGGTTTGCTTTCCTCTGCTGGTCTGCAACCAGTGTGAATTTGGCATACTCTAAATCTGTGCTGTCCCTGACTTATACCCCTGAGGGAGAAGGGGAAAAGGTGTGGAAAGGATGAAGGACAGTTTCTGTATTTATGGGATTCTGGGAGGTTTAGAGCCTGGCTCAAACTTCGTTCAAAGCATAGTTTTTTTCCTTAGTTAAAATCTGTGCATTTTCTCAAGCAAAGAACATAAATTTTAGTTAACTCTGAATAAATCAATCAAATAAAATGCTATTCTGCAACACCGTCAGGTTGTTGGGATGGCCAATGCACAGAAGAAGCTGCAGCTGCCGGAGGGCAGAGGAGCAGTTTTGCACGCTAATGTTGTACATGGAGAAGAGGGTGAGGCAGTGGCAGTCCCTGGTCTGTCAGCTTTGTTGGCAGGGAAAATAGTTGGTCCTTCACATAGCCTGCGAGGCAGCACCATCCACCTCTCTGCAAGTGACCTCAGCATTGTTCTGAGCACTTTCACAGCCAGTGCCTGCACAGCCAGCCAATGCTGTGTGAAAGGCAATCTTGGTGCACCACAGACTGATAGGAAGCATCTTTACACAGCAAATTGCAGGCCTCACTAGAAAAATATCTCATATTCCAGATAAAATGAAAATTGGTGATACCCTATCATGAAAGCAGCCACCCATGAGAGGCTTACTTGCTTTAGTAACACACTGAGAATAATTAAGTTTGAAGATTGTATTTTTGAGAGTGTGATGGGTGCAAACACAAGGTCAGGACACTTTGGCAAAAGCCTTGGAGACTTGGACATAACGTGTTTTACAGCATCACAGAATAGTGCTGCAGAGCAGTTTTCCTCTGCATTACTGAAAATACTTTCTCTCGCTCTGGTTAGGGTAGTGATATGTCAGTTTTATATGGCAGGGCTCACCACAGTGGTTTGCATATCACTTTATATCCAGATGTTTAGGTGCTAAGCCTACTGTTCTGTGCCACTGCAAAGGTATAAAAACCCAGCAAAGAGAAGGGATCGTTGGGCAATAACTTAATCTCACCAGCCAACTCTATCAGTATTTACATGCAAGTCATGTTGAATTCATCCAGAGTGAGGAAAGCCTGACGAAACTGAGGATGTTTATCAGCCTAAGTAGGCGGGTGGGGAGGCTGCTAGGGAAGATTTGAACAATAATCAGTGTGTCAGAAGAAGAGGACTTTTACATTGTGACTTACTGAAAGTGATGGGCAAATAGGAGAGGGGCCCCAATGTGTCTTGGGGCCATATCAAGGTGCTGTAAGTGTTCTGTGGCTGCCAGCTGGATGAGAGAAGAAGAGAGGAACTGTTAGACACATGTCAAAAAAGACTTGAGGTAGCTTGTGGGGTAGTATGTGATGGTCTGAGAGATGGAGCCACTCTTGCAGGAAAATAAGAACAAACCCACACATGAGTTTTGAAAATTTGGCTCAGTTTTCATCTCTGAGGTTTTAAAGAAACTCATCTAGTGAAAAAGAGGGAAGGAAATGTAACAAAACAAAACAAAACAAAAAAAAAAAAGAAATTGACCCTCATTTTTTAAAATATATTCAAACAATATTAACAAAAAAATCCCAATCCCCATTCTTTAAAGTGTCTCAGGAGCATAGCAAATACTATCACCCCCAAGGCTGTGGAATCACTGTGCAGTGAGGCTTTGCCTTTCCTGCCCTAGGGAAAGAGAAGGGCCAGAGACATCAGAGCCAGCTTGCTGTTCCTTTTGCAAGCTGGAAGAAGGGACAAGGCTGCCAATCCAAAGGCAAATCCCCTTTCTGCTTCTCCCTTCCCCAGCACCATCCATCCATCTAGATTTCTGCATATTGGCATACCCTAAGTGTGCCTCAGCTTTGCTGTTGTCCTCCCTGCTCTGCAGCTGTGTCTGCCTCTTTTGACTCTTCCTAGAGTTGGCCCTGAATATACAGCATCAAGAGGAGCAGATCTGTGCCATGCACCCTATGCCATCAAAGCTGATGGCAGTTCTCCTCCACTGAATGGAATATAGAGGAATTTCATCCTTGTTTCCACAGATAAGTACTAGCTGGGCTTCAGTGCAACACAGAAACAGTAGCTGAGCCCCTGGCTTAATTTGGAAGCTGTTTAATCAGAATGAAATGCTGCCTGCATAAGGATCCTCTTCTAAGAGGATGTTTCTCTAGCTCTGGCTGAATTTATAAGTGAGAAAAGTTGCATGGGGAAAAGCAATTCTTCATACAGCAACTGCATCATATTACTGTCTGCCATTTAGTATGGTTCTCTGTTGTACATCTATTGATTTTTTAAGGAAGAATGATGTATAGGACAAGTTTTTCTTCAATAGAAACAAAATTACTGGTGAATAAGGATCCAGCTTTTAGGGTAGCTTCTGGTTCTCCACCTTTTCTCCAGCATTTGCCAGGTGCTTCAAATGAACCACTGGAGTAACATTTGCAATCCGATTGTCACATCACACTCTGGATCAGGCATGTAATTAACTCCTTCTGAAAGCAAAGGGCAGAATCATCCTTCAGGAGCTGGGTTTCTTAGTATGGTTAGCTAGTTCCGAAATGTGGATAACCATCTGAAAAGTTCAATCACAGCTGGACCTGCGTAGAGACACTGTGTGTTAATCTAGCATGAGATTTGGTAGCTAAGAGCCCTGGGGTCTGATCTTGATTCCATCACTGACTTGCTGTGTGCTTCGGAGAAGGTCATTTAACCTTTCTCTGGCTCATTTTCTCCATTAGTTTTAGGGGGGGATGATACTAACCAGCTCCTAGGGAGCTGTGAAGCATGACTAAGCTGTGTTTGCCATGTAGTGTGGAAGTAAAAAGTACATCTGAGGCCTCCAGGAGCACAGATAGGAAGAGCTGACAGGAGTTGCTAGCTCCTAGCCCAAGGCTCAGCCCCAGCACGTGGCTTCCAGGAGTGCCAGAAGGGTGCATTAGTTGTCATATGCATAATTCTTGTTTCATATCACCCAAAAGACCCCGTTCTGTTAATTATGTTTCTTATTATCTACTCTGTGACCGTTGTGAGTCCCTCTTGCAAACCTGGACCCTGACTGCAGCACAATCCCACCCTGAGGAGGGGAAGTGAGGGGGAGGCACAGATCTCTTCTTCCTGGCAGTCAGTGATAGGATGCATTGCAATGGTTCAAAACTGTGACAAAGAAGGTTCTGGCTGGATATTAGGAAGCATTTCTCTACAGAAATGGTTTATTTTATTTTACTTACACAAAGAACCTTTTCCCAGAGCACCATGAGCTTATCTGAGGCTCCAGTACCTCACCCAGGCTGTGTTGGACGACTGTAGCAGTGCAACAATAATTCCCAAAAGAGACAGTAGCTCTTCTCTCAGTTGTCCTCCACTTTCCCTGTCCTGGTTTTGGTTGGAATAGAGTTAATTTTCTTCTTTGTAGCTGGTACAGGGCTGTGTTTCGGATTCAGTATGAGAATAATGTTGATAAGACACTAATGTTTTACTTGTTGGTAAGTAGTGCTTACACTAAGTCAAGGACTTCCCAGTTTCCCATGCTCTGCCAGGGAGCAGATACACAAGAAGCCAGGAGGGAGTGTGGCCAGGATAGCTGGCCCAAACTGGCCAGAGGGATATTCCATCCCCTGGAACATCATGCTTTAGTATATTAACTGGGGGCAGTTGGCCAGGAGGACAGGCTGGGCGCTGGGCAGGGGAGAGTGAGGAATCGTATTGTGCAGCACCTGTGTTTCTTGGGCTTTATTCCTCTTTCTCATTATTATTACTGTTAGAATAACAAGAACAATAATAACAATTTACTTTGTTTCAGGTATTAAATAGTTCTTATCTCAGCCTGTGGGTTTTACCTTTTCCCAGTTCTCCTCCCAGTCCCACTGAGCGAGTGGTTGCATGGTACTTAGTCACTGGCTGGGGTTAAACCACAACATTTTCTCAACATGTATTTTTTCTGCATGATCAAACATTATTATCAGCTTCTCTTGGCTTTGCTTCTACTTGCAGAGTAATTGCCTAGAAAGAGAGAAGGTTTAGGATAGCTTGCCTGTCAGCATTACCTTGCAAACAGGACGGGGGCCCAGGCAGACATTCTAGGAGCTTCTTTTATTATTTCGTTCAGGCATCAGCCTCATGTAGATAAGAAATGGTACACAGCTCACGCTTGTGCTGACAACCCGAAATCTCTTGGTTACAGAACATTCTTTAAAGTTTTTTCAGCCAATAGCATGCTTCTGAAGTTTACAGACAACTGTTTTAACCAGTCACTAAAAAGCACACATACACCTGTTACAAACAATACTTGCTTGTATGTCTTGTAATAACAATGCACAATATTCCATTATTAAGCTTAAAACTTCAGTATCTTTACTAAGCACATTTTCTGCAGCTCCAAGACTTCTCTGAGCCAAACCTAGAAACAGTAACCCTTGCTTTAATGTCTTTGCTGTCTAGATAATTATATCTTCTTCTACCTTCTAGTTTTTGCAGTTGAACCTAAAATCTTTGCTATATTTCTGAAACCTGTTTTTCTCACTCAATTTGAAAGCTTTCTCACCGTTTGCATTTCCCACACCTGCCCTCTAAGGAGGTAAGGGGGAGCCTCTCACACCTACTATAAGGTCGAGGGAAGTAGCAACAAATGTAACATGTAGTGATAGAGACCAGCTGAGTTAAAGCAGTATATTGCTGGTTTCTGTGTGTACATGTCCAAGTCTTGAGAGGTTCTGGTGGTGGTCAGCATGTGGGCTCTCATGGCTCCAAATTTTATAGCAGGGGTTAAAATTCTGAAATGTAGAGAGGTTTTCTTATCTTCTTGGTGTGTGAGGAGTTAGGAAATGTGAACAAGACTCGCTCATTTAAATAGCAAAACTAATCTGAAGGTAGGATAGCCTTTCATGTATACATCATCAGTCCATCGACTGCAGGGATGTTCCTCCTGATCTACCACAGCAGAGCTGAAAAGCTGCTCTGTCTTAATTAGGAGGAAGCACCTCTTAATCAGCCAGTACAGTGCTGACAGATGTGATGCCTAAAAAGAGGCACTGAAAAGGAGGCCTGGATGAGCGATTGAAGCATCTTGCAACCCTTGTAATTTCAGGGCTCCTAAGACGAAGAGTCTCTGTTATTATTGAAGCACTCTTGTTATGTGGCTTCACAATGGAAAGGCTTAAATTTGTCTTGTATCTCTGTTGCTCAGTGGCATCATAGCTGAAGTGCTCTGCCTTCAAAGTAAATTGTTTTAAGGCCAGGTGATGTGTGAACAAAGTGCGTGGGCACCATGTTACAAAGTTCTCCCAAGGTGCTATTGGTTACATGAAATAAATACTTAATAAGCAGATTTAACTTTGAAATGTCATGGCAAACAGATTTAAGTGGGTATATTCTTCCACAACCTTTCCTGAAACACATCTCAGCTGCTCTCTTGCTGCTCTGGTAAGTATGTTTTGTGGTACCAGGCACACTAAGCACTTAATCATTTTACAAGCAGCCAAATACAAATTATGAAGCCAATTAACAAATACTTTCATTTACAGGATTTCTGTTACAGCTTGGCTCCTTTCATATGCACACAGCATAGAGCTCCCAGTTCAAGAAAGTAATTCAACATCTACCCATGAATGTAAATGACACTTCAGTACATGTTTACATGCTGTGCTCCGATTTGGGAGCAAGTTATTCTCCTAACTAGGGCATAAACTAATGGTCCAGGAGATCAGCTCCTGGTTGTGCTGCAGATATGCTCTGTGATGTTGGCTAAGTTGCTCAATTAAATGAGAATGATGTATCTTTTTCTCTCTTCTGTATATATTCAGATGGCAAATTTTTTAAGCCTAGGTTCTATAGAACAGGACAGTCTTTACAGCAGCTAACTTTGTATATCTGAGCTGGGGAATAATATCCCACTGCAATCAGAGGTGACAGAGAGGATCTGCCCTCAAGTTGTTTGAACAGGCATTGGCTGAGAATCAGTCTCCAGAGGAACCATCATCAACCCACTGTGTGTCTTAATACAACAAAACCACAGTCTTGCCTGAGACTTCAGGGCATTGCTGTTTAACATGGGCATTTTCAGAAAGGCACTGATGTTTATGAAAAACAAGGTTAGTTGTAATAATAATTAGTAGCTTGAGGCATAATGTTATTAATCCCAGAGTACTCAGAGGAGTGTAATCACTTGCTCTGGAGATGGCTGAAATACAGCCAAATCTGAGGTGAAACAAAGCTTGTGTTTAATATGGTGGCGTGACCTTTTAGGATAGCAATTAAGAAGGTTGTCCTGTCCCTCCAAGTCTGTGCACCAGCTTTTTATACAGAAGAAGGAGGATATTCAAATATCATGGCTGCACCAGGCCATTGCTCTTCTGGCCTAGCCCAGTGGGTTTAATTTAGGAGAGAAAGAAATTAAGCATTCACTTACAAGGGAAAATGGGAGGAAAAAAAAAAAAGACAGAATAAAAGACCAAGAAGGTACCTCATGCATTCATGTGGAGATCTCAGAGTTCTTATATACTTCTTAATCATACTCCTTCCGCTGCTCTAAATTATAGTTCAGCAAGGTATTAAACAGACATAACTTCAAACAGAAGCAGAAAAAAAGGACACAAATGGGGTAATTCTAGCTACAATAAAGCATGCCTGTCGTTCAGAGACCTTGCTCTTTCTTGGACTGAAATTGCAGTTAAAATGCAATTCATAAAAATGGAACTGTCTGATTCAGCAGATCTTTCCCTTTGGCACTTTACTCCTGGTACAGCTTTACAGAACAAGTACGGTTAAAAGACCACGTTATTAATTAAGGATTAGTCAGTTCTAGCTGGGTAGGTCAGCTGGAGTTGGGAGGTGTCTCTGATAGGCTGGTTTGCCTACAGGTGTTTGTATTGCTGCTGGTAGGATGTGAGAAGGATCAAACAAACAAAAAGAAACTTTCAGTGCCTGTACAGACACCAGGTGAGGCAAGCTGATAAAAAATGGAGGGAAACCCTCCTTTCTGTAAGAAAGCCCCAGGGTCAGACTTAGAGAGCTAAGGTTAGTATAAAGCTTTTGGAAGATCATTGTGCTGTTCACAGTAGCACTATGTTCCTGCCTGGTTTGGGTCTCGGCCACCTCCATGGCCTTGTCCAGGTGTTACACAGCAGTCACTGGGAGTACAGACTGGCTTTATTGAAATGGACACTATCCCTGTCTGCAACTGTTTTCGCTGAGTGCAATGAAAATTGTGTCCTTTGGATATGTCTCTTTCATTAAAGATATTTTGGTTGAATTTACTCTGCAGTGCTATCAGGGGAAAAAAACCCACCCTAATATTAAAACTTATTACCTAGTCAAACTGTCCAGCTTTTTGAAAGCCTAGAACAAGGAGCTGAAATCTGCATTACAAGACTTCCAAAATCAATGCATTTAAATAGCATGCTTAACAACAGGAGAGAAACCTCAAGTCCCTAGTTATGAGAACTTTTTCCTGAGGGTATTTTAAGATTGGAGGCCTTCCCCAGGAGAAAGCTTATTCCATGATATCTCATGTCCTGGAGTTGCATTAATATTTTGGTGTGAGTAGCTATGTGGTGTTCTAAGGGAGCTGTCAGATCCACCACTGGATGAGAACTTATCTCAGTTTGAAATTTTAGCTGTGTGTATCTTAGTGCTTCTGGTTTCCTGCATGCGCCTCTATTCAAGTCTGATGCTGATGCTAAAGAGTTAATAACACATTTATTTGGAAAAGTACGCAGCCCTCTGAGACAGCATAGGGTTTCAGACTGTACAAAAGAACTGCTGGATCTTCAGTGAGAGGACTAGGAGAGAGGATGAAGATTTCCTCTCTGTGTGTGTGTGTCTGTACACTTCTCTGTGTACTTATGGGGGTGTAATAATCACTAGTATATTTTCTTCAGATATTGCTAATGGGTCTCATTCTTCTCTGGAACCAGTCCCAGCACAGAATATGATGGTGCAAATTAGAGCAAGTCAGAGCTATATCAGCTGAAGATTTGATCAGGAGTTTGACTTCCCACGTTCCCCATCATCTTTGTCCCCATCCTTCTTTATTAACAGTCAGCAGCTTTTGTGAGCACTTTTGATTTATTTATAGAGCAGGGACAAAGTACACAGGCAACTCTATACTTATGACTTGGGTGGTATACACGTGATACATAACAGAAGGAGTAAAAATTGCTCAAGCCTTGTTGTGGTCATTGTGACCCAATATGAATCTCTCACATGTCAAAGCTTGAATTACTTTCTCTGCTTGGGCAGAGTGTGCTGCTGCACTGACCCTAAAGAAGGCTCTTCAGAAGAGTCCTTAGGACCTTTTCATCACTATAGGATCTTTCCTCTGGGTTAACTGACCTAGGACTGGAACTTGCATTTTCACTAGGTGGGGAAATGTCTGTATACTGGGACTTCTAGAGCAGATGAAATTGTATCGTCAAAACTGCACTTTCTACCATTTAAACAGAGCCACTTCCAGAAGCATAATTCAATTCACCCTGTACGATATAAATGTGTCTTCTCTGGGACATTGTGGTGACAGTGATGTTGGAAAAGGATCACAGCTCTTTAGACCTCCTGACAGATGGGATGCAAAAAAATGAAGTTAGACATGGCCAAAAGCCTCAAGCACACAATCCAGTCCCTGTGGCTTAATATGTCAGCTGATTCCTGGTAACTGCATTGTCTTACCAAGCAAAAATGTGAGATAAATCCTGTTAACTAGGCCTTATCTATAGATGTTTATGCAAATATGTGTTGCCTCCTATTTGTGATGGGATATGAACATTCAGAAGAAGGGTGATGGGAGCTCAGCAGATATGTGGTATCTCATGCTACTGTGACTTCTGTCAGGAATTCCCTTGCTTTGCCTGTGATGAGACAATGACAGGAGGACTGGGAATATCTGCAGTCACTGCCTTGATTTCCCTGCTGATTTTCTGTGGAGAGAGATTCCACTGAGAAGTATCTGCTCTCTTCCACGAAGTCCTGAATGGGAATTCCCACAAGGACAGGCTTGGGGGAGCATACTAGGAAGTCAGCTCTGCTCCAGCTGGCTTTTGTCCAAGCCCAGTTTTCTCAGAATTCAGTGAAAAACATGACTGTAGCCCATGCGGACTTCAACTAAAGCCTGCTGAGAGTTTGCAAATGGTCCTTTGTGGTTGGGATTTCATTGTGGTTCTTATTATGGATTCTGGAATATTTAATACTAGGATCTGCTCAGAACTTTGTTATGAGGTTCACTAAGACACTGATGAACAAGTAAATGAACAGGCATATAACTGCTTTTGTATTCTGTGGAGAGAAGTCCAGGAAAATATTTTGTTTGTAGACATGAATAACCAAAAACTATTACTTGCTGTAACAACTTTTCCCTTCCTTCCTTCCTTGGTAGCCTAATAGTTTGTAATTTTTCTGCTTGTTCATGCAGGAACTACCTCTTCAGACTTAGTCTACACAACGTTTCTCTTATTCAGGTATGTTCACTTTTTACTCTGTTATTTTATTTAACTTGTTAATGAAAGTTCTGTTATATTTGATGTACATTTTCAGAAGCCTATATAGTGTAAATTTGCCCAAAGCAGTGGAGCAGGGAGAAGACAAAGTCAGAACCAGATGCTTGTTCCCACTCCAGCAATAATGCTGGGGGAAGGGTTCTGCTACACTTGCCCACTTGGATGGTGCACTCCGGTTTTGATTCTCGAGTGTTTGGGTGGTAATGGCATCTGCCAAAAATATGGCATCTTA
>VZTN01035362.1:79987-129100 GCA_013400515.1 Erpornis zantholeuca | reverse complement strand
TGGCATCTTAAGGAAGAAAGAATGTAGTGTGACCGATACAGGCTTAAACACAACAGTCAATAGAAACTCTTGTCTTTCTTTAGAGATGTCAGCAGCATGTTGGGGAAGGTTTTACTATTCTCATCCATCCCCATTTTAGCCCTTGTAGGCCTTTGTGAACATGGATTATTGAGGAGCTATGTTTTGCTGAATGCATTAGTAAAACCATGATTGGACTTGCAAGCATTCCAGAGGCAAAACGGGTTGAAAAATGTGTATTACCATTGCCTTTACCAAGGCAAAGCAGCTGAAGTTTGAAAGGGCTTGCAAATATCCAGCAGTATTAGAACTTTACTTTCACTGCACTGAATCTGGAATTGAAGGATGCAGCAAAAATTGTTAATGAAAACACCAGTTGCTTATCTTTAAATATATTAATACTTATGCTCTGGGATACTTACCATCTTCTATAGTTGCTAGATCACCAAAGATGTATTCAGCACTTTTTCAGACAGGCTGAGAGGCCTTGCTCTTGTGCCTGACCACACAAAGAAGCCATTAGGGCAGCATTGCCAGCCATTCTGAAGTGCACAAGCCTTTTGCTGTTAGTAAGAGTTACAAGTCTAGCTGGAGAGAAGAAAAGATGTTTAATGGTTGTAAAATGCATTGAATCTTCCTTTAAAAAGAAAACAAAGTCCAGAGTTACCAATGACAACAATAAAGAGTTAGAGAAGCTGCTACTCCCATTTGGCAGTGCCTTCCCTTTGCAGAGCCATATTAACATGGCTGGAAGGTTTCCAGCGAGCGCACAGGAGAGGGAAGAGTCTCCGTAGTTATGAGAGGTGTCATACCTTCTGCAGTGCCTGTTATCACACTGCCTGACACAGCCTCTGGTGCTTGTCAGGGATCCCCTTCCATAAAACACAATTGTGAATCTCTCTCATACACTTCTGAAGTCAGGCTTGGCCGGGGCCCTTTTCAGTGCAGTGAGTTTCCTTTTCTACACTGCAAAACATGGGAAGTCTCCTTCTATGGCACTGGAGGCTGCTGTGGGATCTCCGGTTAACATAATGAGCTTAGTTCGCTCCTGCTTTCTGGGTGTATCCGGTTACTCTGCCAAGACTTTTTGCATGACAAAGAGAGCATGGAATTATGTTGACACACGTGTTGGGAATGATGGAAGTGATTGTTTCCCGACCTAATGGTTGCCTAAGTAGCTGCTTGGCTTGTCTCCATAAAGCTCATGATGCGGTTTACAGGCACCACCTTCCCTTCTCCATGCATCCTTTTAAAGGTCAGATCAGAAAGAAGAGACAAGAAATGCAAGGAACTTGAATTTAGTTCTGTAGGGGTGAGAGTGCAGTTTAAGAAATAATCACAATGTTAATTTGCATTATTTTGTATCTCCTCTTTGCTTGTAAGTAAAATACAGTGTGGATCTCGCCAGGCCTGATTCAGGATAGTTTTTCATCTTGAGATTGTATTCTGATTTATTTCTGCTCATGCAACTTCACTGTCATCCTGCCAGTGGTGCTAAATGCGCTTCACTGTGCAGGTTTGTGCTGACAGATATCTGCTCCCTTTCATTTGTACTCCCATGAAGAGAGGGCAGAAACATGAGGAGCATGGTCTATGGAGACAGCAGGATATGTTGGTTGTGGGATAAAGCCTGGCAGTGTAAGGAATGTAACCCTCTAAGCATGGTTCAATGAAGTTTAAAGCTGTTTTTTCCAAAGTGTTCTCATGCTGTATCTTAAGGCTTCGCTGTCCCTGGGGCAAAAAGGCATACGGTGTAGTTTAGATAGGAAGCTACTGTCTTGGAATTGCAGTAGCAGATTAAAAGACAAAATTTAATATCATATGGGCAAGTTACTGATTAAGAGCTGTATAAAAATGACAGCATTACCCTATGGAAGATTTTGATTTCAGGGGAGTGGAGGAAGGAGAGATTGATTTTGGGATATGTCAGCTCTTGGGCCCCTTTATAATGAGGGCTCAATTCTTTTCCTTTCTTATCTCTCATCTGCTTTAACATGTGCAGAACCAATTTTCTCTTGGTTCTGTTGATGTTTTTTCTCCAAGGCACTAATCTTTTGCATGAGACTTAGTGAGTGGAGTGGATCAAAACCTGAAACAGAACAAGCTCATTTCCTTGCTCCACAGAACCAAATGTCCCAGCTTCTCAGAGATTTTTCCTCCTCCTCTCTTTGTTTCCAGAATGTGTTTCAGAAATTCAGTTTGGAACCTGTGAAGCTTTTCACCAAATGGGTTTTAGTTGCATGAGAAAATTTGGTGGTGGTTAATACTTTGGTGAAAAACATTTTTGGCTGAACTTCAATATCCCTAAGGAAGTTGAGGCCCAGGTATTTTGGGGATCATTTGTGATTTTGTCTACTTTTTTTCCTGCCAGAATTGAAGCACCTTGTTAAAAAACTACCAAAAATGAGCATCTTGAGGTGGGGTATCCAAAGCCCCTGTTAATATTGAAAACTTTGGCATGTAGCACTCAAATTCTTGCAGCAGTCAAAAAGCCCAATTTTAAAATGGATACTCTTCCCTAAAGCTTTAGCATCTCTTTTAAACAAAACCTCTGCAATATGTTTCATGCCCATCTTTAAATGATTGTCTTATATACATTGTAAACTCTCATTATTAGACATTTTATAGAACATTTCTTTTAAATGATGTGCACTTGGAGACCATGCTGTTTAATTTATGCATGGATCTGAAACAAGGTTAGCTCCTAATCTGCAACTTTCATGGTGAGGCCATAGAAAAGTCAGTTTTACATGGGAATTGGTAATTAATAGAGTAGGTGGAAGGGTCATTTTAAAAACATAAGCCTTTGAGCAAATTTTTAAAAATGCACAATACTGATTGGGATTTCCTACCAAGGAATGCTATTCTGGAGTGTGTGTTAAAAGCAGGCTCCTTGGCTGGCATTTCATAAATCACAGTGCAATGCCTATTCCCTGCTCACTGTGATTTTACCTGGATTCTCAGTTCTCAATTGAACTGAGTAGGAAATTATTTTTCCAACCTTTTTGAGATATAAAGATTTCCAACCTTTTTGCACTGAGATGAAAACAAGCCTCTTTGACATTTTTGTAAAATCTGAAGGAGAATGAGATAGACACATGGTTAATTGGCATACAAATGCTGTGGGTCAAGTTATTTTCTGAAGCATCAAAAGAGAGCATTTACACGTGCATTTCTCTCATCTCAAACATTTATCCTTATTTGTTTGGGGCATCCTTTTCCCTCTTTCCCTTTCCCTTCCTCTTTCCCTTTCCTTTTCATTTTCCTTTCATCTTTCTTCTTTTCCTTTCTCTCTGGATCTAAGGTGTCCTTCTGGACTCTCGTCTGACAAATGTAATAGAAAATGTTCAAATTTCATAAAATATCTTGGTTTCAATAGTTTCTTTCAATGGAACATCTCTTATAAAAAAGTTTTTAAGCAGCCCATGTGCTGATATGTCAGGCTAGTAGTATTTTAAATATTTAAAATATTTCAAGAGTCTGTACTGTTTTTTAACAAACTGTGAAAGAATAAGTAAGTGCACCTATTGCAAAACTATTTGGAAGACATAAGTAATTTCACCTAAGAAGAACAAAAAAAAAGAGATCAAAATATGCTTTAATTAACAATTTAATATCTTTTTCCTTAGGACAAAATTTGAAGTGTGGATTAAGTGCAGAGAGAGTGTGTGAGTTCCCCAGTAGTCAAAAACTTGAATCAGGAAGGATTGCCTGTGGAGTTCCACACTGTCCTGTACTACCCAGGTCTACAATTACAGATCTACTGTTACCCCACTGCAGAACATGAAAATGCTGCAGAATACACAACTTCATTTGCTTGTCAAATGTGGTTCCACATTTCTAAATAAGATCCCCTATATTCACATGGGCACTTTGGAGAGTGCTACCCAGTCCCTAGGGCAAAACTTGATGAACTTCTCAGTCCCACTGAGGCATAGGACTTAAAACCAAGCTTAAAGTAAATTATCAACATCCTGAGGCAGTATCAGCTCTTAAATCATAATCTGAACCTTACTGAAACAAATTTCTTTCTGCTGATGTTGTTGGGGTTTTGGAATGAACGTTTTTTCAAACCTGAAATAGAGACAAAACATTTCCATAGTGTCCTGTAGCAGATAAACTGCAGCCACCTATCCAGTGCATTTCTGGTAAGGATGGTTTTACTCCAGTTTTTCTTCCCTCAATCTAAGAAGCAGCAATATCCCTGCAACAGAGATGAAGCTCTTAAACTGCACAGCTGCTCCTGAAGACATGCTTCCCTCCCTGCTACTCCCTGAAGGAATCTTTAACTCTGTGGCATAATCACTGATAAATCAACAGCATGTATCAACAAAGTGTAGTTAATAATAATAAAACTTGCCTACCAGTCCTCAATATGTCACATAGCAACAAACGGAACAGATTTTGTCTTCTGCACTTTGAATCAAACTGAGCATTAAATGCATTATTTTCTACTTATTTAGAGCTCGGTAGTGCCACACTTATGTCTGCTGATGAGAAACATGCTCTGCAAGTGTATAGAAGTGTGAGGAGAGGTGGCAGAGTTTAACTTGGTTTTTCTCTGTATAGTTGAATAAAATATGATAAACAAAATCAATGGGGAACAGTGAGTAATATAGTTTACAGTGCAAATTGTCACTCAAGTAATCTTTCCTGGTGAAAATACTTCACTGAGAAATGTTAAAGATTCACAATATGTTCATAAAGCCCTGGCACTCATCAGAAAACTTGCGAATATTAGATAAATTTTATATCCCCATGAGTTGCTGGATAGGCACCAGCTGGGGCTTGGAGGGCCAAATTCATACTGCTGGCTGTGCCCATGGATGCCTGAGGTTTGTCTGCATGGTTTGTCTGTCTGTCCATTCACATGTGAAATAGGGCTGTAGCACTTCTTCATAAAGGTGCTGTGGGGTTTGCCAGTACAAGAGAGGTAAAAGTATTGTATTTCAGATTTCCTCACAGAAACATCCTTGAGCCAGAGCTGTTCCTATTTTTCAAAATATCCTTTCAAAGATCATGAGACAATTAGGCATTGATATGCAGCGTGAGCTCAGGGGTGCTCAGAGGCTGGCCCAACTTTGCTGAAGGTATTTATTTCTTCAATCTAGTTGGAATGTCAAGATTATCATCCAATTTAAAATCCAGGTTGAGAAGTAATTTTGGGAAAGAGTGAGAATACTTTGCCTATCTTTATGTACCATTGAATTGCCTGACAGGAACTCTATTTTGAAACGTTCAGGAATAAGCTTCACTTTCCAGAAGCAGTTTATTATTTGTTTCTTGCAGATTCTCAGATACACGTTTGAATTATACAGCACATATTTCTAGATACAACGTTTATTTCTTTATTTTCAGGCCAATGCAGTTCCCTCATTTAAAAACATAATCAAAATTTCTACTAGAGCAGATGCAGTCTTTAATATGTGGCTCATAGCTGAGTTCAGGTTGTCACATATTTTATCAATATGAAACATTTTTTATTAACAGATTAACATATAAATCTATTCATAAATCACCTTCCAAAGCTGCACCTAAAACTTCTCACTCTCAGCCTAGAGGTTTAAAGCTATTTCATAATAAATCTTATATTGGCTGGAAAAACTTTCTGGTAAATTCAGCTATTTATTCTTATGGTTTCGGGTCCCCAAATAAAATCTGCTCCCTGAATATTCCCTTCCTTAAAATGGTTGGTCAGGAGGTAGATTGCAGCTTTCAGGTGCAAGTTTTCCTTCCTAAGATTTATGTAAGAGAGAAATTTCAACATGGAGTGAGAGATGAGGGATGAAAATAATGCATGTCAGACTGGAAGTGACCATGTCTGAAGGCCACACCTCATCCTCAAGGACACACTTCTCCAGCTCCTCCCTGCAGGGAACTGTACTCTGTGGTGGGCTCCAGCATCTGCTGTTGGGAACCAAACTTCTGCTGATGTTACTTATCAGCTGAAATTCAGAGAGCAGAGAAAGCAAATTTCTTCTCACACTCCGTAGTGTTGACTGATTTCTGAACACAACATCCCCTCTTTGTCTGAGAGAACCCAGCTCATGAGTCCATTTATAACCAGCAAAGCTTTTAAGCCCAGGTTTAGCTTTAAATAAATGCCAGTCTTCCTTTGAGAATTCTCTGAGTTAAGAACATACTGCATGCTCTAGTGAGTAAAAATGTTTCAATATGCACATTCATAGGTCTGCTGAACTGGCTCAGAGTG
Organism: Erpornis zantholeuca; assembly: GCA_013400515.1. Classification (NCBI taxonomy): domain Eukaryota; kingdom Metazoa; phylum Chordata; class Aves; order Passeriformes; family Timaliidae; genus Erpornis; species Erpornis zantholeuca. The sequence goes on along the minus strand of VZTN01035362.1, from coordinate 122,871 downwards.
TACTGTCTAGTCATGATCAATTGAATTGCTTGCTAAAGTGCGTATTTAGGCATGATATAGGAACTTCTTATATATATATATATTTACATATCTATTTCTATATATGCATACATAGGAGGATCATATACATAGGCTATAGCACCCCTATAGAGGAGGTCCAGGAGCTGTACCTGTTTGGATTTGTACTTTAAGCAGGGCAGCTTTCTCGGAGTCAGTGAAGGCCACGGAGCTGATTTGCATCCAGAGGGGAATTACCCTGTTACACTCACACAGTAAAGTGAGGTTTACGTGATGAATGTCAGCTGTGGATTGCCAGCCTGCTTCCCTGGGTAATTTGTTAGTTGTCATTCCCTCCTTCCCTGCCTCACCTCACCTAAAAACCAAAATTACTACAGGGGTTTTGGTCTTTGTCAGCAGACATTATGAGCAGGATTTAGAAACTGAGAATTTAATTAGCTGCTGAAGTCACTTACTGATAACAGTAGCATATTGGACTCTTTATTTGATAAAACCCTGTCAGGCATTTTATATGTAGGGAATGAAGACTAATGCTCTTATTTCTTGCAACTTACAGTCAGGACCATTAGACATCCTCTAAAAAGGGAAAAGAAAAAAATGAAAATCAAAAGAAAAATAAATTCCTTGGACTTCTCATTTCCCACCACCAATGTTGCTTATTTATCATTGCAAAATATATTTTGGTTTGCATGTTTAGTCCTTTTTCTCTGTGGGGTGCTTCCCACTCCAGCAGCTCCAGCAGGCTCTGGGGGATCTGCATGTGCTTATGGCTGTCCCCTGCTCTGACACACTCACTCATCTGCGGCTGCTGTCAACAAACCCAGCCCTGCAGATGTTCTGAGAGACAAATCAGCATCTTGTTGTAGGCAGCACCTTACCTAAGCCAACATTTATGCAAAATGAGATTTATATAAAAATATGCTTTTTTAATTCTTATTACTTGTGTGGGAAATTTTTAGACATGGGAGCAGTTTATTCGCTAGCTGTAAAGGCTGGTGTACTGCAAGGCACAGAGAGCAATTCCAGATTGCCTCTGTCCCAGTTCAGGCTCTGTGACACGGTGGTTAGTGAGGGCTCCGGCACAGGATGGGTTTAATGCAGCACTTGCCTGAGAGCAGTCGCCGTGGGAGCAGTGACCCGATGCGTTCCACAGAGGAGCACAGCCCTGCTCCCGCTGCACTCTCTCCTCGGGAGGAGAGGATGCCTCCCGCAGCCTCCCCGTTCAGCAGGCCCGGGTTTGTGGCAGTGGGAGCTGCCCGCGCACGGATCCCGGCACAGGTCCTGCGTCCTGCTGAGGCTGCCTGGCACTGTGTGCTCCCTGGAGGGCTCCTCCTGCCTGGGACACGGCATCCCGACCCGTCCCTGGCGTGGGAGCTGAGCCGCACGTGCTGGGAAGTCAGAAGTAAGAGGAGTCCTTGGGCATCTTACAAGATGAACAGTGGAGCACGTGGGCCAATTACTGCAAAAAAAAGGAGCAGGTTGGCGCTTTTTAAAGACTGGGAATACAGAGGAATATCTACATTTTATTCTCAAAGCAGAGCTTAAGAGAGATCTAAATGATTCATGTCCCTTGCACTGGCTCTCTGCTCAGGATTAAGTTTGACCCTGTTAGCATCTAGTCATTTATAATGAGAGCATTTAAAAAATCACCATTTATTGATTTGCATCTCTCAAGGGCCCAAAAATGACCTCATGTTTCCTCTAAAACCAACTATTGAGCTCTTTGCAAAAAAGAAAAATAATATTTTATAGTAAACACATTTCATATTACTGTGTGTGTTTTTTCCCTAGGTAAATCATCTTACTTTTCTCTGTTAGTAACAGTTTAGCTGACGTGTGTTTTACAGCCTCTTTTAAGCACAGCAGTTCTGAATGACTAATAGGAGGGGATTATTGGAGCTATGGAGTAGACACAGACGTGGCCTGCACAGCTGTTACCAGACACCCAGAGCTGGGGAGCTGGGATGGGAACAGTTTGCTCATCACTCCCACAGGATATTGATCCTGTCTCAGCATGGCAGGTGCAGCTGAATCCCCAAATCCTTTGAAAGCCTCCGTGAGCTTTGGCATCCAAGGTTTCACCTGCGTTCCCCAGGCTGTGCTCAACCTCCACAACTAAGGGCACAACCTTGACTATGCCCGTGGCATCTCCAGCCACCCTGACTGGAGAAGGATGGGAAGTCTGCAGGCTCAGAAACTTTTCTTCAGGGCTGGAGGAGGAGCAGCAGCAAACCTGCAGCTGAACAAGATCAGGCAATGGCTGCTGTGGGTTGGAGGAGGGTGAGGGAATGTGGCTGTGGGGCATAAATGAGTTACTGGGTGCCACTGCAGCTTGAGCAGTTAATAGGAACAGTGATCTTAACTTATTCTGTTGTCACTGAAATGCTTCTTTCATCTGGAAGTTACCACACTGTAGTTATAGCTATGTGTTACATTATTATCAGTAACATGACCAAGTAGAGACTAAAGTATTCTGAGACTGGGGAGACCAAGTGTGGGGAGTCAGGGGAGGGGCATATGTGGAAAAATTACATATTTTTCTCCAATCTCTCTAAGGAGAGTTTGGATAGTGTGGGCTGGCTGCTTCACTTACAGACAGCTGTGAAGAGGTAAGGTGGTTTCCAGCTATCCCCAGTCTGAGCTTTCCTTCCTCCACGTGCGAAGCTGAGATAATGACACTTTGTCCTTTTGAAGTGCTCTGAAATATGTGGCTTTCTGTTTAAGATCTAAATGTTATATGTGATTACATGCACTTGTAAATATTCAAAATTTGCCATAACTGTGTGCCTACAAAATTGTCATATTCTGATTAAAAGTAGATGTGGCATTGAGCAGTTTTTATCTTCATCTTTGCTTTTTAGGTAAGCAATTAGGCAATTCCAGAATGCCCATGTGTTTAAAATGGACCCCTTTTTCACTACTTGTTTTCTAAAAATTTTGAATGAAAACCTTTGAATGTAGTTGGGGTCTACTAGGAGAAAAATGCTATTCAAATGTATCCCTTTAGATAAAAATATTTGGAATATGAATAAATCTGCAAATTTGTAAATGTGTAAAAAAGAGAACAGCTTGGAAGGAATGTGGGGGAGGGTTAATAAAAATACATTTTTATTAATGTATGAAAAAAGAGAGAGACAAAGCAAGGTTTTGAGGTTTTAGAAAAAAAGTATTTTACTTTCTTACAAGTAAGGAAAAAGGGCTAACAGGGCTGCAGCCATTTGAATAGGCTGCAAGATCACCCAGAGAGAAGTGATTTAAGCTTTATGAAGAATGTGGAAAAAAAAATCTTAACTTAGCCTGGGATAATGAAGAGACAAACTGCAATTGCCTAAGAGGAGAAAATTTTGATACATGGGACAGAAAGGAATGATCAATGGTTCATAAATGTAATAGTGGTAAACACAGTGACAGGAGAAAAAAAATGTATGTGGCTAATATAATTGTTACAAATTTAGTAGCTTTTGCTGTGAGATCAGTTATTGAGGATTTAAGAACAAGGCAAAAAAAGAAAAAGATTTTTTTTTCAATAGAAGATAAATGTGAAAGTTTTGAAAACAACCAGAAAGGAGTTAGGTGGAAGAAGCACAAAGAAGTGTGCTGTGTTAATTCTGTTGTTGAAGCATTTTGTATTCCCTCATCTTAATTATAAGGCATATTCTCAAAACTCGTTTGTGGAATCTTTGACTTTCATAGAGGTCAAATGCAAATGTGCTGGAGGGGAGGTGAGGGAAGAGCCAAGTGGAAGTGGGGATGTTAGGACAGGCCTCAAACTGAAGGAAATTGAAAAATAAATCCTGGTTTGGCAGGAGAGTACACACTGGAGAACAGAACAGAGGATCTGGGAGGAAGGAATAAAAGACACTGCACCAGAGCCATCTTTGCAGGAGAAGGAGCAAATACATTCCTTGTTGAGATGAGGCTTGGCAGAGCTTACTGCAGCATCAGGTGCTGACGTCTGGTGTTGGAAAAGAGGAGGCAGAAGCAAGGCAAACTGTGACAGACCAAGCAGGGAGTCTGAAGGCATCTGTTTCCCAGCCTTAGGAGGAACATGGGTGGATTGATGCCGTGCACAGTGGTCAGGTTCTGGCCGCTGGCAGTGGCAGCAGGCAGGGGCTGTGTCCAGCTGGGCAGCGAGGGGCCAGTAGGGCTTAGAAACACTTGAATTTTTGGTAGTGGGACAGGAGTGGCAGAGAGCTGTCTTCCCTAATGCTGCAGTCCAGTTTTGCTTTAAATTGCAGTGCACTTCTGTCTTGGGGTGATTTCTTCCCTGGGTTTTGTCTCAAACCGGGACAACTTCCAATAAAAAATAGACTTGAGAAATATCATTTGGATTCTTCATAGATCAACCCCATTGCTTTTTTCCCCAAATTGACTTCTTGTTCTTCTCTGAGACAAGTATTTTATTTACACTCATCAAGTGCTGGATTCAATCACTGCATGTGTTGCTGGCGATGTGGTGGTATTTGAATTCTGAAGCTCTCGATACGAAGAAATTGAGAGATTCAGGTCCTTTTTGGCTTGTCATTTCCCCACTGACCACTGAAAAGCATTGCTGCATCTGTGGATAACTGTAGCCTCCTCAGAGCCTTCCAGTGTATTTAGGACTGGATGGATGTTGGCTTCACACTTAATTGGAAATGCTGGGTTGAGGAGTTGGAGGCAGGATACAGGGAATTCTACACTTTTGGTTCTTCACTTTCTCTGTATTTAAGTGTTCCTTGCTGATGGAGCACAGATGGTCTTAGATTAAGGAAAATGCATGCCAGAACTGCAGGCTAGGCTCAGACTGGGAGTTAAGCTTGACATGAAATAAGCAGAAGGCTGTAATTAGCTTATCAAGAGCGTTAGGCACCTGGCAGAGGAAAGTAGAGATGTAATGCACAATGTAGCTATAGAACAATAAAAATACTGAAATCTCTTTTATAAAACATGGAGGACTTTTCACTGCTGACTTTCTCTTCCAGCCAAGCCTGGTAAGTTCTGAAACGTTCTACGTATTCTTGGTTATTAATGATTTATCAAAAATGCCGTTTTCTGACAGTTTGTGATGTTGAGCACCAAACCCCATTAGAAGTCTAAAGGTCGAAATCTATGTGTCCTGCCAACAAACCTTCCTGGGAAGCTTACACCACACTTGCCTGTGCACCATATGTACTCCATGATTGCAAATATCAGTCAGCTCACTGGTCCCTCTTCTTTTTTCTGCCTGGTTTTTGCAGCCACCTGTTGTGTTTCACCTCTGGCCTAGGATTTAGGGTCACTGGGGCAGAATTACCTTTTGATTTTCAACAGAAATGCCTAGCAGTATGCAGCTGAGTAGTCCATGTGCTTCGTGTGCTTCTGCAGTAGATGTCAAAATCATAGTAGGAACAGGGTCTAGATCTTTTTTCTAGGTGTGCTAGAAAGCAATTGGAAATTCAGACATACATCTGCTGAACTGAATAGGGAAAGTACAAAGACTCCTTTTTAGCTGAGGGTTTAGAATTTTTTGCCTATATTATTGAAGCTCAAAAACTATTACTTTATATCGGGGAAGAGCAAGAGGGAGAGTCTGGTTTCACTTAAGTTCCTGTGGTAGAGGCAGGTTCAGGCAGGATCTCTGTTTTCAGCCTGCTTTGCAAAACTTTCCCAATTTCTCTGGCTTGCACAAGACTGGCCTTGGCTCATTAAAGTAGTCTCAAAGCGTTCGTTTGGTTTCAATAATGCAGCTTTCACTTAATTAAAGATTTCCAGTGCCTTTTTTTTCCCCCTTTTGGTTGTACTACACTAAGCCTAAGTGCATAACCAGAAAAGAATGTTGATAGGATAAAATAAATCACATGCACATTTATTTGTTTAATTGTGCACTTCCCCCTTTTTTTTTCCAAGCCAAGGCAAGGCTCAAACCATGTTCAACCTCTTACACAATTTTAATGAGAATATATTGCAGTGTTTGTCATCTGAAAGAGTATTAGCACCCCCCAATGCAATAGATGTGATTTCCCTAAAGAAAAACAGGAGGCGCAGAACAGTGAAAATGTCATCTTAGTTCTTCATTAGTCTCTTTAATACTGCATGAAGTGCTGATTTTGATTCCTGAATCTTAGATTAATTGTTGTGAGAATCAGACCCAAATTGGACAGTTCCTCAAGCTTATTTTAGCTTCTCAAAGCAAACAAATAAATGCTGAACAAGTATATTCAATGATGTAACCTGGAGAGGAATAAAAAATGCAAGACTTCCCCACTTTAGAAAGCTGATAATACACAGAGGTTTCACATGTGCTTCGGTGATTACATTTTTGGTTTGAAGCATATATGAAAAGATTGCTTTTCATAGCTGAACCCTTAATGTGGGTGCACTACATTGCACTCAGTTGACTGTGTAGGATTTGTCCATAAGCAGAAGAGGGGAGAATGCAAAAAATGTTTAGTGGAGAACCCTTAACATCTCTCCATAAGCAGTGAGCTTCAAAGAGTTACAATAGCAAGGAAACCCAGAGCAGAAAAATGAAGGAGAACAAAATCGCTTTGCTTAATGCAGAAATACAAAGGCGACTATAGCCATGGTAAATTGATTTTGTACTGAATATATGGGCTGGTCCATTGGAGGGGGTTTTGAACCTCCTACTCCAGAAATCATTGTGCAAAACAGTAAGAGGAGGCTGCTTAGAAGTCTTGTCACATCTATCAGCAGAGGCCACAAAGAAGAAGGAGGGATTTGGTTCTGAATGGCGACTCTGCCAAAGAACATAAAGGGGTGGAGATGGACATCTTTTGGCGGTGGAGGAGCCTCGAAAGAAGAATTGCTTCCACTATATCAAGGAAACCATTGCTGTGACTCCATTTGTTGGCTCACTTCTTAGAAATAGCTTGTTGTACCTTGTTTGTATCAACTGAAGAAAAGAAACCCCCCAAACAAGGCCTGTTATTTACAGAATAAACAGTGCTGGTGCTATAAGAAATAGTGCTATGTGATACCCACCTGGCCAGTGACAACTGCACCTGCCTGTACAGGTAAATGCCTGTGCATCAGCTGTCTTTATATTCCTGACCTGTACTTGACTGCAGTGAAATTTTTCTTCAATTATTTTCCGCTCAGTATATTTTAACCTCTTTATTTAGTTATTTTATTGATTTAACATATAATCTTATGTCTCTATAATCTCCAGGACATTTTGTAAATGTTTGTTATCCTAAGCTGTAAACTGAATGTGACATGGCAAGAAACCAAATTCTGCTGTGGCTGTTAATTACCCAGTGTGCTAAAAGTCTCATCTCAGTTTCTGTATGCTTTTGATCTTCACTAATAGGAAAATCATAGTCATGTTTCCCCAAAATCCCCTCTGCTGTTCTCCAGTTCTAGATGTTGTCATTCATTCTAAACTGGCTATAGGTGAGAGCTTCAAGGTCTTTTTTCACTAGCATCCCAGTTTACTGAAACTATCAATTTATATTTGGGCCCATACATGTTTTTTCATGCTTAAAAGCAATAGCTTTCAAAAGATAAGCATTCCCATATAGAACTTGCAACAAAATCACTGCACTGTTAAGCACGTTCAAGCAAAATGAAGATCACCACAAATGAATTCATTGTCACAGACTGACATTTTTCTTTACATAGAATGATAAAAATACAAACACTAGATAGTAGAAACAGAAATGCAGTGCCATCTTTATCTCTCTCCTTCAGAGCTGTGTCTTCCTTCCAAAGCATTGTGTTGGCGTGTTCATCTAACATTGCAGGGTAAATATGTAGCTGTCAAAGCTCAGTGTACAGTCAGAGCAGAGTGTGCACTCCTTCTTTCTTTATCATTATGGACAGCTCTGCATTCCAGCATCTTTGTACCCTACACTGATTCCCCTCTCTTTGGACATATCCTTGTGGCATTACATTAGTGCTTGTATTAACTTTAAGGGTCTTCCACAAACCTGCTTATCTCTGTCAGTAAGAGGTTTACCCCACTTTGAATCAGCCCATTAAGCCAGCCTCTCTCTTGCCCTTGGTTAGCGTGTGTTCTCCTCTTGCTTTCTCCCATGTGTTCCCTCTGTGTCTCAGAAGAATCCCAGCCCTGATTTAATAAAACTCTTCTGTGAGGTTATGAAAACCTCACAATGAGTTATGTGGCTGCTGAGCTGTGACCTTTCCCTTTTGTGTGGTTGTGCTGTGTTGTCTCTTCCGCTGTCCACTGCTACCTGATGCCTCATTTATTATTACACTTTACTTATAATGCATTTTGGCAAGGCTATACCTACACAGGCTTACACAGGCTTGCACAGGCAGTCCTGGGCTGCAGTGGAGGCTCACAGGTCCTATAAAAACTGCAAATTTGGGTGACAAAGTTCCATTATGTAAAAAAGCTCAAATTCTCCTCTGTATGGGATTCAGCATCAAGATACAAATGTTTTACAGCAGAGTTACTGAAAATAAACTTAAAGCAGTGGCAAGGCAATCTGCTTGCTTCAAATACGAATTTTAATTTGACAACACCTAAGACTGAGACGGCTGCTCCATTGTAACATGTTCTTTGTACACTAAAATTCCTGAAGAGCTGAAAAAAGCTCTGTAACCTGTACATGGCTGTTGTTTATCTTAGAAAATACCGTTTCAGTTTTAGTACTTGGTATCAAATGTTCTTTACTAAATCTTTAGACAATCGTCTTTAATAATAAGAGTTTGTACTTGTACAGTGCTTCCATTCGGGTACACTGTAGAAACCGTGATCTGTTAAGCCTCACACAATGCTCCTTTCAGATAAGGGAATGCATGGTTTGGAGCTGTAAATTCCTACCTGACACTGCAGAGAGGGGGGAGTGTCAGATTTACAGACCTTATGTTGTTTAATGGAATCTCCTGCAGGACAAATGGAAGTTAAAGGCACAAAACCTCAGATTTCTTTTTGTAGATGAGACTGTGGCCATGCCCCAAGATGTCAGAAAAAAGTGGACTGGATGCATGGAGTCTTGCCCATTGTTCTAATCCCTAACCCAGCTCTCTCACACACCACTGATTCAGTAGATGTGTTTTGTGACACCAACAAAAAATGCTGTCTAAGAAGTCATTTGTGCTAGACAGTAAAGTTTTTAGTCCTCAAGGGAGCAAAGGTCAGTGCTCATCTCTGCCTCTGACATGCTCAGTGGCTTTTCCTAGTTAGTTGACCTCTTTGTGCTTCTGGTTTTCCCTTCCTCCCATGTGCCTGTGTTTTCTGTTTAGATTATAAGTGCTCTCAGACAGAAATTCTCTCCCACAGAATGTTTGTATACTGCCTAGAAATATGAGGTCACAATCTCAGTTCACTCCTCTACGTGCTTCTATAATACAAGTAAATAACAAGGGACTTTGAAGCTGTGAAAGAGAGAAAATCAGGAGCACTGTCCACCTGAGAAGAATTCACAGCAGCAAAAAACGTTCTCTGAAAAAATAACATTTGCAGTTGAGAGCAGATTGTGCCTTTAGGCACAGACACCCAGCTGTGGTACAGGGGCTTACCCACTTACTGCAGAGCTGTGCACAGGAGGAAAACTATGAAGCATTTTACCTCAGCATTTAACCTGAGATACAGGAAACATGAGCAGGGTGAGTGACCATGACTCAGGTGAGGTATGGGACCTCATTTGGGCTGGGATAACTGATCAAAAGAGTAGACCTCCCTTACCTGGAGTCTGGGGCCCTGTTCTGACTCTACTCTAAATCAGCAAGGCTTAAGAATGAAACCAAAGAGAACAAAGTCTTCTGAAAACTCTCCTCCCTGTCTGCTGGTCTATTTAGAGCTGATGGACACCATTCTTTTGTGCAGTAGGTGAACCAGGGCAGAGGAATGTATCTCAGACTACTGCATTTCTCTTTGCAAGGATGAGATAACAGTCACATGAGACAGAGAAACATGAATATCCAAAGATGATATTATTTGGAATGGAGTGAAACATCCATTCTTAAAATGAGCACGTCCTTCTTTCTGATGGATTATTCCATCCTTACTATGCCAGTATGAAGCATGCACTTCTTCTGTGGCATGAACGAGTGAGCGATTGTGTTCAGCAGCCAATAAATGCCAAGCCAAAAGCAGTCCCTGCATAGTAAGATGCTGACATTTGTTTGTAGAGAGAAGGTCTGATTCAGAGATTAAAGTTATGGGAAATAAAACCCATGAATGGATTTTTTTCACTTGTTTGTTGGTTTGTTTACCAAGCTCCATCTTCCAAGTGTTACATTTGAGGTCTTCCCCAGCTGAGTTACTGTCCAGCCACTCCAGAAGAGCCATGTGACTGTGCCAGTCTGTTGTTTGGCACTACGGGTTTAAATGGAGGAAACAGCTTGAGTTTTACCACATCTTGAAGGATATGAGGTCACTTATGGGAAATCAATTAATAATTTGATAACATGCAATGCAATTCCCTTCATCCAAACCCCCTCGTCTCCCTGCAATGAATCGACTGAATTCCATGATCATTTCTCACACCTGTCACTGCACACAGCAGTCATCTGCAATTTGTATACTGCAGTGTGAAGCAGAACTAATTATTGAAGTTTGCCATTCTGTTCTTTTGGTATTAGTTATCTTTTTATCAGACATGCTTATCACAGTTTTAATAAATTACCGGTGTTGGAACCTCAGAAATGGCCTCTAGGGTATTAAGCTACTGTGTTTTATTATAAAAAAGTTAGATTTCAAAAAGTTATTTCTTATGGAGCACTGGAAATGTTACCTGTCCTCAAGAGACAAAAAACAATGCTTCAAAAAGGGAATTTAAGTTTCGACTTTTAGACTAAGGCAGAACTTATGGAGACGTTCTGGAGGATTAAATAGGGAAGAAATAGCTAAAGAGTTGTAGAAATGTTTTCACAGTAAACATCATAGAAATATAAGAACCTCTTCATGGATTTTCTGCATCCAGCCTATAGAACTTCTTTAAAAGATTTTTTTTTTTCTTCTAAGTGTTTCTAAGACAAAAATTTGGAATCCAGAATTTATCAATTTCTTTTAAATGCATTCAGCATTTGCAATCCAGCATTTGCCCAGAGAAGGGTAGATCTACACTGCTGCTATATTATGTACACTATGAAGTATATAGAAATGTAGGGAAACACTTGTGAAATGGATTTGTCGTTATCAGCAAGAATCCATGGGTGATATTTTAGACATCTGAAATCTGTTCATCAGTATGGATGGAAAGAATGAGGCTGGCATCTTGTATGGGATGAACCAGCCTCTGAGCAGCCACTGTGGGAATGATCCCAATTTAGCAAAGTCCCTAAGAATGTGATTAAGCTAAACTGTCCAGTTGGGTGTGTAAATATTTGCTTTATTTCCATGTAAGTTGCCAGATTTTAAATGCAGGACAGAAACATGGTCCCTCCATGTTCTTCTCTCCATAGACTTCAAGAAAAGTTTCCATACCTTGCTGTAAAATGAGCTGATCCAAAAATATTTTCCGAATGTAAATAAGAGATGAAGAGATTTTTGGCCTGCATATGGAATCTAGGAAGCAATTTTTTAAATTCTTTTTTTTTCCCAGAGGTCCATTTTTCTGAACATACTAGTGCCTTGTACTAGTATGGAAAGGAAGATGTAAATAAATACACAGGGAAAGGAATAACTCTGCCAGCTCAGGTCTCTAGTGCACAATAGCTGTCGCAGCACAGCACCTCCTGCCCTCCTTCCTCATGCATAACTCAGCAAAGGATGATGTGACTGGCAGGCTGTGCTCGGGGTGCCCTCGCAGCACAAGCGGAGAACCAAAATCACCTTGCATTCCGTGGGCAGGTTGAGAAGTCTCCTGTGGGCACTGAGGTTTGATGGAAATGGAAACTCCTGCGTCAGCAATCCCTGCACGCCTGAGCCTGGGACACAAGGTGCTGCTTTTGCTTCTGCATCTGCTGACAGTAGCAGAAACCTGAGGAACACAGTACCTTCTAGAAAAAGCTGGCATCTCACAGAATCAGTACCTGATTTGAGGGGGGTTTGCTTGTTAGTTTGTATTGTTTTGTTTTGTGGTGGTTTTGTTTGCTGGGTTTATTTTTGTCTAGTAAGCTTGTACTTCAGAGTTTTTTTGTTTCCTTTCAAATACACACCATGTGCATTCTGGTGTTACACATTTTTCCCCTAATAGGAGAGAACAACATGGTTGTGGGTCTGTTTGCAGGCATGCAAGTGGTTCGCATGGAGCACTTGTTTCATGGAAGTGAGGTTGGTAACAGATAGATAGGTTTGTAATAAAACACCATAGATAGATGTGTAATTAACAATGGGTTTAATTGATAAATATCCATGTAACATGTTCTCTGCCAATCTTAACTTTCCAGTTTTAAAGCAATGTTCTGGTTTTGCATGAAAACCTGCAACCTCTCTTGTGCGAGTACAGTGCAGGGATTAGTGTATGCTTAATCTATAAATTCATATTGTGGTGTTGAAGTAATTATAAATTGCTGACCTGAGTGTACAAGCTGGTCCATAGAAGTCTAAGAAATTTTCACATTAACAGTTGTGGATGCACATAACTATTGATAACAGGATTTGCTAGTGACAGGCAGGCACTTTGGGTGCCAACGCCGGGATGTGCAGGTAATTAAATAAATGTATCTAGAAAGCTGCTCTCAGCAGTGCGTGCTGAATAACTGATGTGACAGCACATGATGAGCTAGAATTCTAGAGCACTGTTGATCTGCAGTCGGAACTGCTAGCAAACTGTGAAGCTCATAATTTATTGGGAGAGACATTAACTCTTTCCTTCTGTGTCCGGGTGTGACCTCTGAATATTCAGATATGAATAGTGGCTATTGTGGCCCATTCCTGTTAATTTCTAGTTGGGCAGTGTTGCACCAGGTATATGTGATTGTATGCACAATTACTTCTCTGTGATTATCTCCTTCATGGGACTCCTAAAAATGCAGAAATAATACACAAACATGGAATTTAAATTTTTTTAATATTTGAGAAAATCTGCCTGTGTAGAACTCAAGAAACAGAGATGTGAAGGACCATCTGTCCTTATATATAGGCTGAAGGGAGGCACATTTATTTGCATTTTCAGTTCAGGGACAAAGTTGCTTGTCCTCAAAGTCTGTCTGCACAGGTGGCTGGGCAGTCCTGCCCCTGGTTTGCATGGCTCATCTTGCACAGCAGCTGCAGTCCTGAGCTGTTCCCTTCATATGGCACACAAATCTGGGTACCCCTATTCTGCAAATGGGCCATGTGGTTATAGAGGAGGTCCTCAAAGTGGCTGGAAACACTGTTAGAAACTGCATTTCTTATGGAAATGCATGAGGGAAGAGGTGCTTGAGAGTTTGTAAGGAGGTAGCATGAGAAGCTGGAGTGCCCTTGATAAGGATGTCATGGGAGGAATTGCTGACACCCTGACAGACTAAAAAGCTGTTTGCTTGGTTGCTTAAGCACATGGCAAGTACATACTGTCCTGTATTTGGATATAGCCCTGCTCCCAGGTTTGTCATGTCTTCATCCAGCCTGTCTTCCACGACCCATGCCATGAAAGTTGTTTTATTGCACATGGGTCCAGAGATGTGTACTGCTTTTGACTGACATATGTAGCAGGAGGTATAAAAATAATCCCAGATGTGTTTTCTAGGGCTGGGAAACTTAAATATCTCAGACAACTGAGAAAATTAATCATAAATTCAGGATGATATCCCAATAGAGTGACCAAAAACATCTGGTGGATACAGTTTGTACCTCATCCAAGTGTGCAGAGGCAGTTAAAGCAAGTTTAAAAAAAGAAAAAAAAAATTTGATTTATTGAGGGAGCTGAGGAAAGGGAGGGGAGGCACCATTGTTCAAGAACCTGGATTTTGAGAAGTATTATGGTCAGGTAAGGAAGCAAAAGTACAAAGCATCTCTCATAGTGCTGTGGTGTTATGCAAGTGTTAAGTACGTCTCTGCCTCACTGATAAATATATGGGTACACACAAAGACACTCCAGAGAGAGAGATGGTTCTGAAAGTTGCTCTGTCAAATGTCCAGTAGTTTGATCCTGGGACAAAATGGGTCTAAGGCAGAGGAAGAACACACGTTCATCTGTGCAGGAGGGGCTTGGGCTGGATACACCAGTGAGAGGACACACAGCATCAGCATCACACAGGGACTTGGCACAGAGGAGCCCAAGGCAACAGAGGTGACAAGGGTGAGACTTTTTGACCTGAAAAGACAGCTGATCAGTCTTGTAATAAAACCAAACAATGCTAGAGAGCTCATGTGAAAGCACCAGGCTCAGAGATCTGAGCCTAGCCAGGTCCAAGGCAAGGCCACAGCCACAGATGTGTGCAGGCTCCTGGGAGTCCAGCACAAGGCCTTGTCTAGGCTGTAGGTCAGCAGACCTTGCAGTACAAATATTTAAGTGCACATTAGCTGCTTGGCTTTGCAATTATGCTTTTATTATTGTCAAGATGTTCTGCTTTGCAGGGTCATGAATATTTTCTTTGAGTCACCAGAGGTCATTGGAGTTACTCAGCCCTCAAGCTAGCTCCTCCCTGTCCTGCCAAAGACATGTGTGGGACTTGTAAAACATGCTCTGGATTGCCATACTGCTTAATTATCATCTTAGCTCTAATGAAGTGTACCCTGACTAATGGTGCAGTCACAAACAACATGTTGCTATAATTTGGGCCATCACCAAAATCTTCTTTATCACTCGACTCATCAAGGTAGTGCTTCAGGAGGCTGAAGGGCAATGTGCCTAATAAAACATTTCGGCGCATTAGAACATAGCTGGAGGAGAGCAGTGCTCTGACTAGAGCTATGTTTGCAACATGCCTCGAAGTTCTGTGGTGCAGGTGTCTGGCAGGAAGAGCTGGGTGACCCCTGGGAGGCCAAATTCTTGTGTTGCATTGCTGCAATCCCACATGATGCAGCGTATTTGCAGAGAAGTAGCATCGATTCTGAAGCTTCCAATGATTTTTGTTTTCATTTTCTCCTGTCAAGCATTGTTAAGGTAAATTGGGCTGTATGATGGAAAGATCTCTGCTTTTGAAATGGGAAGAAGGGCCTCCAAATAAGCAATCTCTTTTCTGAGTTTTTTTTTGTTTTGTTTTTTTTATATTAAAATTGTTGAAACTTGATTACAGGTACAAGGACACTGTGGTTTAATGAGCATGGGCTAGAGCTGGGATTGTAGTCCAGAATGCTGCTGTGCAGTTGCTTTGCTGATGTCAAGGGCTCCGGGTAGTCACCAGGCAAAATTCCTTGCTCTCCCGTGATGGTTTACAGTGTGAGCTGTCATCCAGTGACATTCCCTCTTAGGATATGACTGAATGATCCTTTCTAGCAAGGACTTATCCCAGCTCTCACAAAAACACTTCTGAGGCACAAGGTTTGGCCTTCACCATGGATTGGACCGCAGTACATGGGAGGTATTTCTCAAGTGGCTTCCAGGGAAAGACCTATGCTCTTCCCTTCTCACATCAGATCTTTGCCTGTGCTTGTAAAGTCTTTATTTCAAGCCAAATGGGAAAGAATTCTCAGCTAATGGAGAGATGCTTTTTTTTTTTTCCTTTTTGAATGAGATAGGAATATTCCTTCCCCAACTGTTGTATATAAATGCATTTCCTGGCTGGTTCAATTTCTCGTAGCTCTGATGAGTGTCTTCGTGGATGTGACCTGGGAGTAGGAAACCTCTCTTTTCAGTGGTTTCCCAACTTTCTCCTGAAAAAAACCCTGGATTTATCGTGTGTCAAGGGGACAATTTCTATGGCAGCCCATGGTTTACAAAGTATATTGGCTGCAGTGAGAAGTTCAAGAAGAGTTCAGATCCAGACTGAACTTTGAAGATATTTTCTTTGTTGGTAATGGACTGAGGAAAATAAAATAAAGAAAACCTGGCTCTGTTAAGGGAGCTTTGGATTTTTATCTGAACCTTGTGAGCCTGGCCTTTCCCTATGTAGCAGAGCTGTTTTTCTGGTACTCAGAATGATGTATTATGTATAGTATGGATATTTTTATGTATTTTCACCTCCAGCTAACAATACCTGCTTGAATTTGTTAGGACTATTTTTAAAAAGTGCTGAAGGGAGGAAAATTGGGGAGGGCACTGAATAGTTTGGTATGTTGCTAAATATTTTAAATCTAAAAGTTCTCTCTAATGCAGCTTTTCTGGTCTTGACTTTTTTTGTGAAGGAAGGGGCTGTTCATTCTAAAGAAGTCAGGGGCAGCTGGGGACCCCACATGCTCTCAGCCCCCAGTCAATAGTGCCCTCAGCCCTAATGTGTTTTACTCTACCTCAGGACCTGACCCCACCTGTCTGGCATCACAAATCACCATCAGCCTTTTTCCCCTCTTCTTATCTCTCTGAGTTTCACCTCTCAGCTCCCAGTTTTGATCCAGCTTGATTCACACCAGGATTATTAGAAAGTGATGATCTTGGGGGTAAATTTAAGAAGACCAACAGATTTGTGCAGAACTGCTGGACATTGCTGTGGGGAATTTTTCTTTTTGGTGATGAAAGCTGGGGGTTTATACAGCACTGTCCTCTTTAAAAAGAACGTGATGACTTGGTGTGTGGAGCTTATGTCTTGGACCTTCCAGATGAATGATGATCAGAAGTTATATTTACATGTAAATTAAAGTCTGTCCTCTGTGAACATTTCAGTTGCCACTGCCGCTGGACTTCTCATCTATTTATCATTTGTGTGCACTGTGAGCACAGTGGGAGTTAGATACATGTTTACTGTCACAATGCTGCCTTTAAATTGGTCTGTGTAAATTGGCTGGAGATGCTTGCTTTTGTTTTGGGACTCTCCAGACATGGTGGTTGGTGGCATTGTGTGACTTGTGCATTTTGGTTTTTCAGGCAACAGCATGGGGTTCAGATGAAGACACCAGGAGGTCCTGTCAAAGTAAAGGGAAAACAGAGGTAAGTTTCGCTTTGCTACAATGATGTTATGGGTAAATATATTTGCAACATGTGAAATCCACACAGAGAATGTCTGACACCAGTTTGAGCTCGCACATTTGCAGCAGTTTAGCTTTACTACCACATGTGTATAAGGACTACCAACCAAGCCACTTCAAAGGCCCCCTGTCCAAGTTATTACACTTGCTCTGCGTGAAATTGAAAGGTGATTTCACTGCTGGAGAGGACACAATTTGTAACACATCAGGGAGCAGAGTGGTGGCTAGCCAGGGGTAGCATCCTGCAGTGGGGTGTGCGGCCAGGCAGGCTGGCTTAGCCCAGGTCCTCAGCAATGAGCTACTGGTATTCGGCCCCATGGGATTCAATGCTTGCTGGCAGTTAGAGTTCATACTTGTGTAATTCCCTCTAAGGTGAGAATTGAATCTTCTTGCACACTGTGGTCTGTTCAGGTTGAATGTCACAGAGCTGCTTTAGAGGCAGGTGCAGTCTGTTAAACTGCAGTTTGAAGTAAGAATTGCTTGAACTAGCACGTGCTGTCCCAGAAGTTCAGAGTTTGCAGGCATTTCTGATCCAGCCATGGGTCCTTTCCACTCTTCTTCTGAGAAGCTAAATGAAGGCATCTATCTAAAACCTGGAAATGTTTTGATTTTTCAAATGTGATATTCGTGCTCTTCAAAAATCGTCAGGCTTCAGCTGAGAGGGCTGCTATTGTGCTTAATACAACCCTGCAAAGAGCTCTCAGTCCAAACCAGAGGAGCTGGACAAGGGATAAGACAGGACAAGCACAATCTTTGCTTAGACACGGATAATGAAGCAGAGAGTGATTGTGTGGCCAGCCCAAAATGCTGGAATCTGCCACATTCCAGCTGCTTTAAACACAGAATTATCTGATCTCCCATTGACAATACTAATATTGTATAATAAAGTTTATGTGCTTAGTGTATTAACTTCTATATACACAAAAAAAAAGCTAGCTGGAGTTTTGCCAGATAAGCAACAATTTGCTTCCTGTAGCTGTGGAGAACATGAGTATGGGTATCCTAAAACATGTGTTTCATGTAGCAACTACATTATGCAGGAAATCAACATGGAGGCAAAATGGGTCGTGATGGGCAAACATCAAACATGGCCAGCAACGAGAAGTAGGACAAAATGGAAAAACTCCAAAATCCAAGACATGAGGAATTTTTAAATTTGTGGTATTTGCACTTTAGATGTGCAAAGAAAGGCTTTTCCTCTTTTCTTCCATTGTAAAGTGTGTGAGATTTAAGTTGTATCCTGTTGTTCATGAAGAATTTGAATTTGTAACCCAGAATTATTATGTCGACCCCTGGTAAAACCATGCATGTGAGTGTACAAATTCTAGGGTAATTTCAATCTATCTTATTACTGGTATGCCAATGATGCCTTAGGTTTTAACTTTTACATTTTTCAAATTCTGTACTGCTAGTGTAACTGGAGTTTTCTATAGCTTGCTAAATGCTGTAATGCTGTTCTCTTATGCTGTTCGCTGTGCGAAGATAGACATAACAAAACCTCTAACTTGCCCTCCAAGGACATCCCGAAACAAGAACTGTAAAAAACCATCATCTTGGGAAGAGGGGGGGCAAGCTAGAGAAAATCACATCATTGGCTGAGTTCTGGTTAGTGAATTGATATTGTTATAAAAGTGTGAAGCTCTCGTGACCTAGGCATCCATTTTAAGGTCCACTGAAGCAAGACCTCTGGACCCCGAAGTGTGCACCTGAAAGCCTTTCCAATAAATACCACCTTTATTCCTTTGTTCCTGTCTGGTCTCTGTTTCTAGGTAGCCAATTTAAGGCATCATCAAAAGTAAGTAATGGTCTGAGTATCTTCACTGCTGCCCTCTCATGCTGCAAAGCGTTTGCAAAACAAAGTTGTGAGGACAGTGCTCTGAACAGTTGAGATTATGGTGATTATGACACAGAGCTTGAAATCATTTAGCGGGTCCAGTGGCCATGAGTGAAGTTTGGAGGAACAGTAATAAAGCAGACTATTAGACACTTCTTGACGTATAATTAATGGCAAACAAAGGTCTTGACTAAGAGTCTGACAAGAAGACAGGAAGCTACAAAGGCAGAAGGATCCTGCGGTAGCTTAGCAAACACTGATCTCCTAGGTCTGTATCTACTCTAACCTGTGTGCGCACAGCTGGGTCCCCCTATACTATCATTGTTAGTTACTGACCGTGACTCAATGACTCAGCAGCAGCTCAAGAGTGCCAAGTTCAGTCTAGGCAGCTGATGAAGTGCCCTACTCCAGCTAAATCCAGATCTGAGCCAGGATCTCTGCCCTTGGCTGGGTAAATGCAGCAGGTGAGGGCTGCACTATTGTGAACATTTCTGATTCTGCTGTGCAGTGGTGGTACAAGATGCAGAGCTCTCTCTCCCTCAGCTCTGCTTTGTCAAAACTTGACTAATGGCAGGTTTCTACCCGGCACAGATGATTTGATGATAAATATGTTATGGATTGTCAAGCACTTAGATATGTGGTGATAGAGGCTAGAAATAAGGAGAACCTTTGGCTCTTACATTAATTCACAGTGTAGTTTGCCTAAGTTATATGACTAGCACATTTTCTTTGCCCATTTAATAATGTATGTATTTTAGGTGAAGCTTTCAAAACTGCCTCATGTATTAAAATGCCTTTTTTATTGTGCCTGTTGAGTATCTAAATAAGATTCTTCCTGTTGAGTATCTAAAAAAGTCTTCCATGCTCTCTTCCTAAAATGCATGGAGCTGTGCCCTAAGAAAAATAAGAAGCACAAGAATAAAAGCCACAAAATGTGTATCACAGAAATGTAATTATTATGGTATCATAGTTATTTCACATTTGAGTACCTATTGTCCAGAGAAGAGGCAGATGAAAACTCTGGGTCTCAGGTATAAGGTTAGAAGGTACCATTTTTTCTGATGCCTCTGGACATAAATTTCACTTGCTTATTCCTAAATTGAGCTCAGTACCTGTGTTTGTCTGCTGTACCTTTTTGAAAAAGATGGAAAGTTTTTCTTTGAAGGCCTGAAGCAGATGTGCTGCCTGTGTTTTGCTGGCTTGTTCTAATGGCAGATCACCTTTCCTGTTAACATGTACTTTATTTTTGATTTGGATCTGGCTTCAGTTTTGAGTGGCTGGGTTTCATTCTGCCCTTCTCTGCTAGATTAAAGAGCCCTTCAGTTACGAATATTTACTGTTTACACAGAGGCACTTATATGCTCTTGTCAATGCAGTGCTTAGGCTTTTTGATAAAATAAAAAGATGAGTTCTCCAAGCCTCTTTCTCTAAGTCATTTTTCTGCTACCCTCGAATACTTTTTGTCTGTTTTCTGCACACACCAATTTTTCACCTGTATTCCCTTGTCAATCTGTCTAATGCCTGAGTGTCATTAAAACAGCCTTCTGCCCTCCTCCGTTCATATACACGGCGCTTTCGTAAGCTCCTCTGCTGCAGGAGATCATGCAGCATTGCCTGACCACTGTGACTACTAAATCCTTTTCATAGTTACTACTCTTGGGATGTAATCTCCATGCTTATACATAAAGCCCTTTTGTTCCTCTTTCTTTAATGCATAATATAATAAAAAATGTATTTTCTTTGTTGGGTCCAGCTCACCAACCATCCTGGCACATGTGACTATATACATACACAGTGAGGCACTGGCCTCACTGGTAGTTGCTACTTTTGCCATCTTTAGGTTAAATGTTTGTAAAGAAAAATATTGATACTGGGCTGGTACCACCCCAGCTGAGGCTGCACTAGAACTGCACCTTTATGAGTGATTTCACTTTGAGGATTTTTTTCATCACAGTAATTTATCAGATTTTAATCACTTAATGTATAAATTCCTGAACGTGATTTTAAAATTAACTCTCTGCAATCTATCATGCAGTATTAAAACAAACACCTCAGAAAAGTCCCTTTCATTCATGTTATTTTTATCAACTAAAACTTGTGGTTTCCTCAAAGATGTGTACATACTTTGCTTGCCATGTCTCTGGAGAGCCACGCTGGCTTCCACAAGTAATCATTCTTATTTTTGCAGCATTTATAAAGTGTAGCTCAATCAATATCTTTAAGCTGTCCCCTGGAAAACATCCACGTTACAGAGAGACAGTGCAGAGAACAAAGTCAGTGTTATGTTGCCTTTCTTTGTGTCTTCCAAATGAAATCATCCAGAGGTAGTAGTTAAAGTGAATGATGGATACAGCAGAAGGGGAAGAGATGTATTTAATTTCATTAGGAGTTGCTCAGCTCCTAGTTTGTAATTGGTTTGTCTCTGTATAACATTCCACATCCACCACATCTAAGGAATTTTGCCTGACATGGAAAATTTTGGCATTTTAAACATTAGAACTTTGGTCTTTCTTTTGTCTAAGCACTGAATTATTTGTTAACTTTCCAAAAGCATCACACCATCATTTTAAACTGTGGAAAGAAACCATTTGTGAAAATGACAGTGAAAAATGGCAGCTCCTATGTTCTGCCCTAAGAGCTTGGTGTAGCCAGGAGGATGCACTTAAGCCAAGACGATGCACTAAAAATGCTTCTGGAGCAAGACAGAAGTGAGGGAAACATCTGATAGGCATCTAGCTGGGTTGTCCCACTGCATTGCCAGTATAGCTTCTTCCCTTTTTTTTTGTATGGTGTCCTGTTGGTGTGGATGTACAAGGTTACAGGGAAATCCTAGCCCAAGGCTACAACCCAGTGAAATGGGATTGGTGCATAGAAATTGCTGAACTAATGGAGGAATCAGCTATTTCAGACCTTCCAGTGACTTTGTCACACAGAGGATGCTTATCTGGTGGAATTGGGAAACTCCACACCACTTAAGAATAATGGGCATCCAGGTAGGAGATGCACCATAAAAATCTCCAGGGAAACAGAAATAACTGGGAGGCCATCAACTATTTTTATTGCCTTTGTACTTGTTCCTAGAGACCTGAACCTAATTCCTATTACTTCTGCTAATCTGTCAATGCAGAATCAACCCCCAAATAAATTTGATTAGAAGTCTATTAAAGAACATTTGGCTGGAAAAATCATTAGCAATTCTCTTTGCTATCTATTGCACTCAGAGGAGAAGGGTAGTTTGCTTGGGGCCTTGGCTTAAACTGAGTAACAGAATTGCTTGTCCAAAGAAATAAATACAGATATCCGAGAGTGTATCAATAGCAGTACTCAAGAAAAAGTTAGGTCTTGATTGTTTTTTAATAAATTGGGATAAACTTCAGCAGATAAATTCAATGTTTGCTGCACTCTGAAATGTCACTGAAGGGGTAACTTGGAATTCTGCTGGAGTTCTGGCTGATTCTCTGAACTCCAGGTTGTACTCCAGGCTGGCAGACTGTCAGCAACAGCTATTTTTCTCATACAGTGTATAACTGTAAAATATATCATAATGTGATGAAATAGTGTTAGCCTAAAAAAAATAATTAAAAAGGAGATCTCTGACAATAGGGCTTGGGCAATTTATTTAGACTAGAAAGCCATTAAAGTTGTGTCTATATATAGCTATGCTTTCAAAGAAAAATGCATCTGTACGATGAGATTAAGGGTTTATAACATTTTAGAACTCTGGTGTTAAGAGATGACAGAATAAACAACTAAGAAGCATCTACAGCTTGCTTATTTGCAGCAACCTGAAACTTTTTGAATTTTACCTCAAATGGAAGCTGCAGGAGGTCAGCCCCTCCATTTGCTGATCTGTCCACATGAATGAAGGCAGTAACAGGGCACCACTCTTGTTTCTCAGGTTTGAATTGTGCTCTCAAAGCAGCTTGACATCTCTGTGAGCTAGAAGGAGACCTGGTCCTGTCCACAGTCATGGACATACATCATTCACAGACAGTGGGTGAACAGTAACTCTAAATGTGACCAAAAAACAAATAAATGAGAATAGGCTTAAACTGAGGGGGTGGCAGGAAGGGGCTTCAGTGCAGTTTGTTCTGACTGTGAGGTCCTGTGGCCTGAAGTGTTGAGCATTAGAAGTCATGTCCTCTTCCTCTCTCAGAAAAAAGGGTCATTAGACTGGAGAAAAGCAATACCTTCTAAAATTATGGTCCTATCTCAATAAGGGGACCAGTACCAGGCAGTTCTGAGGAAGGAGCAAGAACCTCAAAGTGTATAACATTCAATAGGAAATTTCATAGGAAAATCAGAAATATACTTAATTCTCTGGCAGTGAGCCACAGGTTTTTAGCAGATCTGCCATATATTTAATAATAATCCTAACTAATATAACTGAGTTATTCTTATTAACCATATAAATATGCAGTCTTCCCCCTTTATTTAAAACCTTAATCTCTTGATCCCAGTAATATCTTCTGGTGATGAGATTTGCAGACTGATCATACACAGATTTAACTGTCTGCTCCATAATGTGAGAGCAGGATCCAAATATTGTCTTGTCTGGACAGAGGTGGGTTCAAACTTGCCAAATTTTCTGCTTATATTAAAGCCCATCTGAATTTTGCTTCCTGAGTGCATAGAGTTTTCCAGCCACATGGAAGAAACTGCATGAAATAGCTCCTATTTTCTGTAGGGGTTTGTGAGATCATTTTTCTAACCAGTTGCCTCAGCTATGACTTGTTGCAGAGAGCATTGTATTGAATAACTTTTCAGAGCAAATCCAGGCTGGTTTAAAGAACACAGAGAGAAGGTTGTTCCTTGCTATTTATTTTGAGAATGGGGTAGAAAGAGGATCTAATTAAATCTTCCAGACACCGTCTCGAGAAAAATCCTGCAAACTGGAGCATTTAAGTGGTTTTGTTTCTTCTTTGCTTTTATTGGAGGCTTCATAGGCTGATGTGACTAGCCATGGGTACAGCAATAAGAAACACGAGATGAGCACTGTATTCTGCTTTGGGCCAGGCAGGTTGGAGATGTGGTCTGGTAGTGAGACCTTTGTGTCTGTCCTCTAACTCAGTGCATCACCACAGCGAGTCCAGCACCTGCATTGTTTCGATTCACCCAGCTGAGTGACAGACAAGGTACATCTGTTTCAGAACTTTACTTTAAGTGTATAAATTGCTTTGAGACCAGTGTGTGACACGAGCACATTATCATTGCTCTTCCTCCAGGATCATGGACTGCTGCTACCATCATCAGTAAGGCAGATCTAGGGAAAATGCCTGCTTAGCTAATTCATAGGAAGAGCTACAGGTGGATGTGGCCCACACCTAGCAGCATTGTTTTTAAGCAGTAAAAATGGAGTGAAATTGTGCAACAGATTCATCACTGCCAGTGGACTGTAGTACATGACTTTCCAGAGAAATTATTTTTGAGTGCTATCTTTTCAGCTGGGAAGATTTTTATAGAAATTGAAGTTTGTTGATCTGTAATACAGTTCTGTGCAAATAAAGGGAATTCTTCAAATTAGGATTTTAGATTTTTGCTGGACAGGACTTTACTTAGGAGTACATTGTTGTAGCTAGGCAGGAAAGGGTCCAGCAACATAACTGGTCTTAGCTGCTTTAGGTCAGAAGCTGTGCTCAGACCTTGCATAAAGCAGAGAAGGGTGGCAGTGGAGGGGGAGCAGATGGGTACTCTCTTATTGTGTGAAATTTTAGTACAGAACTGCATTCTAGGTACAATGGCAAATCAGTAATATTCTGAAAACAAAACTCTGTTGGGAGACCACCTAATACTTTTTTTTTTTAACAGCATTTGCTCGAGAATTTTTAGTACTTTGTAATCAAGTATATCGTGGTCCTAAAATTATGTGGGATTGAATGTACTCTACAGAAAGAGGAATTACTTAACCCAGTCAGGAAATGCAGACATCTCTAGGCAGGGAGGAACTGACAGGACTCCCAGCACCATGCAGCAATGACAGGAGAGGGCAGAGAGGCTGGCAAGCCCTTTGTCTTCTTAAAGGAAGCAATGGGACCACTATTCTCAACACACATCACGCGGGACTGTGCTTCTCAAGGTCCTGTTTGATGCACAGTCACCATGACTGATCTGCTTCTGAAATAAAAAGGGTTAACAAAGCTATGAATCTAAGCTTTCAGTTTTGGGTGTTAGGCATTGGGTCTGATTCCTGCTGCCCCTGATTCCCCTCAAGACTCGCAGCACCTGCTCTGTGGCACTCTGTAGCCTCTCTCCAGGCTGGGCAGGTGCTCCTGGGCTGGCTCTGGAGTGTGGTCTGTGCCATTCGAGAGCAAGGATCACATACCATGCCCATGCAGTTGCTATCTGTGGCTAACACTGGCAGGTTTCTATGTTGAATCCTTTCCGTACAGCAAATCAAATAAGATAGTGTGCAATCCAGCTAGGCAAGCCCTTTACTGTCTAGATGACAGGGTGTGTTTTTACACTGAGTCTTGCAGATGAAGTCTTCAGAGAAATGTTCAACAGCATGGAGCGCTGTGAGATGGGAGCTTGCAGAACGATTGAGGCTTACGGGAGGGAGATGTGGTGCTTGCAGCTGTAGGCTCAACTTAGTGGCAAATGATGATCTATTGGAGGGAAGAAAGCAAAGCAGCCAGGGTAACCCAGCTGAGGTTGCTATTTTTTAACAAGTTTCTTTTCTGTTTATGGTATAACATAATAGGCTTTCTTCCCCTGGAGCCCAGTGTGTAGCAGTCATTGTGCATACCCTCTACTCTGAGGTGGCCCAGGGCCCAGGGCAGGCAGGCTGCTGCATCCTCATTGGGGCTCTTTGGGTGATCCTTGGGGCAGGTGGTTCTGGAGCCTCTTGCATTGCCTCTGGGAATTGCACACTAGTCTCTCATCTCCTTTTTCCTGTGTGTATTGTTAGAAAGTTTCTGCCTTATGTGGCCTCTTCCTCCCCCACTACTTAACTCCAGGAGGTGCTCAATTAGCCTGATCTGCACTCCACAGGTCTCTGGATATGAGGCACTGGGGAGAAAGAGAGACCATGGCTCTCTCTAACAACAGAAGCTGATTTTCTTAAAAAAAGGCAACTGCAGCCTTGTGCTACCACTCCAGCACAGCGTGGGATAGCAGGATCCTACACCTTTGGGGACTGCCATGTGGAGGGAGTTGCCCATTAGTACCAGTAAATGGTCAAGCTACTGAAACCAGAAATTTGCTGTTTCTCACTGGCCTGGCCTGAAAGAGAAACTCCTTCTACCATGGAAAATCCTGAGCACACAATCCTCTGGGAGGCAGGAACTTACAGCCTGTTTGAGCATGAGGTTCTCCTGACCAGCCTGGTCCATTAAAGAGAAGTTCCTGCTGTTTTCCTGCTGGCACTGGTTTGAATTATAGTGCAGACAGACCTGCTGTCCTTCACTGGAGTTTGCGTCTGGGTAATGTTTCCAAAGCTGCAGCATTACTGGGAAAATAGGTCAGAAGTATCATCATGGAAAGAGGGAGAATTTCTCCTCCAATCTAAGCAGAGCACAGAAAGAGGCACTTGTAGCTATGACAAAATCAATCTGATGGATAACATCCTACCCCAGGACTGTGCAGGGCTATGCTTAGAGAAATAACCAGCAAATTGGGCTTGCTCACTTAGACTGCTGGCTGCCTCCCGCTGTGCGCAGCTCGAGGCAGCAAACCTCAGCCCAAGTTAGAGCCAAGAAAGGTGCATTCCTGCTGCAATACAGGTATTTTTTTAATGTAATAAAATTTTCAAACATCCTTTGTCTCTGTCTTGTGTCCCTATAGGAAGAGTGCCAGAACTATGTCCGAGTGCTGATTGTTTATGGCAAGAAGGTTTTTACCTGTGGTACCAATGCCTTTTCACCTGTGTGTTCCAGTCGACAGGTCTGTTTTGCCTCTGTTACAGTGATGGAGAGGGTTGGATACATGCTCTGGGGAAGGCCAGTCATTTGGCAGGCTATCATGGCTGCACAAAATATGTTCTAAATGTAGCTGACTAAAATGATTTTGGTTTTCTTCTTTGGGCTGCTTTGGGGCAATTACTATATCTGCAGTTGGGGAGCAAAACCTTCTTGTTATGGGTGAGCTGGGTCTGGACAAAGTGCTGCTCATGTAAATCTTGGTTATGGCACTGAAAATGGGGAATATAGACAAGCTTAGCTGTGAGTACCTCCTGAGCTGAATACTTTAAAGTTTCTTTAAAATAAATGTCAAAACTCCCTTTGGATTCAAGGGAGACAGGAGCAGGTCCAGAGGAATGTTTATTTGTATGTTTTTTTAAGGCCAGTATGAATTCAGGAGGTGTCTATGGAAGATTAAAAACCTGTGCTTGCACCAGGAGCACCTGATTACAAGTGGGTTTGGGCTTTATTGGCTGGGGAATTACCCTTTGTACAAAGCAATAGGATCAGTGAGGCTCAGCCACAACTTCATACATTGGCAAACGATGGATGTAAAGATCAATTTTCAGTCATCACTAGGATTACATTCTCATAGCTACCCGATTTTTAAAAATTGGGGATTTGCTAGTAGGTACTCATGGGCAAACCAAATTCTCTATATCAGTAAGAAAGTCAGATGCTCTTTAAATTTTCTTCTCTCTCCTTTTAAATACAGGTAGGAAATCTCAGCAAAATCATTGACAGAATTAATGGAGTGGCTCGGTGCCCATACGACCCTCGGCATAACTCGACAGCTGTGATTACATCACGAGGAGAACTCTATGCTGCAACTGTGATTGATTTTTCTGGACGGGATCCTGCTATTTACCGCAGCCTTGGAAATGTTCCCCCACTTAGGACAGCACAATACAACTCCAAATGGCTCAATGGTAAAGTCATGTGGGTCACATCTGAGCAAGAGATGTATTAAAGTCAGCTTGACAGGCTTGTAAATCTTTCTCTCCCTTTTCATATTGAGATCCAGAGTTATGATGGGGAAGGGCTTCTGGAGCAATAATCAGTGAAGCTTAGAAGATATTTTAAAAGAGGCTGGAAGTATTTCAGAGAAGTTGATTTAGAATATAGAAAGTAGGTCTTACAGGCTACTTAACATATATATGGGTCTCTGTCTTGTGAGATGACTAAATACATCATTTTTACAAGAAAACCACTCAAAGATTTGAAGATCAAAACCAACTTAAAGCATCATATTGTTGACCAAGTTCTACAGAATGATAGGCACTCTTTACTTCCACTGACTCAGCTGAAGATGCCTGGTTTCAGTGCAAGATCACTGCAAAAATGAGAAATTTCACAGCACATTGTGTTCCATGTGAATCCAAGCTGATGTGGATTTATAGGTATTAAAAGCAGCTCTTACCCCAGTATGATAATACCCTGCATTGAGCAAGCTATAGAATTCAACCAGTAATCCCTGCACTGAGTCCACACCTTCTGAGTGGGGCACTTCTTGTCTGAGCAGACTTTAGTGATGGAGACCCCAGTATTCCCCCAATCTCCTTTTACCTAGGTAAATTGACCAGATATTTGAAATCTTTCTATTAGATTTCAGGACATTTTAATTAAAAATAAGAGCGGTGGGACTGTGCGCTCTCTGGAGCTTAACAAAACTGAACTAGGCTGCTGCAGGCATACTCAAGTCAGTATGGAGACCTGGAGTTAAAGGAAAAGGATGTCATCCAGAAAGACTGCGAGTTAGGACTAAGATGCATCATAGCCCATATACACTCACTGAAAACATGCTGCTCTTGTCTGTGCATGAATGCAAGACTCAGAAGGAAGCCACATTGGAACAGGAGAGTTTAAGGAAGACAAACAGTAAATGAAGTTCTGTTATGTGACTGGAAAAACTAATGTGACTCTTGGATTTATAAGCTTGTGCAGCATTGGTGACATGGGAGTAATTTCGTCCTGTTCTGGCCACTTTTCAGCAAGAAACAGAAAACCTGAAGGTGATTCAGAGAAAAGCCATGCAGTGATTCAAAACTTGGAAAGCCTGCCTCACAGTGAGAGACTTAAGGAGCTCAATTTATTTATCTTTCTGAAAAGGAGATAAAAGGTGTTTTGTTCATGATATGGAAGTACTTACATCAAGAGAAGATTTTGGAAAGGATAAAGTTCTTTAATCTAGCAGACAAGTCATGACAAGAACCTGTGATTGGAAGCTGAAACCAGATAATGTCAAATGGGAAAAGAAGTACAGGTGGCAGCTGGGTCAGTCTTTAGTCATTTGAACAAGTCACTGAGGAAAGTGATAGGTGTAAAGCCATGTGACATTGTCCAGTAAGATCAGATCTCCTTCAAAAGATGTGGTCTAATTCACCTGTTAGAGGATCTGATGGTGGAATTACAGGGTGAAATTCTCTGGCTTGTGTTAGACAGAAGGTCAGATTGGGGATCATAGTGGTCCCTTTAAGGTTCATGGTTAGTTTGAAGGAGAAAATTTGACAGGAGATGATTTGCAATGCCCTCCCCTCTGTACCATCATCTGCCAAACTTGCCTTGCAGCAACAGTGGCCTGCCTTTCTCTGTTCTCTATTCACTCCTGGGTTGCAGCTTTAAAGGAATTCTGTACTTCCCTTTTTTCTTCTTCCTCTGAGCACTACTCAGAAGTAAACATTGAAAAAACACCCTATAAAACCAACAGGTTTGGGAAAGGTTTGTTCATTTGGTTGGTTGGTCAGTCAAATATTATTTATTGGCCAATCTTTTCCCTTTACCAAAGAAACTTTTAGGATAAAAGACTATACACTTTAAAGCTTTGTTATATACCCGATTAAAATATTTACTACTAAACCTACTAAATTCCAGGTTCTTTTCAATTCTTGTGAAAATAATAACAAAAATTCTAGGAGAGCACATTTCTCTACTGTCAGTCTCTGGCATGGTTTTGTTTTTTGGAAATAAGATAATCTTTTGTGCCTAAAAACTGGAAAGTTTTTATGATAAAAGCCAGATGTGACAGTGCTGGGAGAGTAGCTGGAATGTTTCAGCACAGCTCTCTGGGGAATCAGGCGGATGCACGCAGTGTATTTAACACATCATAAGGTCCACTTCAGAAGTGAATAGGTGAAACAGCCCAGTGGGAAGGCTTCATCTTGTAAAATGAGTATAGGTACAGAGAATAGTCATGCATATGCAAAGTGTTGAACTCTGCTTTCACTGAAATCAGTAGCAGATTTGCCAATAAAGTAGGGAAACAATGGGGCCTTTCCAAAACCTGAAAAAAGGTACTAGAGCTATAGCCTCATATATCATTATTCCCATCTACTGTTTTTATGTCCTCTGCTGACTCCAAACTCCCTGTGGTCCCAGCTTTGACAGGCTGCATAAATGGAGCTGGCAGTGCAAAGCATTGAGCAAGTCAGTGAGCATGGATTGATTTCTAACCTATATAAATCTCTTCAAATGTTTGTTTTTCAGAGCCTAACTTTATTGCTGCCTATGACATCGGCTTGTTCACCTACTTCTTCTTCCGTGAGAACGCAGTGGAACATGACTGTGGGAAAACAGTGTATTCTCGTGTGGCAAGGGTTTGCAAAAATGATATCGGAGGGAGATTTTTGCTGGAGGACACATGGACAACCTTCATGAAGGCCAGGCTGAACTGCTCCCGTGCTGGAGAAATCCCTTTCTATTACAATGAATTGCAAAGCACCTTCTACCTTCCTGAGCAAGATCTGATCTATGGTGTCTTCACTACTAATGTGTAAGTTGCACTAGCTTTACTGCCCTTCCTCTATCCCCAGCAGCCTGGGACTGACAATGTATTGATTTCTCAGACAGTCTGAGCAATCCTTTTTGAAAGATCGTTTGGTGAACGTGAAAGGATAGATAGGTCTGTGTTATCCATCATGACAACATAGCCTCTAGGACAGTGGTTTTAATCCATTGTTCACAGATTCCCAGAGTCCATAAAAGGTGACTGTGCAGTTTTAGAGTAATTTAATTTGATACAAACCTGGGTAGTGACAGATTTCAGACTTTTTCTAGGGACAATGCAACTTGTATAGTTTGGAGAGATGATCTAAAAATGACCCAACAAAAACACATTAATTTCCAGCCAGGCTAATTGCCTGGACAATCTGACACAACTGTGTGAACACTGGAGCTGGCCCATGAGATGGACAGGTGCACACACTTGGGAGACAAGGGTTGGAAGGAGAAGAATGAGGCAGATGGGATCACAACAGCCTAGATTGAAATCAACATCTATTGCTGTTGAACAACAATATAATAGCAAGGTCATAAGACCACAAGGCATTTAGCATTTCTTTACCTCTGCCACAGACTGTTTGAGGTCCACAAATCAAAAGCAGCCTCGGAAGTCTGAGGGGAAGGTATGATTTCTGATACTTCTGATCATAATCACCTCTTCTTGGCTTGATATTGAAAAAAATTGTAATTGGAATGATTTAGTGTAGCTGTGAAAGCAGAAAGGAGAAGAGGAGTTAATTAAAAAATATATTAAAAAACTCATAATGTATATTTTTAAGTCAGGAAAACTCAAATAAGTTTTTCTCTGATGCCTAAGGCTAGGATGATAAGTTTCAAGCTATAACCAGTCTGCATGGTATTGAGTTTCAATAATACATGTTCTCCAGGGGGGTGTTAGCCTGACGTGTAAACTAGAGAATGAAAATCTGAGTAGTTACTCCATATGGCAAATGCTCAAAGTGCCTTCCTCATGCTGGGCAGCCAACTTCTTGGGGGCTTTTGTGTGCAGTGCTGTACTGTCCAATATGAATGAGGGGCTGTTCCTGGGGAGCCCACAGAAAACCAAAGCAGTGAAGCCCCACTGAAGTACAAACCCTCCTGTTTTATTGTGTCACCTGCTGGTGTGACAGGGCTTGAACTTCAGCCCTTGAAGTCACAAAGCGTCAGCCCCAATTTCTTGAGCTAAAGCGCTCTTAGGAGCCTCACTGTGAGTCAACAGATCCTGAATGTTCTTCCTCCTCTGTAAATTCCAGGAAATAGGTAAGTGTTTGGCCACCCTCATCCATCTTCCATGTTTTGTTTCTCTTCCGCCATTGCCAATGTCAGTCAAAAGTGAGCCAGCAGAGAAGCAACTAGAAAAAATAAACGTGATTGAGTGCTGCACCTTGACTGTGGACTTGGGGAAGATCTGTTCTCGGACTGAAAGGCACATGAGTCATTCTCTAAAAACATTTAGAGGGTATCAGCCAAACTTCCTGAACATTAAAAGGAAATCTGGCTACTGCTTTGGGCACTTGAGCTGGCCCTATTTTTTTTTTCTTTTTTTGCAGTTGGAGAGGACTTCTGTGCCCATAGTGATAATGTTTTATCTATCCATTTGTTCATTTGTCCAGCCAAGAATGGAAGTTGGAAATGAGAAAGTGATTAATAACTGTATTTTATTTATCAAATTGGTGATGTTTTCGGATGATCAAGAAAGAGACATAGACTAGCTCTGGCTGGAACGATTCTCTTCTGCTGTGTCCATCTCCCAAGTTTAACATGAGATGTGATAAGTGCTATCTGTCTCCTCTGGGTACACTTGAGTCATTCTTTGTACATCAGGGATGTAGGATCTCTCTTGTATCTTCTGGAGACAATATAATATGCAACATTTGTGTAATTGAAGAAATTAGTAATTGATAATAGCTGAAGTTAGATCAAATAGCATTTTGGGTCTGCAACATGGTGTTGTTTTAAAAGTTCAAAGAGAAAATGTTCCAATTTGTCATCTGACTAGAGAAATAAT
Source organism: Erpornis zantholeuca (assembly GCA_013400515.1). Classification (NCBI taxonomy): domain Eukaryota; kingdom Metazoa; phylum Chordata; class Aves; order Passeriformes; family Timaliidae; genus Erpornis; species Erpornis zantholeuca. The sequence continues at coordinate 90,460 of VZTN01035362.1, read as the reverse complement.
GGTAATTATTCTTTTAACTTTCACTGGGACTTATATCATGCTGCATGAGCTCTGCATACCAAAGAGGGTTAATTTATGCATCAGTCTGAGTTTCTCCATGATAAAACACCAATGCAACACAAAACTATGATTGTTGTTGTTGTTGTTGTTTACAGGTATTTTTTACTTTGGAGGGTTCATGTTTAATGAATTTAGGGTCATCTTATAACAAAGGGGAATTAGTGGTTGTGGTAACACCCACATATAGATTTATTGCTTCATGTTATGTTATACCCAGCTGAATCAGTGGGAAAGAGAGCTTTTGGGGGAAGCTGCTGATGAAATATTTAAGATGTTTTTATTAAATTTTTTTCTGGGAGGTAATAGAGACAGTATTAAAACCTCTTTGAACTTAACCCATTCTTTAAACCAGCTAGTTAGTCACAGGAGGTAGGAGGTGGGAATAAAGGAAGTTGTCCTTCACACCAAAACACAGGGGCCAGCTGCACCAGTTGATGTCACTGGCTTGAGACTGGGATCAAACTTTTCATAAGGAGGGATGGGAAATATTCCAGGCCACAGATGGAAAGGAAAATGGTCCACAGATTTAATGGAAAACCTCTTCCCTTTCTCCTTTCAAGCAAAGAGAAAAGGCTGAACTATGAAGTCCTTAGCAGGGCCCTAAAAATATCCTTTTCTTTTTTTTCTCTAAGTATTTTCATTAGACTAGTGGAATTTTATTCTTTCTTTTCCTTTTTCATTTTCTTCCTCATTGTCTTTTTTTTCCTGTGTGCGCCTCAAGGCATTTACTTGTCATCCATCATTAGGTTTGTCTTAAGAGCTGCTGTCTGTGAGCATGCACTGCGTCAGTGGTGCTCAGACAAAAGTAGAGAAAGGTTTGCCTGGTGTTGCTTTGACATGTTCAAAGTGAGCTACTCCATCATTCTGGGGATGGAAGGGGCAGGGGGGAGCAGAGAATAGGAAGGCAAAGCAGGAAGTTCTTCCTGATGTTGTATTGCTAGGAAGAAATATGCTGTGAAAGAATCTGTTCTTCTGCTTTCCAGCCTGGAATGGTGAAGAAAGGCTTTTTTTTGTGTGTGCAAGAGAGTGTAATTATTGGTTTAGTTAAAAAAAATGTGTTCTTTTCAGGCAATTCAAATTGCTTTAATTAGCAGAAAGATACATACAGCAGGGCTTGGGTTATTTAAAAAGCACCGTGACGAATCAGTCTCTCATGCTGGCCCTATTTTTAGTTTTATTTTGATGGCTTTTTCTCTAAACCTTGTAGTTTTCCTNGTGTTTTGTTTCTAAATCTATTTATTTTCATAAAAAAAAAAAAAAAAAAAAAAAAAAAAAAAAAAAAAAAATATGGAAGGGGAGAACTGGGAGCAGGTTTGAATTCCAGGTCATCACATATCAAATGTCCCTCTGGGTCAGTTTTGTTGAGGTCACCATCTAGGAAGTGCCCTCCAACCCTCTTGAGGCAGGAGGAGAGGAGCTGGCTCAGGACCCTGCAGGAATGGGTCTTCCAGGACTGAAAAGGAGCAGCAAAGGCCAACTGATCTGTGAGCAGTCTGATGGGGCAGCAGAGCACCTCTAATACAAATTCCTTTCCTACAGCAGCATCTCCCTCGCTGTGCCTCCCCAGGCTGAGTGTATGTGGTGAGCAGTCTGCCCCAGACAGTTCCTGTTCCCAGCTGGGAACACACAGAAGTGAACTGTGGTCATTGAAAACAGAGGTTTTCATGAATTAGCAAGACCTTTTTGTGTGCTGAGCTTCTGTCAGAACCAGCTGGTTTGTCACCTTTTCCCTTCCACTGCATGTATATATATATATATATATATATATATAATATTAGGCGATATATTTTATAGCTGAAGATTTCAGGAACCTGTAGAAACAGAATCTCACCTTGAGAAACACCAAAAGATTAAAAATTAGGTTGTTTGTAATCAATAAAGGTAAATGGGTTGTTAAAAAAATAAAAATAAAACCAGACACAAATAATCCATGCAAATTAAACTGTATTCACCTTTCTTGTCAGAACCGCTTCCATGGCCCTTAAATCTCTGACATTTTAAAACCAAACTTAAAATTCATTCTCAAAATTGTCACGCAAGTCATCTGCATTTTACAGTTTATTTTTATTTTTTTTTACTCCCTGTGAGATTGGTATCACTGTACATCTACCTAGCAATTTACATGTATTTTATTTGAGTGGAGTTTGATGTCTGTTATGATGAAAATGTCAATGTTCTAATGATTAAATTGATTTTTTTCCCCTCCCCTTTTCCAGAAACAGCATAGCTGCCTCAGCAGTGTGTGCCTTCAATCTGAGTGCCATTACTCAGGCATTTAATGGCCCTTTCCGTTACCAAGAAAACCCAAGATCAGCCTGGCTGCCAACGTTAAACCCCATCCCGAATTTCCAGGTACTGCTGTTGCCCTTCAGTTTACTGCAGTCCCTTTTATGTTCTGTCACTTCAGTGGGTTGATTTGTGTGGGGCTCATTTTTCCAGGTGGACCCATGGAACAGATAAATTGTATTTCTCCACATTTATGAGTGTTTTAGTCTGTGGAACTCCTTGCCACAGAATTCATGGCAAAAATTGAATGGTTTAAGGAGTAATAAGAATGTTCTGGTTTTTTATAATGATGAATAATTTAAATCTCTGTTGCACTTATCACTGGCACGTGTACTCTGAGGATGTGATTCTCACAAGAGGACATAAGACATGTCCCTACTAAAACTGGAAAGGACTGAAAGCTGAAGCTGGACAAAGTCAAACTAGAATGGAAACAACCTATATTTTTTAAACAAGAAAGGTAATTAACCACTGTGACTCTGTAAGGAAGTGATGAATTTTCCATCACTTCATGGGGCCCCTAAGGCTACCAGTGCTTCAGTGGAAGATGGATGACTTTCTAACACAGAAGCTATGGACTTGTTGCCACAGTAACTGGTGGAAGGGGAGACATGAGGATTGTCACAAGGGTTCCTTCTCCTTTTAAAATCGTTGAGTTTATGAATGAGCAACTTTCCAGGATTATCAGTTTAAGCAATTTTGAAAATTATAAAACAACTTCAGTTGCTTTATCACCAGATCCAGTCAGTGTGGTGCAGAGTACGTATGTGACAGCTCCAGCAAACCTCAGTCTTCTGAAGCTTGAGCCCATTTTACAGCTCAGCTCCTTCCCACCTGGGGAATTCTAGGGAGGACAGACTTGTCTTCATGTCCTTGCTTCCCCACAGCATATCCTTTCAGCCCAATTGTCTGAATCTGGCTCTCCTTTATTATGGCAAATGTGCTGAGGCTGCCTGTGAGTACCATCTGCCTTCAAACTGGTGATGTCAGGGACCTTCCAAAAAGAACTCTACAGTCGCCTGAAATCACAGCTAGAGCAGATGGGAGGCAAGTCTCTGCTTCAGGCATGGACAGCCTTGTCTTCCTGCTGAGGAATCTGATTTCTCCTCCTCAATTCCCTGCTGGCACCCGACTGAGGGCTCCTGCCCATACAAGGTGGGTCAGGCTTGGCCTCTTGATCACCTTCTCAGCTTGATGCACTCAAAACCAAGAAACAAAGCCTTGCTGAAGGTCCAGCCATGCCAAATATAGCCAGGTTTTTGATGACATTGTTGTTCATTTTGAGTTTAAGGGGAATATTAAGGCAAACAGAATTGAGGACTTTCTGTCCCTTGCTGGGCTAACCCAGAAGGAATAGTAAAGGACTTTGGAAAGGAATAGTAAAGGACTTTGGAAAGGAATAGTAAAGGACTTTGGAAGGCATTTCCATGTAGTGAAGTATCAGATAAAATGTGGAGTGTAAAGAATGCAGCAGCAAGATGGAAGAAAAGGGTCAAAGGAAAATAAGGAAAGAAAAAGGAGGTATGTGGTAGACAAAAGAAAGATTGCAAGAAAGACTAAGATGTTTTTCAAGTACAGAAGGAACAAGAGGTCAGTGAGGGGCCTTTAGGAGATGACGGGGGTAATTTAATGATAGAAGAGGCAGATATTGCAAAAACATTAAATTAATCTTTTTCCTTCAGTGTTCAGAAAGAAAGATGAGGGAAGCATGCCAGAATCTTTTTTTCTTGCAGAGAGGAAGGAGAAATAGTGAAGGATGCAGAGGATCAGGACAGTGCAGATAATCAGGAAATTAGAACAAAACAACATTAAACCAAACCAGAGGGATGCTGTGTCAGCACGTGAGCTGCCAATAGACCAAAAGGATTATCTGTGACTCGCTGAGAACAGAAAACAAAACCAACAATGACATTCCTGCCACTGGGGCTCTTTTTAGGTGATTCTCTAGAAAGGAAAGTGAATGAGCAGAAAAGCATCCAAAGGAAGACCGTGGTGTGAACCAGGAGTACAGGATACAATAAAAGAGAGAGATCTAAAAACTCTTTAGGATGTGGGATGAGTCATGAACTAAAAAAAGACCATTGCAATAGAAAAAAGCATTAAAACCCACCTGAGGACTCATCAAAAACCCACCAATGTTTCCTTAGTCTGGCTATTCAGGAAGATGCTTAAATTGATTAAAAAGTGACCATGTTTGTAGGTGGTGAGAATTAATATAACTGTGTTCTCCTAGTTCACACGGCCACTAGAATATTGTAAGGCTTAGTACACCAGCCACTGCAATCCATATTTACTGTGTGAATGTGTGTTAAATCCCTGACAACTCATTTTAGCATGTAGTAAGAGAAGGACTGCGTGGTGCACCTGGGAAAGGCAGCGACACCACCATGAGTTGCTGTGATGCGTATCGAGAGTGTGCCCATGGGAAATCTGTACACTGCAGCTCAAAGGCTGTAAATCAACATCCTAATTCTCAGTATTCTGACTTTTCTTCAAGGAAAGCCCAAACACCTGGACCCAAAATGAAGAAAAAGAAATGTGTGGGATTTTTTTCTAGTGGAATTGCCAGGTGTGAGTTTCACTTAGTGAGTAGGGAAATTGTCCATAGACTGAATATGGGACTCACTGTCTCCCATGGTCCTGGGAAGATAAATACCCAGCCACCTCACTGCCTTTTGGAGTAATGAATTTTCTGCCCTTCATGCATGATGGGGAAGAGTGAGATCCAGCCCCAGCTACTGACACAGACCAAAAAACTAGTGCTGGCTTTTAAAAAGAATTGAATTCTAGAGATTAATGTAACGTGGAAACCCAGGCCTTAAAATGCACTATCCACCTGGAGGGTCTTACACTGTCTAAAAGACACAAGATGAGCTCTTTTTCTCCCCTGTTCCTGCTGGACAAGGGAATTGAGTCCTGTTTCAGTGCCTCCCTTTGTGCTGGAGGATGAGTGGTCATGGCTTGATCTGCCATTTGCTGTCAGGAGAGAAGTGTGGGGTGGGGTAGCTCGTGGTTAACCTGCCTTGCTTCAGACGCAACTGGGGGGGGCCTGAACAGAGGGGAACACTTCAAATAAAAGCAGTGTGGCAAGTTTGGCTCTTTTATACAAAACCAGTCCATTTTTAGGTTTTTTAAACTCCAGGTTTTGTCCATTGTACAGACTGAGATGCCAGGCAGAGTCTGAAGATTGTCTGAAGTGCTTCAAGGATTTATCACCACAAAAGCTTCCCTCCACTGCTACCTTTAAATCTTTCTACAGCTAGTTTTAGTTCTTTCTTTTTCTCCACAGTTTGTTAAAGCTTTTTGCCCTTCTACTGTGCTGGTTGAGGGTATCACAAGGGAATGAAACTCCACATTGCTGGTCAGTGGACCACCTAGGAGAAAAGTTTTCAAAGAGTGGGCTACAGGCCAAATCTAGGCTAAGGGCCTATGATCAGGCTACATGCCTGATCCTGTGACCTTCACACAGACCCACCTCCCCAGCACATCAACAGGACATGAGTTTCCATGCTGAGCTGGGGAGAAGATGCATTTTCTGAAATTCCATCTTCTGTATTTAGTGTGGGACACTGAACGACGACAGCCCAAATGAGAACCTGACGGAGAGAGTCCTGCAGGATGCACAGCGCTTGTTCCTGATGAATGACGTGGTGCAGCCAGTGACCGTGGATCCCTATGTGACTCAGGACAGCATTCGATTTTCCAAACTGGTGGTTGATATTGTTCAGGGCAAGGATACTCTCTACCATGTAATGTACATTGGAACAGGTAAGAGCATTAGGGCTTCAAACAGTTCCTCCTGCTTGCTTGCAGACCGAGCAGGCCTGGGAGCCCAGCTGTGAAGTCCTTACACGGTTGTCGTTCAATATGATTTTGGCACAAAACTGCATGGAAGTTGTTTGCCTGAGTAAATTAAAAGCCGAATGGAGGACTTGAGGCAGAGTCCCAAGTGATCAGACTGTAAATCTCCATTATGTTTAAAAAGACCAATAATATTTTTCTCCCTCTTATAAAAACATGTTTCAACTAATCAGGCTAATAAATAACAGTGGGGAGGAGCAGAGGTCACTGGAATGCTCTGTGGTTTCATGCGTGTGAGTTGCCTCTCAGTGCTGACAGACCCATCTCTGAATAAGCAATGATAATGCATAACCTCCAGGCTTGCCCAGGGTTTTAATTGTGTCTTTCTTTGCACTTCCATGTTCCTACTGGTGTATGACTCCCAGTCCTTTCGGGAATGGGCATGCACTGAAATGTAAGGCAGATAGGGAAGCTGAGGCCAAGTGCTTTTTTGTGGGAGCATAGCAAGCCAGTGGGGGAATTAAGTGTATGATTTAGTCTCTTGATTTCTACTTCCATCCTCTAATTAGCAGGGCACATTGCCTCTTGTGAAAAGCACAGATATCTTGGATAAGTGAAGATGTTGAAGAAGGACAAAGTGTTATAAATGGTTGTCTTAGCCCATATTCATACTAATGATAGAGGTTAAATTAAATAGTTTGATTAATCAGAGCATATGGCCAGCCTCATGGGTATAATGTTGTTATCCACTATTGCTGAAGCTTTGACTTTAGAATAAGATGGATTGCTTCCATAAGTATTAACTTAATCTCACATCTGAATGCAGAGTCATTGCCTCATTCTCATGTTTAGAAGAATGGACCTTCAGGACTGTGTCATCATTTATCTAACTTTTACCACCACTTATTTCAGAAGTAATCATCTTGGTTTATTATTTGTATGTTCAGCAACACTCCCAGTATGGGAACCTCCATGAACATTGATTTTGATGAGAAGATTGTACTTAAATGGAAATACAACATGGTTTTGCCAATATGATATCTTGACATTTAAAGTGAGGAGTCCAAGCTACAAAGCCTTAGAGAAAGCTGGAATACTTCCTGCCTCATATCATTAGTGTAGAAAGGTCCACTGCCATAATCTTAACTACTTGCCCATGTTTGCTTTCTGGCCCTGGTTACTGGTGGCTGAAGAGTAAGATCTGCTGGAAATGTTTAAACCTGTGAAATGCTTCAGTAGAGACAGCCCTGCCCAGAGGCATCCCTGAACACAAACCCAGTCTTGAGACTAACTGAGCCCAAACTTCAGTCTTGTTCCACATGTAAGTGAAAGGGAAACTTCACACAGCAGCCAGCTCCACCATTATAAATTGCTGAGCTTTGGCACCAATGCAGAAGTTACTGGAACAGAAAGATTAAGTTTCAGGAACAATTGGGGCTGACAGACCTCTTGGGGGTTTCAATGCAAAATGGTATGGTTGCTCCCTTTCCCCCTGCATTAATCTCCCACAGCTTAGCAGATCTCTAACTTGTTTGGGTGAGAGCACTGTGAGCACAAACATGTATGTTTCTGTGTATGCATTTCTCATGTCATAACATCCCCTTGTCAAGCTGGCTTCTTCCAGGAAAAGGATCAATTAGGTCTGTGACCCATGCAGTCATTATGGAGACCTCAGAGATTTCCAGTAGGGCTGCTGCATCTGTTGTCATTTGTTATGACATCAAATCACACTGATCTGTTCCATAAACCAATTAAGAAATACAGACACAAGGCACCAGAAATGATTCCTGCTATCCTGGGTCACCTTGCTCTGTAACTCACTGGTAACAGGATCAGACTCCTCTGCCTCAGTGCTCCAACTGGGAAATACAGCCAGGTACTCACTGTCCAGATGGTTCACATCCTTCTGGATTCCCATTAAAATGCATTCTCAGGTGGTTTCTGGTCAGGATTGTAACGATGTAGTTGGAGCTCTCTGCCATGGGCAGCAGGTAACTCAGAACTAGATTAAACCAGCTCTGTAAAGATGACATTAATATTTCACTCTTTAGGTGGGTATGAAATGAAGTCATTGCCTCCAAGATTTACTCATGCTTTGTTTCTTGTTCTGTTAGAGTATGGCACCATCTTGAAGGCCCTTTCTACCACTAACAGGAGTCTGAGGAGTTGTTATTTAGAGGAAATGCAGATCCTCCCTAATGGACAACAGGAAGCAATCAAGAGTCTCCAAATCCTACACAGCGACAGGTCACTCTTTGTGGGTTTAAATAATGGAGTACTAAAAATTCCTTTGGAGAGATGCTCCATGTACAGAACAGAAGGGTAAGTAAATTTACAGCTCTAAAATATCCCACTTCAGGTTAAAGAGAAAAGCACCAGGGTAACATATTCCAGTCTGATTCAGTTTAGAAAGCTTTTTGTTTCATCAATAAGAGACAAAAAACACTGCTGAAGTGCATCTCCTGATAGATACATGCATGACAGGAGCAATGAGGGTAAGCAATATTTTTTCTGGTAAATGTTAATTAGTCCTCCCCAGAAATTAATCGTATGTTTACCAATGAAGGGCTTCCAATATTTACTTCTTTTTTTTTTTTAATTTCATATTTCAGTGTTGCTTTTATTAAGTCTGTGTGTTTTCCTGGTGGTTCTTATTGGCAGTATGGCTGAAGGTTTCTGAATTTGGGTTGCAGCCAGCCTCTCCTTGCTTATCTGAATGATCACCTCTCAAATATATGATGAGGCAGGGCTGGGCTGTGTGGCAACTTGTTATTGCTTTTGGAAATCAATAGCTCATCTCAACTATGTGTGACACCTCTTACACCTGGATAGATTCCGTGGCTTGATTGTGCTTTATAAAGGGAGTAGGAAAAATGACTTTTTCTAATTGTCTGCCTTGGCTCCAGAGCAGTCTTCCACACTGAAGTGTAGCTGATTTTTGCATCCAAATGGTGTGTCTTCATTTAAACAGGTGAAAGAGTGAGATAGCAACTCTTTGAGACAGATGTTCATATAATCTCACTGAGTGTTGCAGGCATTTACTTGTTCACATCTCTTGAAAATATTTTTGCTTTTGCTTTGCTTTCCTCTGTAAGAGTTTTGTGTGAAACTGATGTCCTCTGTGCTAGACAAGGGGAAGGATTTTGTTAGCAACATCTAAACGGATTCCATCAACATCTTCCATGGCCTATTGCAAGTTGTCCCTGTTCTCTTGCCAAAAAAAACTGATATAGAAAATGTCACCATAATTTTATTTTCAACAAGTAGAGTTTATCTATCAGCTTGTATTAAATCCATGTATGTCTAAATATAAAGGTGACAGCTCTCTATTTTCACTGAACCTCTTAATTATCCCTTTCAGAAAATATAACTTGGTCATTACTGCAGTTTGACACAGAAGTTTTTAATGTTTAAAGGTTTAGCTGCTTATGCAATCAGATGGACACAAAAGGGTTTAATAAGAGAGAACCACAGCTGGAAAATGCCATCCTGTCCTCAGCCCTTAAAAGCAGAGATTTGAAAAGGTGGAACATAACAGCTGTCCTCTTCAGGCTGTTCTGTATAGCCTCAGTCTGAGAATATTTATGTGTGTATACATATATATGATTCAGTTTCAAGAGAAATGAGTTCTTCCTTTCCTTTCCTGATCTTGAGTTCAGCTTTCCTATAATTTATAGGTGCTGTCCTATTTTCACCCTGCCCAAGTACTTTGTTTGACACTTCCATTAAAATTCAAATGGAGGTTTGCTGAATTGCCTTAAAATGGGACAAGCAAGAAAAAAAACAGTGACTGGAGAGCAGAGTGGTGGGGTATCTCACAGGAGCACCATATTTAGGACCTGGAGGCTGCAGAGCAGTCCCCTACTTGTATAAGTTTATCCCAGCAAAACTCTGTCTTCACAGAGGTTCCCTTGCCTGCTGGTGACCAAAGGCAGCCTCAGTTTTATGCACTGTGTGGCACTGAGTCCTGGCTGAAATTACTGGAAAGTTTGTGTACCAGTGCTGATCTTTTTCTAAAACACACTTTCTGGAGGCACTTTTGAGTGAAATAAGAAAACAGCCCAGTCCTTTAGGGCAGGGAGACTTAAGGTTTGCCTCCATTGACTAGTTTCATGATAGAAATTAGCAAGAGAAAGCAGCCACTGGGCAATATCAAAGTACATGAGGTAGGGTCTCCTAACAGCGTGGTGGGATGTGATGTGGCAGGTCAGAATGTGCTGAATTTGGGTGCTGACCATTTTGTGTACTTGTGTACGTTGCAAAGGGTCCTGTACCCTGCAGATGAGTCTTGTGGAGGGACTGTGCATTTGGAAAAAGGAAGGAAAA
>VZTN01035362.1:2335-79340 GCA_013400515.1 Erpornis zantholeuca | reverse complement strand
AAAGGGATAAGGATTTCTGCCATCTCCCTTACTGTTTGTTTATTGACACGGCACCAATTTAATCTCTTAAATGGTGACCAGTAACTCAGCCCCATGTCTTGATGTAGTGGGTGTCTGAGCAGTGTTTTGTGTGTGCCCACTGACCTGTCTCAATCTGTCTTTTCAGAACAGCCACTCTTAGCAACAGGGCAACAGGAAGACATCTGTAATGTCAGCTGCCCAAATTTACAGGCTGGACTTGGCTGCAGGGACCTTGCCTTGTGCATGTGTGTTCCTGGCGTTTGTCTTTCCTGCTCTCTTGAGTGCTGCTGTTCCCCACTCACAGGAGACTCTCAGGAAGATGTCCAACACAAGAAAAACCTACAAGTCCTTTGAACATGCAGAAAGTTTTGAAGGTTGCTTTGCTGGGTGGTAGTTTGGCTGTTCTTGCTGCTGAATTTTGCATGGCTTTGAAATCTGTCTAACTTCGCTGCAATTTTCAAATGAGCTTTGATTTTTTACCTCAAGTTGCCCCCAAGCTTTGTGAGGAATATTTGAAGAACCAGTACTTCAGCCTTATCACTGACACCACTGTATCTTTAGAATGTGCCTGAACAAAATTGCAAATCTGAATTTCAGAGAGCTGAGGACCTCAGATCTGGACTGTTATTTTCAGGTGGGATGTATCTGTAAGGCGTAGTTTAGTAATTTTTTCAAAGACTGGGGTGCAGTTACTCTTTTTTAGAATTGCAGTCAGACAGGTAGGAAAATGAAGCTGGTTGTTACAGGGAATACTTTATGATCTCTTTGTGTTGACCCTTTGCAGCATAAGAACCGTGGGCCTCTGAGCAGACAGAAACCCTGAGGGGGGATTTTGATTACACATTTAAATGAGGAAAAGAAAATGTTTGGAACAGACAGTATCTTGAATACCCAACTCTTCTGCTTTCCTTGTCCTGAGCAGTTTATTTTAATGCATTTTATCATGATATTCATCCCTTCCTTTTCCTCCTTCCATAATATTTTTCTGCATAAAACTTTCAGTTTAAATGATGCAAGTTGTAGGTTTGGATGTACAGTGTGGTTCTGGGGATAGTTTTGCTTGCTTGTCCCCTCCCTGCCGTGCCACGGGCATCTCCCAGGTTGTGTCTGTGCCACCTCAAGTTACCTTCATGTCAGTGTGGATCCTCCTGCTTCCAGAGCCAAGTCCTCTTGCACACATCTATGACATGCACTTATCTGAAATCTTGCCTGCTTTTTTGACCTGATTGCAGGGAGTTTGCTGTTGATTGATGCTGAATTTTGAGTGATGCCTCCTGCATGGCCTAAATTCTGCCTCACATCCCCTCCAGCCATGTACTTAATGCAAAGCTGGCAGAAATGACTCAGCTGACAAGGACTCTTATTTGCTGACTTGATATCTGTGTGAGAAACATAGCTCACCTCTAAATAGCTCTGGGCCAGTGATCAGACAACTAAGTACATATAGGTGAGTAACTCCTGAAATGGCTCCAGGAGGTTTTTGGAAGAAAAGGGTCAGCAGCTGCACTAAAGAAGCAGAGAGTTTTCTGCCCTCTTTGTCTCTGTCCAAAGTGGAATTGCAGCTCCAAGCATGTACCACGTCCACCTTTAAGGGTGTTGGGATATCACATGGAGGATTGCTTTGGAGTTTAGTGGTATGTTCTTCTTTTTCTTTTTACTCCTTATATGATGCAAAATCCTCTGTAACAAAGGAGTGAAGCACTTGAATGTAGGATTGTAAAACCTGAATTACAGGATTGCCATATTCATGAGTGAAACCATTGGGGAATTTGGAGAAATAACATAGTCTGAGAAGACATCTAAAAATTTTCCAGTTTTGGGGAAGGATTTAATTGAATGCAAGCTGTAAATCCTGTGACTTCTTCATCAGAATGATATTTCCTTGAAGGACAAACAATGAACTATTGTTGGGTAAAAAGAAAAATGTTTTAAAAGGTAGGAGAGGGAACAACAGAGACACTTGTTCAGTGGAGCCCAGCATCCAGCAGATCGCTGAGATGACACTGATGGCCAGATTGTTCATCAAATATCTTGAAAATCCAACACCTTTTTCTGAGCTGAGGCTGTTGAAAATCTGGCCCAGATTTTGTTTTGAAGATCTTCTCCCTGAGAGTTTAAAAAAATATTCAGCACATTGAATATCCGTTTAAAAATAGAGGCAAAAGGAAAGGTAACAGACTACAAAAATGTTGTGATAAAGCTTAATCATTAATTTCCATCTGTTCTGGCTGATATGGCCTCTCCACAATTAAGGGAATTAGCTAATTATTGTATCACCAATAATGCTGAAAAGCTTTGGAAGACTTCATAGGCAGAAAGGAGAGTGCTCAGCCCAATGTTTTGTCATCCACAACATCCAATAATACATCAGAATAAATCACTAAACATCTGGTTTGACATTCTGGTTGCATTTAAGAAAATAGTGAGACTCCCACTGACAGAGAATGAAGACATCAAACAGAGCCATGATCACTAAAGCTCTTGGAAAGAATGAAGTTTGTAGATGAAATGGATCTGTGTTCTTTAAATAGAAGTACAAAATTATACCATTTTCTCTATCCTGACAACACATTTGCATCTGCTGTAGCAGGCAATTACTCCCATTTTCTTTAATGTAGCTGTTTATGTATGTAAAGTAAAGTGCATGCATACTGTTTGCAGGATGTGGACCTTTAAGGTTTGAAGGGTTGGTGAGGTCTAAGGAACGTGGCTTTCAGAACAGCAGTTGAAGAGCTTCACTTGAATGGTCTGGGAAAGGGATGTGTCTGAAACTGGAAATAAAAAGCAGACAAGGGTAAGCAGTAAGGCAGTGAGCTGGGGCGTGTTTCCTGTAAGATACCAAAGAGATTGATTTTCAGTTTCATATTATTTGACATTATCTTTAATGGCATGGAAGAAAGAAAATAGCATACTTTGTAGATGGCATTTAAGTATGAAGGAATCACAACAGTGAGGAGAGAAATGCAGTGCAGGGCCAGCAGGGAAACCAGCAAGAGACTGAGCTTGAGGAATAAGCCTGTGCTGAGATTTCTGTTGAGTGTGGCACTTAAAATGAGAGAGGACACAGAATAGGAAGGGGCTCTGCTCCCAAGCAGATGAATTATTACAGTTTTTCTCATTTCTACTAAGTGCTCAAACCAATGACATGCTTTATGTTAATTTTAAGCAGCCAGTACCCTTTTAGGCTCCCACTTTTAGTTCTGAAGTCTGCAGATGACCCTGAGTGAACAAAGGGGGAATTTAGCAGTAGCTGGAGTCCAGAGTTATACAATTGCTGAAACAGATGAAGGTCACTTCAGAAAAAGCCAAACAAAATCAGGGCTCACTTCCTTTTGTCTCCTTACTATCATGACTATGTTGCCAATTCATTTTGGGTTGCCAGGAGGGAGGACATAGGTTGAACATGGCAGGGCTTTTGTTTGCTCCCTATTTTTAAAGCATCCTGCCAACATGACTTAGGAACAGTTTAGTGTATGGATCCTTTTACCTCCAGGAGGTTGGCTTTAGGCCAGCTCAGATCAATGCTGTCTAAAAGTCATTACCATCTGATACCTGCTAGGTGGGCTGTGTGAAATTACTTTCAACACAGTGGCAACTGACAGGAAAGCATGTCGTTTTCTTGGAATATGTTATGTTAGTATGACATCTATGCTATTGTTATACAAACAAGATTAATAACTAAAGCTACCAGCAAGCCCCAGGGCAGATATCCATTGCATCTGTCAATTCTTGCCATTTGCTACTATTATGTCATAAGATTTTATTCTAGGCAATGGTCACATTCAGTAACATGGCTCCTGATAAAAGGGTCTGCAGTCTTACTGCTGCTATGGCTGGTTTTCTTCATGTCTCAAGCTTCAGGCAGAATTTGCAGGGTAAAACACAGATGTGTCCAGTGTTAATACTGAATTAATGTATTGCTACAGATGCATTATTAACTTTTTATCAGGAGATATGCTGCTTTACCTGTTTGGGGAAGAGGAAGTATCTGGAGCCAAAGCAAATTTGGTTTTGCTGGTTCAAGGTTCAAGTTTAAAATTTAAGTACATATAAATACATAAAATATGTATGCATTATAGAAAAATATAATATTGTACAGTCTAGTGTCTTCCATGTGTCAAAATACCCAAGTATTGTAGAACTATGGAAACACCCCAGTCTGCAAGAGGTAAAGCTGGATTTCAAGAATATCCATTTACTTATGTTCTCATGTTAGAAAGAGGAATGGACATTGTTTGATGGTGTTTTTATCATTACATAGGAAAAAGCACTGGAGAATATGTAGCAGGACCATTTTGCTCCTTATACAGTGTTAAAATAGCCCTGCATTAGGAGGGAGATATGTTTGATCCTCAGGCTGTAATGGATGGTCTAATATTTAGGAATAAGTATGTTGCCTTTTCCAACATACATTAATCTACAAAGGCTCTATCTAGTTGAATCTGCATCTTGTTGAGCAGAAAATAATTACCCAGAGCTTAACAAAATCCAACTTTCACAAAGGAGCTGCTTGAATATGGATTACTTTGTGCAGCCTAGGTGACAACTGTAGGCTATTTTCAGGTTTCTTTATCATCGTTCACACTGCTTTCTAAGTTTTCTGCCTTTGCAATTTTCTTTCCCATCCTTAGCTCCCAATTTTAGCGTAACTTGTGCTCTTAAATCCTCAGCATCTTGCAGAGGCTACATAAAGCACCTGTCTGCATCCCTTGCAGTGGGTTTTCTCTTGCCTAAGCCACCCTTTGCCTGCCTCCACTTACACCACCACAAACTACAGCAATTTGCCACATTCACATAGAAGTCTCAGATCTGCAACCACAGAGCAGAAGCACGGGAGCAGAGCACGTCTTAATCTGACAGCTGCCTCCAGACACTGACTCACACAGGGCAGAGACAGGGAGTAACACTTGAGTGCACTGATTTGCCCAAGCTGCCTTTCCAAAAGGATGTCTGGTCCCCTCTGCCTCTTCCCATATGGCAGCCCTGGGGAGCATGTTTTCTTAAGGCTCAAAAGCCTGCTGAGGCTTGGAAACGGTGGTGCTTCGCAACCCAGACAAACATGCCCCACATTCAGGAATTCCTTCTGGCTATTCCTTTCATTAGGACTTTAATAGTATCTGAGTTTTCTTGTGGATGAATGATCCTGTCACTGGTAGTCAGACACCCTCTGTACTTTTGTTTTTATTAGAGGTCAGTTTTGTTTGGCACAGTGACAAGAGTTTCTAATAGTGTTTGTGAAGGAACACTCTTTTTTTTCTTTTTTTTTAACTAATCTGTTTTACCGATGTAAACATAAATCCAGATTTAATCAGAGATGGCATTAATCTTCATATTTGAATAAATGGAATGTTGTTGTATTTCACAGCGTTAAAAATAAAAATAAATTCCTATCCAATAAAGAAGTCACTGTTGCTAGAAGATGATGGAATGGGATGTCAGAAAGTAAGAAATTGAATAGTTGTGTAGCTTGTGTGAGGCCATAATCTGTAAACCTCAATCGATTAAAGCGATATTGAAAATGGTAGGCCAGAAGGTGAACTCTAGCAAGCCCGGGTCCCTGATGTGCAAAAGAAAATGAGATGAAACTGCCTGTGAAAATTCTCTGTCTGTGCACTGTTTTTTTTTTTTTTTTAATAAGTAACATGTGTTTGACTCATAACTGGACTTCAGTTTTGGAGATTGTTTTACACCATGGCTTTAATTAATGCATTCAAAACAAATCATGTGCAGAGCAGCAATCACTGATGCATGTGCGGGTGCTAAATGACACACACACACTTCAGCTTCTCTGCCTCTGCATCCAGTATCCCATGCCAAAATACCAAACCTTGTCTGTCCATATTAACATCTACTGTACCCTCACAGTGGTGGTACCTGTGAGCTGTAGTATGCTCTTCCCAAGCAGGGCTCTGCTCCACAAATAGTCTTGTGAATTCCTTCTGAAGTATGTGGCTAGTGGTCTTGAGGAAAGGGCAGTAACATCTGGCATGGAATAAATTATCCTCACCAACTGAGAAATGAAGCTGCTACTTGACCAGTGTCTGACTAAAGCAGCTCAGTTCCACTTGGCTTCTCTTCTCTGGGGGAAAGATAATGGATTTGTACAGATCACCAACTCATTTCTGCAGTTTGAATTTTTAAAGGTATCAGAATTAGAGGGATTGTTTGAAGCTCTGGTGCTTTTTTTTCGTTTCTAATCTTATTTTCTTAACCATAAACATCCTTTTCATTCTTGTTCTTCTCTTTTCATGCCATCTGGCTTTAGGGAAGACAGAGGCCTGCTCTTCCTTGCACGGGCTGTTGAGGTTGTCAGTAATTATGATTCGGTTGGCTGGAAGCTAATGTGGTTATTTGTTTAGTTCATCCCCTCTGCAGGTTGCTCACGATGGGACAGTAAGCTAACCTTGTCAGGAAATGCCTGTATGCCAAACACAGCCTCATGCTAACAACTTACACAGCTAAAACCCCTTTATTGCTTGCAGAGGGCTGTTCCCCCACAGGTAACCATTCCAAAAGTGCAACAAATCAGTGTGGAATTCTGAGGTCTTATTCTTGCAAAAGAGTAAGGAGCACTCCTATGCAGCCCATGCTCTTGAGATGCTGAGCACAGATGAGAGTTGCTCAGTGCCTTGCAAGATCAGGGTTATAAACATTTGCACTGCACCAGTGGATGTGCCTCTGATGGACAGACTGGCGATGCCCATAGGGTCTTAAGGACAAGGTACTGTGACAGTTCTTGTGTCTCCCTAACAAATGGAACCTTCACTGCAGGTTCCAAACTCATGAGCAAAACCACAGAGCTGTCTCCTGGTGCAGTAACAGGGTTTTGTGAGCAAACACAGTTTGGGAAGGAACTTCTCAGCCTTTGGGTCTAGAGCCCTGCCTCTGCACATCATCATGTCCTGTCATTCTATTCCTATTTGCTTTTAGTCTTAAAAAAGGAGTGAGAAAAAGTTAAATGAAAGAGAGGAAATGAAAACTGGGAGAGTAAGCACATTCTGGCAGATGAAAGGAGCAGAGTTCTTCGTTGTGAATATTTTGAATGAGTTTTGTGGCTCTTGGTACAAAATGGCATTTTTATGTGTCTTCTGTCTGGTAGTAAGAATGGGAAGAGGCTGTAGTAATTCTTTCTTTCCTTTGGTCTGTCAAAGCCTAACCTCTTGGGTCTGGTTCCATTGATTTGATGATTCATTTTTTATACAGTCTAAAGTTTTAACTCTCAGGGAAAAATGACCAAAAGAGGAAGTTAACTAGACCCAGAGCAAATTAAAGTGGGAATGAAAAACTTTTGAAGTACAGATGTTTAAGCTTTCATGAAGATCCCAAAAGAAGATGTCATTCAGGACATTATAAAAAATGGATCTTGGGCAGCATCAGCATTCTGGAAGCAGAAGCCTTTTCAGAGCA
This sequence comes from Erpornis zantholeuca, assembly GCA_013400515.1. NCBI lineage: Eukaryota > Metazoa > Chordata > Aves > Passeriformes > Timaliidae > Erpornis > Erpornis zantholeuca. The sequence goes on along the minus strand of VZTN01035362.1, from coordinate 71,912 downwards.
CATGCTATTAGTGAAGGCTGAGCACACCAGGTGTCAAAGACCATATAAAAACTCTTTTGAGTCATAGGTAAGAGTTTCCATTGACTTCAATGGGCTGTGGATAGTGCCCCTCTTGCAGAGTCTTAATCCTTTGTGTTATCCCAGGTCATTGCTATAGAAATGATTGCAACAGCCAACAACAGGGAGGCTTACAGCTCCCAAACAGCAGGCAGCAGGTGAGCAATCTTATGAGCAAGATCTTATTTTCATGCAAATGACCTTACTAAGTGAGAGTGAGGAACTGGAGGAAAAAAACCACCTTGAATAGGAGACACAAATGGAATTGTTTTTCAATTGAACGTTTTCAGTGTATGCCTTTATGCCTCACTTAAGACATTTATTTTGAGGCAATGAATTAAAATGAATCACTTTTGATAGTAGTGCCCTATCAAAATAAATCCAGATACATGTCAGGATGTTCCAAGTCCTCACTAAATGTGAGGTTAGTAGATGGCCAGAGGAAAACTGGGGGCACAGACCATGTGGTGTCATCATCATCATCATGATCATCTTACCTTCACAAGCATCCCACTTTGTAGGATCTCATTAACTAAGTCATTAGAATTAAGAGAGTCAGTGTTAACCTGCTATGCTCAGGTAGTCTTCTGGGATAATAGCTTCCCTCTCCCCATGGGAATTGTGGTGGGAGACAACAGGATAGTATGTCATTAGTTCCTTGAGGCATTCCCAGCCTGCTACTGAGGAGACTTAAGTGAAATGCTCCCTCTATGTACGATATAAAATCTGGGCAACTGAGCCAGTGGCAGAAGTCCCATTGCCTTTGAAACATCAGAATTTCATTGTTGTATGTAAACTTCTTTGTATCTTATTTCACAGTATTTACATACTGCCCTGCAAGACTGCAGGCCCTGTGGCCTCTGTGAGATTCTTCAGCAGTATCATAATACAAAATGGTATTTACACATAAACATTTCAATTTATTTTGTGTTCTGAGCACAGGGAAATGCTGTGATATCTTTGCATTTTCCACACCATGGTGCCTGATCTACTAAGAATGACAGTGTATTTCTGAAGCATTTTGATTTGGGTACGCATGTGTGCTTGCATATATTTGTCTTTTTGTACATGTTTGCTGATGTGGTTTTATCTTTTAATGACATAAATTGGTATATATATATGTTCTAAAGATACTGTAAAGATATAAATTAGGGTGGCTTTTGAAGTGTTCACTGAAAGTATTTGCCAGAAATACTTGTCATTTTCTTGCGTTACATACATTGTAATGCTTTTCCTGCTTAAAAAAGAGGAAAAATGGAGCAAATTTTGTGTAAGTAAATACATTTCTCCTCACCCCTAAGGGTATTGCTGTCAGCTGATATAATAGGTTTCTCACTCGAGTTGAGGCAGATGAGTATTCTCTGAGTCCTGAAGGGAGGCAGACAGCATAGCTATTTTGTTTTCAGATTTCAAATGGTTTTGAGGGCCTGCCACAAGATGAGGAGAAGTCCCGGGCTGTGATGGTTGTTAAATTACAGAGTTTGTGTTTTGACAGCCCAGCAGAGCCCCAGCTGGGTAGGAACTCATTACACCCGAGATGCAGAGTATGGGGCTGGCTGCAGCTCCCAGTCAACAAGTGCCATGCCGGGCATTGCCCAGAGCCCATCAGCACGGCCTGCCAGGCATTGCCCAGAGCCCATCAGCACGGCCTGCTGTGCCAGGCATTGCCCAGAGCCCATCAGCACGGCCTGCCAGGCATTGCCCAGAGCCCATCAGCACGGCCTGCTGTGCCAGGCATTGCCCAGAGCCCATCAGCACGGCCTGCTGTGCCAGGCATTGCCCAGAGCCCATCAGCACGGCCTGCCAGGCATTGCCCAGAGCCCATCAGCACGGCCTGCTGTGCCAGGCATTGCCCAGAGCCCATCAGCACGGCCTGCTGTGCCAGGCATTGCCCAGAGCCCATCAGCACGGCCTGCCAGGCATTGCCCAGAGCCCATCAGCACGGCCTGCTATGCCGGGCATTGCCCAGAGCCCATCAGCACGGCCTGCTGGCAGCTCTGCAGCTCGGTTCCCGCTGGCCCATCAGCTGGGGTCACGGCAGTGGCAGGGGAGTGCGGGCTGTGATTCAGTGAATGCACTGTGAGGGATCCAGAGCCGGCCACTCCTGGCCAAGAGCAGCACTTTAGCTCCATGACATACATTAGGGTAGTGCCAGCAAAGTGGTCAGTGCCTAACTGGGATATGCTGCAGCCTGCAGAGTGGCTGAGGGCTGCAGTACAGAACATATGGTGATTATTTCCTGAATTTATGCAGCACATGTTTTCCTATAAATTAAATTCAGAGAAAATGTGTATCATAATAGGGTGATGCTCGCAACAGCCTTCCCTGTTATGAATTACAATGACCTCTCTCAGCTCACTGGGTGCCCATCGAAATGGCTTCATGCAATTGGAAACAATAGTGTATGTGGTGTCAGGGTCTGAAAGCCTGACCAAAAGGCTCTCTGACAAAAAGCAGGACCTTTTTTCCTTCCCCCCGCCTCCTCCACTGCTTCTCTTTTTCTTCTTTTTAGAAACTGCCCAGTTTGCTCCTGAGGTGCCAAGTTGTCAAGAGTGTGGGCAGATGCCCCAGGCTCTGCTCTGTATTGAACTGGATGCTACCCTTGCTGAAGGGCTGCTGGACAGCAAAGGCAGCTCTGGATGTGGCTGCAGCCCCACTTTGTGGGTGAGGGTGGTGCGGGTTGCCAAAACAGTAGGACAGGGGTCCTCAGCCAAAGTAACGAGCAAAGCAGCACATGTCCCTTCTCTGTCCTTGGACTGAGGATCCCAAGTCATTTTCTGGGTAAATATTTGATGTTCTGTTGCCTGGGGCTGGGGTAAAATCATCTTTGCCTTTTCTTTGGGTGTGCTGAAGCAACTGAAGGAAAAATACAGTCGAGAGAGTCATTTTAACTGCCTTCCTAAAGCTTGAAAAAGAAGTTATGTTCCTTACAACTCTGTGTATGAAATCTTTAGTGGAGGAAATGTAGGAGCAGAGCAAACTGGAAACTCATAATTAAAATATAAATGTGTCTGTGTATAGATATATATAAAGCAATGGGTACCAGACATCAAAACCATCTGGGGTTTGCTTTGGGACAAATCACTGTGGAGTCAGTACAGACTAATAGAATGTTCTCAGCTGTGTGTGAGGGTCTTGCTTTTTCATTTGCAGCTGATTACAGCTAATAGGATTTCAAAGATTTCTGGAAGGGAACAGTTCACATCTCATTGCATTTGAGGGGGTTTTTTGGGGTTTTTTTTGATGTTTCATTAATCATACTGATACCTAGCCTTAGAATACATTTTATTACTCTACTGTTTGGCTTCTTGAACTGAATCTTTCTCCTTGGTCCCTTGCTGCTGTCTAATTGGCAGTTTTCAAGTCATTTGGGACTTTTTGAAATATCTTATCAGCCTTTTTCGTGGTAGAAGAAAAGGGATCACAGGGATTAAAAATAGTGTTGTGAATCTTTTTAGGTTTAGTCCTCTCTTTTTCTTTCACTAATACATGGATGATGTGGCTCGTACCTTTATGTTTTCTCAATGAAAATGAACAATTTGAAAGCAACTCATGGGAACAACCAATACAGCTGAATTTTATTGGTACAGATACTTCAGTGATGGATCTTCTCTATTTAGTGGCAGAAGTAGCCCTAGTTATTTTTCTTTAGCAGCTCACATGTTGGGAACACACACTTAGCCTGTAAATATGGATTCAGGAGGAAAATGAATACGGCAGTGTTCAAAGCAGCCAAAAGCTTAGAAATAACGTTCTGCTGTGACTTTTCCAAACTGACATCTTGATGCTGGGGTTATAAATGAAACCATTGTCCCAGCAAAGGCCAAGACTAATAGAAAGCCTTTATTACCCATCCATTGGCTAATTCTGCTTGTCTAACCCCTTTGGATGGACACAGTGTCAGAAAACATAGTCACAGAGGTTGCTTTGTGTGAGATTTGGCCTGCTGTGTGATTACATGGCGGCACAAAGATATCTCAATGACAAGTGTTCTTTGACTAAAATCTGTAAAGTCATTTTCTTTCCCTAGGCCTTGGAGAGGAGTGAACTGATTTTTAATCTACAGCTTCTATGAGTGATATTTGCTTGGTGTCCTATCACCCTTCTATTCTTTTTTTTTTTCCCTTCCAAGCAGGTAAACCTCTGCTTAGAAGAAATTGTTTCTTCTGCTGAACCTCGATGCGGTTGACAGCTGTCATATATGAGAACTATACTTGAATACATGTCTTTAAAGCTGGACAGTCTTAAAGGGCTTTAATCTTTTGTCTTTGCACATGCAGGGAATGCCTGGGAGCCAGAGACCCTTACTGTGGCTGGGATAGCAAGCAGAAGCGATGCACCACCATTGAGGACAGCTCCAACATGAGCCTCTGGACTCAAAATATTACTGAGTGCCCAGTAAGTGTAAGGAGTGGAAATATTTTATATATACTGATGTGTGTATGTAGAAGGGAGAAGGGAAGGTGAGTGTGTGGCAGCCTGAAGAGGACTGGCTGTTGTAAAAGCACTTATATCTGTGCACAGCTTCTTGTTTAGAACACAGAGACCCCAAACATATTTGTTTCCTCCAAAAGAGGGATCCTAAAGCAACCATTCAGTCTTCCTCATGCCCACTCATGCCTTGGGTGAAAAAGAATGGATCATGCTGCTGAGTTACTGCTGAGAGCCATGTAAGCCCCAGCTGAAACTTGAGCTTGCTCAAGAGGGCTACTCCACTGTCTGCACTATTTCCTTGGCTTCCCTGCAAGTTGGGGAATCAGAAAGGCAGACTACAACATCCTGGGGTAGCAGTCAGTTAATTTTCCTCTTGGATCCCTCAGCTGGGTCCAGGAGACAACACTGGTGAGAAGTGTTGTACTGGCAGGAAGAACCAGCACCAAAATTATTGCATGTGTGGTTTACAAAGGGAACAAAAACATACAGTATGTACCAGGGAAAACAAGGGAAGGGGAGAATGTAACTGAGGGGGTGTGAGAAGGAAAATATTGAGTTCTAATCTGACTCCAGCAGACCAGAGACCAAATCTAAATGATATTGCAAGGAGATGGTCTTATTTCCTGGCCCTGGTCTCCAAGAGATGCATATAGAAAGAAGTGTCGCTGCCTGAATCAGTTTGAGTTGACTCTTCAGCTGCCTTCCCAGCCAGCCACCCTTCTCTGACAGCAATATCCAGTTCCTGGCTGTGATCCCCAGAAGCTGTCTGGCTGAGTATAATTCCTGCTGCTTGAATTGTACCTGCAAGCTGGCTGGGGAGGAAAAAACAGTCTTGTTAAATAAATTGAGGATGGGGGAGAATTTGTCATTAATGTTCATTGTTATTATCTAACGTCAATTAGCATGTTAATACTGCTAAATCCAGTAGATAGGGAGAGAGGACTGGATGGGTTATATCTTCAGTACGCTACTTCTGTCTGGAGGTGCTGGGATGTTTATTCCCCTTATCTTCCTTACTCCTCAGATATTTTCCCAGGAAATATTAGTCATTACTTCAATCCATCCTCAGCTTGGCAGGCTTAAGTTTTTCACTGCTAGATTCAGAGGCTTGTGTGTTTATAACCCTCCTGTGTTGAACTGGGATGCAGTGCTTCTTGATTGCCCAAGCTGTTATCTCGTCCTGCTTAATGCCTGTGTCTGTTGATAGGTGTGTGAGGTGTTAATCCTCTAGTTTGAACATGTCGGCTGTGGTGCACACTAGGGAACAAACTACTCCAGATCATTGTTTCAAGGTCATAAAAATTCAGCACAGAATATTCAGGAGCTTTGGCTGTTCTTGGGGTGCTGGTTTTACATTTGTTTTAGCATTCCATTGTAGATTATTTTTTGTGTAGATGCACCCATTCTGTTACATATATCAGCCTTGTGCTCTTTGACTGACAGGCTGCCAAGCTGTTTAAAATCCACATGCAAGTGCTTTCTTTTTCTTTCACCTATGCCACTCACTGGAATGAATTGACAGTGGCATGGAGTGGGATGGCTCATATAAGCACCTACATCAGCAATATCCAAGTATTTCCTTGTATTCAGTGCAGGACAAAGGTCAGGGTCAACAGAAGCCAGGGTCTAGAACACCATGTGCAGATGAAAAGGGAGGGGAATGCAATCACCCAATGCCAAACTTCACTCTTGCAAAAGACCTGTCTGTGAGTTTAGTTGGATGAGTTATTGTCATAAGAAGTCCTGGCTTTTCCCATCTCACTTTCTGGGCTGAGGATCAGGCACTCAGCTGTGCTGGTACAGCTGTATGTGAGATCACAGTCAAGTGCGAAATGGTGTAGATTAAAAGCACTCCTCCCAAATAAACTTTTCCTAACCCAGATGTCAGTGAGTTCTTCTGTAACCTAGCCCACAAACAGATGTCCTGGCACAGCTGAGAGACTGGCATTCAGCAACTTTTAAAGCCAGAACCGTCATATTATTGAATTATATCCTACATGGGCCAGGCATTTGTGTGAGTCAACCACAACACTAACACAACCTGACTGTGCAAACAGGCTTGTTCAGAGTTAGTCTGAACATCTTTGCACAGCACTACATTGTGCCACAGATTCCCGCTCTCCAGCTTTAATATTAGATAGAGCATTAACCATGTAGTGTTAACGTAATACGTTGGGTAGTGGTTAATATATGTTATTACTAGATAACATCCAGAATCTCCTAAAGATTCATTACTGAGGTTGCAATGTCAACCATTTTAACATTAAGAAATTGTAGCACATAAATTCCACAAACTAAACTGCTCTTCCATGTATTTGCCCATGCTTTATCAGGGAGTCCTGACACCAGGATTGCTTTCCTGGGAGAAGGGAGTGAGCTGCACTTTGATTTTAGAAAAACAGATGTATCCTATTTTGTGATATCTTACTGGTGCCTACATGAGCCACTGGCAGGAAAGGAGCTTTAGCTTTAGCTAGCAATCTATTAGCCAAGCCCATGGTGTCACTGTTGGGGGTGGTTGGCAAATCAGGAATTGAGTATTCCCAATAAAGTATACCCTCCTCCTTATCCTGAGCCAAACAATGATCTTCCTTCCAGGTTTTCAGCCCAGTCCCACTCTGTGTTTCCAGCAAACCCCTGTCTTAGTCATATTTGTTCCAAGCTACCTCATTTTCTTGCTAATCAGTGGCAGTTTCCCCACTCTGGTTTTGGGTGTCTTGTACCCTGCTGTCAATTCACATGGACTCAGCTGCTCAGAGCTGCAGTGCCCGGGGTAATCCTGCTCTGGCCCACACTGAAGCATGTCCAGTGCACAGAAAAGACTTCAGGTTCTGGGATCATAATCTACAAATCTCTGAAAACTGAGAATTTTTCCCATGCCTCAAGGATTTTTTACTCTGGACAGTTTTGAATGGCTTTTCATGGGAATTGCAAAAAGATGTTACAAGGACATAAATTTCAGTTCCTTGCTCTGAACACTAGTTTGTTTAAAGGAAAATATTGCTACTTATGGACAGTCTTTTTTGCTAGATTTAATTTTATAAATGGTTTAAGTAGATCCACTGAAACTTTGCAAGAATTTTCAGTTTTCATCAAACAGCTAACATGGAAACTTCCAGATTAAGTAATTAAAGTCTGGCAAAATTATAAGAATTTTGTATCTGAATCCAAAAATAAGGAATAGATGGATTGAAAGAACAAGGAATGCTTCCAGTCTTACCTGTAATATCAGAATAAACATGGAAAATATCCTGGTAGCATGGATTAGGAGTGGTCAGTCTGAGTTTTTAGATCCTGCACTTAAGCCTTTAGATTCTACAAGGAAGAAAGAAAAAGATGAGGCCTTTGGTGTGAGTATGGCAGTTTATAAAAGACAAGAATTCCAGAATTGGCAATATTGTCCGGTGAGAGAAGGGCATTTGATCAGATGTGTTTTTAAAGATGTCCTCTCTGTCTGATGGGCACTGTGTGGGCTTCAAAGGATTTGCCTTGTAAAGGTATTCCTGAAAAAGATCAATGCATATGGGTTTTTATCCCACTTCCCATGTTTGCTCTTTTGAAGATATTTTTGTGAATTTAAAGATGGAATAATAACCCATATGTAATTTCTTAAGCATAAAAACTTCCCACACTCACAGTGTGACATGTTTATAAATCTCAGCATTTTGGTTATGGTTGCTTATTTGTTTAATTTTTGGGTTGTTTCCCAGTATCATTTATGAGCCAATAATTATTTGTCAGCTTTTTTTTTTTTTTAATTGATGCCACGGGCCATATCATACCATTGATTTCTGAACAGAACTCCCTGCTGGAATCAGCAAGGCTTTCTGGCTGAAAAATAATATAAATGATCCAATACTTGGATTATGACTTTTGTAAGGCAGGAGGAAAAAGGACATAAGAATCCAGTATTAAATATCTCAAAGTACTTCTTTTGACTCCCCCCCTCCAACTTTTAGAAACCCAACTGTATTGATTTTTAAACCATGTTTAAAACAGCAAATTCAACAACAACAACAAAGCTCAAGGATCTCCTCTGTGGGCATCTTGCCTTGTAACCTGCAGCCCAGAGCAAATTTTTACAACTACATGATAATCTATTGCAAACAAAGGCTTACAGCAGATGCCTGAAACCCCCAGCTGCAGGCTAACAAGCACAGTATCAGATCCAAATTGCTTCCATGCCACTGCTGCATATTTTTGATGCTGCTGTAGATGGGTGAGAGGGGAAGATGACAACCCACCGAGGTACATTCTGAGTGTTTAACGTAGTGCCAGTCTTGGAGAATAAGCACAGAGCAGCATGTTTTAGAGAATGAGTCCTGGAAAGCACTTTTCCCGTGGCTGTGGTTGGCTCCCTGCATGGCTCCTGAGCAGCCTCACAGCCCCTCCATGTGTCAGTTTACTTGTCTGTAAAGCAGGGATAATAATCCTCCCCCTGGGGCAGCCCAGAGGACTGATCTTGCTGGCAGCAGAGCTCAGTGAAGCATGGCACAGTGGAGTGTGTCAGGGTAGCTGGCTCAAATTTGGGGCAAGGGCTATTTGCCAGGACCCCAGCCTCTTCCTTCCTTCACCCTTCGTTGCGTGTCACACTGAGGCCAAATCCAGTGTTGCCTTCGCCAGTGATTTTACCAAAGCTGCTGAGAATCCCAGCACCATGTGAGTGACCCCACAGGCATGAGCCACTTGCAGGCAGCCGCCATCTGTGCCATCTGCCTGCAAGGCCTGGCACTTTGGGATGGTGCATGGAGGGAGCCACCAGGGCAGAAGTGCATCGTGGTGCTGTGCTGGAACAAGAGAGTAGCTGTACACAGGCAGGGCCAGCACCAATCCCCTTCTGCCTCGTGTTTCTCAATAAGTAGCAGAGGGGATGCCAGGGCAGTGGTGTTTAGGGCAGCTTTCAAGACATGGTCTTGGGCTGCAGGATTTTGCAGTAGTGGTGGAGTGGGAACAAGGCAGCAGTGGTGGCCAGGAGTGATCCCAGGAAAAGCAGGTAGCACACATCCTCTCCAGACAGACTTGGGGGCAAGGGGCCCAGCAACCTGATCCCCCAGCCCTCAGCTTAGGGCTCCCCTAGCAGCACTGGTTAAAACAGGGCACAGGAGAGCAAGCTCTGACACCCTGTCTACTGTAGGGTTGTCACCAGCCCTGAAATAGTTTTGTTTCTCATGCTCTTAGTCTGCCAGGACTACTGTGTTTTTCCTTCATTACAATGTGCAGGAAGCTGTCAAGTCCCAGCCTGTTCAGGGCTGTGCAGGCATGAAGCAAAGGGCAGAGGGGATAGATAGCAGCGTGGTCTGGTCCATAAATTGTCTTGAGATGAATTCTTGTTTTTTAGGTGACTGTGTAATCCTAGTCATCATAATCTCCTTCACTTTTTGTTCTTCATCCACGTGGCCATTTAGGGTATGGCTCAGTTTAGAAAGGGAGACAGTTCTTTCTTCATGTTTGGACAGGGCCAAACTCAGTGAGGCCCCAGCCTCGGCTGGTCACTACAGTTATATGAACACTAACTTGGAAAATACTCTGCAGGAAGCCCTGCAGAGTCTACAAAAGGATGGAGTGGGGTGAGTCAGTACTGCCTGTGGTGTTGCTCGAAAGGCTGAAGCTGTGCCGCGTGGAACAGGGAGTGTGCTGGTTGTGTGGATGCTTGCTCCTGGTGTGGTGCTGGCTGGGTCGGCTCGGTGCCTGTGTGCACATGTTAGGTATGCGGTGTGGAATTTGGAGGGTAAATATTGATGTGGCATTGTCTGAAAACAGGCCTTGGTTTTGAATCCTGCTCGCAAGCACAGACAGCTCCCATCTAAGCTGCATCCTAATCCCCCTAGCAGCTTTGTTTGGCATTTCTATTGTAGGCCTGTCTCCAGAAATGTAAACTTGCAATTAATGACTTTTTTTTCCTCTTAAAATTAGGTGAAAAACCTGACAACAAACGGAAGACTGGGGCCTTGGTCCCCATGGCAACTGTGTGAGCATTCAGATGGGGACAGCACAGGCTCCTGTATGTGTAGGTCACGTTCATGTGACAGCCCTCGTCCTCGCTGTGGAGGTCGCAGCTGTGAAGGGGCCAGGATTGAGGTTGCAAATTGTTCAAGGTACCTCAGCGTCTCTGTGCTTCTTAAGGGAGCTAGAGCTGTGTCTGTCCACAGCTTAGCTCCTTCCTTGTGACCATGTCATTGTATCCCAGCCAAAGTGAGGTGTGTGAGGTCCAGCTTGAAGTCAGTGTAAAATGAAGAAATCCAAGGGCTCTGAGCAAAGGGCCATCAGCCAAGGCTCTTGGAAGATGAGCGCCCCAAATTCCTGTACATTACACTATGCCTTGGTTTCCCTCAGCTGTACAGTGAGTAGTGACCCCTCAGGAGAAGGTGAGTAAGGCAGAGGTAGTTGTCAGCCAGCTGAACAGCAGACTGAAAAAATCAGTAAGCTCATAACTCTTCAGAGTTTGGGTTCCAAGGCCACATTGCCAAAAACAAGCAGAGCTCCTTCAGAGCAACGCTTGTAAGGACAGGGCTGAGCCTAGCTCCAGGCAAGGCTTGTTTGCCTTGTTCTGCGAGTCTGTGACCTGTCTGCAGCACAGCCTGTCTGCTGGGCAGGTGAGAGCAGCACGTCATCCTCTGGCAGCGAGCAGACTTGGGAAGCAGCTCTGGGATGGTGCTGGAACAGCACAGGCAGCTCAGCTTGTGCCCAAGTGCTGCCTGCCCACGGGAGCTGGAGCTGAGCTTTGGCAATATGGAAGCTAAATGTCCTCCTGTGGGGTGTCCAAACATAGCCATGGTGTTTGTGCCCATGGTACCCCACCACCCTCAGACTACATCATGTCATGACTCAAGGAAAGACGATGCAATAGTGTAAACACTATTTAACCAGGGTGGGGGCAGCCAGGATTTTGCTAAATATTGGGTCAATACAGTTTTTATCTACTTTATCTTCTCCATAAACATTCATTTCATTAAGGACAGCTGCCTCTTGACTCATCCCTGGAGATCAGTGCTGGTCTTGGCACCAAAAATACAGCAATATTCATGTTTTAATTGGCATCTCTCCTTCCAGTTATGGACTGTGCTGCCCAAAAGGTGTGCAGTCATTCCTGTCCCTGTGCTGCCACCTTGGGCTGAGCAAAGCCTTCCCCAGGCAGGCTTTTTCTGTCAGTGGCAAATGGAAAACAAGCCATTAGGATGGGTTTCTCAGCACTGCTCTGATGGCAAAAGAGACAGGAACAGCTTCTAAGAAGGGGATGAAAACCAGATTATTCAATCTTAAGACGTAACAAAACAGCATCTTTTGAAAAATAGGGACATCTGGTCATCCTACATCCGCTTCAGCCCTCAAATTTCCCTTAATTGACTTCATATGGCATTGAGATTTCTTTCTGCAAAGAGGGAGTAGGATGTTTAAGGATGACTTCTATTAGAAAGCTGGAGATCTGAAAGTGGAAGGTGTCTTTATTTCTGCTAAAAATCCTGGAACACATATAGATATTGAGAACTGTTGGGTTTTTGAGGATTTCTTTAGCAGAAATTACTTGCCCTTTTTGCAGCAGTAACAGCAACCTTGCATTCGATTTTTTTCTTTTCATGATTTTACATATAATCTTTCTTTTGGGTTAAAGAGTTGGGAGGTAGTAGGTGTTTTAAAACATAGCAGAATACTATGGAATAGTAGGATTTTTAAATGAGTGAATTTCTTGTTCTTTGACCTTGTTTGGGGTAGGAAAGGGGAAGGGAGAGGGATGAGAGAACAAGAAGAGGAGGGGGGAAAGATCTAATAGGGCTCTAAAATAAAGCTGCCAAGAACAGGCAAGAGTTGATAAAAAATACAAAAACTGTGAAGGGCAATGTGGGTTTTAACTTTCATCCTCTGCCCTGATTGGTGCTATGCCAGAAAATATTTCTTGCCAGCAGTGTTATTAGTTCAGTAAATGCTTTGAAAATTAACATCTGTTTTCAAGCTTAGCTTTCAAGAGTCAGAAAGCACCTGAGTTGTTTTTTGACTAGACTTTTTATAAAGATTTCTCTTTATAAAAAAAACACATCCCAGAAAAGGTATTTTTTGGCTTAAGGCACTGAAGTGTCAAGATTAGGCAGTTTTATAAGACACAGCATTGCCACTGGCTCCATATGAAATGAAACCTGCAGCACAGAAGAGATGAGATATGGTTCCTCCTCTCCTGCTTCAAGGTCCAGTGCTGCCAAATCAGAGGAAGGTGAGCTTTAATAGATGCAAGATTTTAAAGATGAAAATGTTGGCTTCTGTATAAGCACACGTTTGAGGCACCTCACACAGCAGTGTGGCAGGAGCCACCTGCACGTGCTCAGCCTCTCACAGGAGCTTTGCCAACATTTCCAGCGCTGAGGTGTGAACTAGGAGGTTTTACATCACACTGGCTTCAGGCTGTTACCACTGTTCAGCAGAGATGTGATCACTCATTAAACCATGAAACTTGATCCTGCCTCTGAGCTCTTAATTGCCTCTGGTTTCTACAGATTTAAGGTCACACTACAGTGACGTCTGCAAGCAGCCATGAAAGCTAGAAGCAATTATTGTTATTTTTAATGAAATTTGAGATTTCCAGTTAATAGGATTCAATGTTGAAGGCTTTAGGAAAACACAAAATATTATGAGGTTTGTGATAAAAACGTGGGAGCTGGCAGTGGTGTTGCCGTAAGAGATTTAAAGCATCAGTACCTACTGAATTAGCAGAGGGTAGGTTTTTTACATCCTTTGGCACAACTGGCATTCATGATCCTCAAAATCTGAACTCTTTCAGAGTGCAGAAGAGTTCAGGACATACAACTTTGGGATCAGCCATTGGGTCAGAAGAGCAGGATTATGAGACATGGGGAAGATGATGGGAGAATAGTTAATGAAAGTTACACTAACCACACTATTGCCCAGGAAATCCTAGGAGACATTTTCAAAATCATTCAACATTGGCTTCATTCTCTTCCTTTCCAATTCTTAGAGACTTCAAAGGGAGGAAAGTTAGGCCACTGCTAAGCACTTTCGAAACTCCGTTTTAAAAAAACTTCCCTGATACAAAATCTGGTTGAAATGAATAATCTATTCTCCCATGAGTTCAACACTTCCCCCATACTCTGTTCTCTCTTATCCTCCTTGTTAGAAATGGCGCTTGGACACCGTGGTCTTCCTGGGCCCCATGCAGCACCTCCTGTGGGATTGGCTTCCAGGTCCGGCAGCGATCCTGCAGCAATCCTGCTCCACGGTATGGGGGCAGGGTCTGCGTTGGACAGAGCAGGGAAGAAAGGTAAGAGTTGTCCATGATAATGTGTGTTCATTTCTGTGGTTGTAATGTTGGCAGCTGGAAGTGGTGGCTGGGAATGCAGACTGAGGTTCTTGGGCTCAATGCGCAAAGCCAATCAGTCCCAGAGCCTGGGAGGGATGTGGCTGTTTACATGCATGGACACTCTCAGTGAGCCTGTGAACATCAGACACTTTAGAGCTGCCCTCACTCCCAAGCAGGACTCTTCAGACCTTCACAAGTATTCCTGTCCCACACAGAGGGCTGACTCCTCCCTGAATGGAGAACCTGTGCCTGCTGTTGGGAGTATAGAATTTACAGGCACAGTTGCTCTGTTCTGATCTGTCCCTGGAGCAGCAGCTCAGTATGTGCAGCTTTCACTGCCAGTTGCACCATTCCCAAGTTTCTATTACTTGTGCTGATCCTCCAAAATCAGTTCAAGGCAAAATACAGCTTAACTCACAGATTCAGGCTTGAGTTTTTGCAGGGCATGGCATCAGAAAAACATCTTTTTCCCCCTCTAAACTACGAAAATTTCACACAAAATTACTAAAACTTAATACTTTCTGAACCTACAGAGCCATCTGCACTATAGTGCTTCTTCAAGCTTGGCCCCTCATGAAACAAATGCTTCAGGGCATCCCAACTTCTTTCCAGGCCTGACATTTCATTAAAGGCCACCTCTATTTGGCAATGTGCTGTTGCTTGTCCCTTGAGTGGTCACTAAGACATATGTCTCTGTGTTTCTCAGAATAAAAAAAGCAATTCATTTAACTTCCTTGTTTCAAGACGTTTTAATGTTTGGTTTGATTTGTGTCAATTCACAATGGTCCTTTTTGGGTTTAAGGGCTACCTCTGAGTCAATTGCAGTTCTATGTGATTAAATTTGAGAACAATATTGATTAAGAAGCTGAACAAAGTTACAGTTACCTTTGACACAAAACATGAAATAGTATTCACTTAGGGCCTGCTTTTAGATGGATAATGCATCTGGTTGCAAACTCCATTTTCCTAGGGTCAAGGCAGCAGTAAAAGCCAGATTGTGTGAAAAGAAGATTGTCAGGTGTTTAGCACCTGCCATTAGTGACAGATTACGGTTGAGTTGTCCTCCCACCAATCATCCCATTTAGAATATTTACTATCTACTCTCTCTCTTTGTGACACTTGGGCTTCAGTTTATGAGCTGTTTTGTGGACTCAGTGTTTGTGGAAAAGTTTTGAGACAGCGCACTTGAGAAAACCCGATCTCAACCATTTACTCCAACTGTCTCACCGAGCTCAGCCTGATTAACCACTCCCATTTGGTACAAAGGCTACATTTCTCTCCAAAGACAGGAATATTGCTAATCTGACATTTTGTCAGCCTCTGCTGGCTCTCTGTGCATGCATCAGTTATGCCCAAATGCAATGTGCAGTCTTGTGTCCTGCACTGTTTTGTCCCTCAGATGTGCTGACGTGGAGTTTTTTGAGCAATGCACTTTCTTCTTTCAGATTCTGTAATGAGAACAGTCCATGCCCATTACCGATTTTTTGGTCTTCATGGGGACCTTGGAATAAATGTAGTGTGAATTGTGGTGGAGGGATTCATTCAAGGCAGAGGTCCTGTGAAAATGGAAACACATGTCCAGGCTGTGCTGTGGTATGTATTGTTTACTGACATTACATGAGGGGCACCTGTTGACAGTAGCATCAAGGAACAGGATATTTAGCTCTTCTCTGCATTGTGGTTTTGTTTCTCAAGCAAGAAGAAAGTGCTGTCCTCAGCTTTTGCTGGAGAGGATGCTGAAATGAACTTAGAAGCAGAGGGGTGGCAGATCTAGGGACAGACTGGTGTACAGAGTACTTCCTTAGGCCTCTGGAGGCTGATATCAAATCCTTTACCTGAAAGATCTATATATGTTTTCTTCTGTCCCATTCCCAAGGATGATCCTGTTGAGTCAAGGAGGCCACACAGATATCAGAAATGAGTTGTACTGTCATACTTGAGTAAACAACAGCTCCAACACCCCATTTGCTCTTTTTACTTTCCCTTTCCTGTTCTGGCAGCTGTTTCATGCAGCCATTTTAATTGGTTTTGTGGGGCTTCCTTTCAGTGTATGCAGACTTGATCTGGAACCTCCCATTTCTTCACAAGCTGTTTGGCATTTACACTAGAACCATGAAGTTCTGAAGCATTACATTTCTTCCCCTCTGCCAGAAAAGAGTTGTTTATTTAGTTATTTTAAATCAGGAACACAAATGTTTGTCACTGGAATTCCTCCCACTGGTGACGAGAATTGTAAAATCCCAAATCCCCTCATTCCCAGCCAGCCAGAATGTTGTCTGTGCTCAACGGCTGCTCTAGACCAAGGATGGCAAATGGTTCATAACCTTCACTAGGGAGTTTGAAAAGCCAAGCAAACAAGAATAGCAGTAAAAAGATCTACTCTGAACCCATATTAAAAATAAAATAATAAACTTTCAAGGAATAACCCTTATTGACATTTTGTCCTCTTGGGGCTCCTCTAGGCTGACCTCAGAACAGCATCTCAGGGTCAGAGCAGAAAACTTGTTTGCTGTTATTATTATCTGTTGCCTGAATTATTCTCCTGCCCATAATCAACCAAGCTGTCGAAGCCCCACAGGACTTTGAGTCAGCAAAGAAATACAAACCTGAGGGAGATGTAAAAATAGCAAACAGAGTTTACCCTTGAGGTCTACCTGAAGCTATGCACCACCACTGCCTCCATAGTTCCCACATTTTGTGTCATGCCCGGCACTGACTTGTGCCTGTGAGGTTAGGTAAGGTGGGTGGGGATTGTTTCAGATCCAGAGGATCCCCCCTTATTTTTTGAAGTGTAAATAAACCTCTGCCGGTTAGGCTGCTGCTGTTTAATAAGTAAGGAGGGAGTGGTTTTCCTTCTTGGCAGGAATATAAAACCTGCAACCCGGAGAGCTGCCCGGAGGTGCGCAGGAACACACCCTGGACCCCTTGGATGCCTGTCAACATCACCCAGAACGGTGCCCGCCAGGAGCAGCGCTTCCGCTACACGTGCCGGGCCCAGCTGTCAGACCCCCACGAGCTGCAGTTTGGGAGGAAGAAAACCGAGAGTCGGTTCTGCCCCAACGATGGCTCCGCAGTGTGTGACACTGACTGTACGTCCTGCCAGCTCTGAGGGACCATGGGGCAGGCTGGGTGTGGTGGTGGAAGGGAGATCCTCTCGGAACAAAAAGACTGTGTCTGCAGTAGTGTTGACATGTATGAATGGTGTCACTGCAGAGTGGCAGCGATGGGGAGAGCCTTGTGACACAGATACACAGTCGTGAGCTCTGTACCTATGGCAGTGTATAGATTTGTTCTTGCTCCTGCCAGGCTGCCCCAAAGACAACAGGCAAGTAATGAGGGTGTAAAGAGGAGAAGAGCAGTTCTCCAGACAGCGTGGCTTTTCTTTCTCCCTGGAGCTTCCCTTGTGCACTGTCTCTCAGGTTGTTCCCTGCAGTACTGCTGTGATGCAAGACAGCATCTTGAGGGCACAGCCTGGACTGCCACAATTTGCTGTCCAGGGAGGTCATTTATAAAGGTTATCAGTAGACTCAGTTTGTATGGGTACAAATTTCATTTTCTGTCTAGCTTAGCTATAGCTCTGGGGAAAAAAACTCTTGCCAAGGGCTTTCAACAGAAACTATTCTGCAGGGCACATAGATCCTGATTTTATTCATGAGCTGAACCCCTTTTTAAGAGCCCAACAACTGATTAATCTGTGATCTTATGGTGTCTTGTTTGTTTTCCTTGAAGCTCTTGTTGATGACCTCCTCAAGACTGGTAAGACCTCTGCACGGATTATCAATGGGGGCTGGTCCTTTTGGGGGGCCTGGTCTTCCTGTTCCAGGGACTGTGAGCTGGGCTTTAGGATCAGGAAGAGAACATGCACAAACCCGGAACCTAAAAACGGTGGCTTGCCCTGTGTGGGGTCAGCGATGGAGTACCAAGACTGCAATCCTCATCCCTGCCCAGGTAACCATGATCATCTTCCTGCATGAAATTCAGAGGTGTTTTTCCCAAATCTTACTGGTAGAGCAAAAACAACAAAAAAAATTAGTATTCCTAAGCTGCTTTTTTTTTTTTTTTTTATTTGGGGGACTTTTCCTTATTTTTTTTTAAAGCTATTGTAATGACCCACGTATATGATCTTTAGTGCTGACTTAGGTTTCACCTTGCCTCAGAGGGTAACACAGCCACATCCTCTAGAGGAAGTAGCATGGTGGCTTGTAGCAATCCGTTGCTTCAGGAAGGTTTGATGCTCCATTCAGTGGTGGGCATCATGGTGCATCTGCTCCCTGATGAGGAGGCAGGCTTAATAAATGTGGCTTAATACTGTATAGAGATGCTTGATGTGGCGGTTCTTCTTGTGAACACTTGTTTCTTCCCCCTCTCCTGCTTACGTATTGTTCTTGCGATGGGCATCAACTCTTGACATCAGTTACCATTTCCTGCACAGCCAGCAGGGAGTATTCTTGCCTGGTTTCCTGGTTTTCAAGTTTGTCCTCATGTTTATGTTGCACTCCTGGTCCAGAATAGTAGTAATAGACCATTGACTACTGTATTCTCTCTCACTTATCCCTCTCCTTGCTCTGTAATAACTGTCTAAACTAAATTTAAGTGATCTTACACAAATTACCTTGCCTCTTTGCACTTCCAGCAATTATCTACCTCTGGCAATACAGTTTGTGGCCTACACTTGAAAATGCTTTATTATAGTAGTTCTATTATGATTCTAAAATTCAGTACAAAGATAAAATTCAAATGCAGATATGATCAGAATGTGCAGCAAGAGCATAGCAGGAGTGTCAAATATTGCGTTCTATGGCCTATAAAAAGGAAATAATTTTCGCACTATAAAGGCAGCTATTAGTACTATTTTGGAAGCTCTCAGTGGCTTTTCACTAATGTCTGTGCCCTTTTTCTGTGCTGTTTTCTCCCCTTGGACACTCTGATGTTTTACAATCTGTTCTGAGTGCATGATTGCTATTTCTCTGTGTCTCCCTCCTTCCCTGCCTCACTCAATGTGTATACACAAATCCTGGGTTTATTTCGCTCTAAGTCATCAGGTTATTATCTTCTGAATTAATGGCATGTGGACCTGCAAACCAGGCAGTTTAGTGGGTGGGGGGTGGGGGATTCAGGGATCTTAAGTCCCGCCCTGGTTTTATTATTAATCTCTTATGGGGTTATGCTTAGATCAAAGAGTGGTTTGGGTTGGAAGGGACCTTTAAAGGTCACTTAGTCCAATGCCCATGCAATGAGCAGGGTCAATAAATAAAGCCTCTGAATTTCTGTTTCTGGAAGGCTGGGACTAGAGGACTTGGGCCTCCCACAGAAGGATCCCATATAAGCTCCACTTAGGTGCTGCAGTGCATTTTTCCTAAGTAAAATTGCTGTTGCAGTGAAGTTTCAGGAGACAATATAGTAGTAGTAGTAGTGGTAGTAATAATGATAATAATAATAATAGTAATAATAGCAATCCTGTTTTATAAAAAGGAAAGGAATAGAATGTGGTAGAATACATCAGTGAATATTAATGACTACAACAAAGAATAGTTTCTATTTTTGGCACTTCATGATGCAGAGTCTTTTTCTGCGTAGATGCATTCTGCATCCACAGAGTGCAGTGGATTTGTACCCTCTCTTGATGTGAAGTTCTCGTCAGGCCCAAATGTCCTGGGGTGCAGGAAACTGCTAGCTAGTGTGGGCGGGGTGGATGTGAAAGGTGAGACACTGGGGTTCTCCAGCTTTGTCACAGTGAGAGGAGTAACCAAAGGCCTCTGCCTGTCTCTGCTTGCTTTTCAATGTCCTCCAGTGAAAGGCTCGTGGTCTTGCTGGACTCCCTGGTCTCACTGCTCAGCCACCTGTGGGGGTGGGCACTACCAGCGCACACGGACCTGCACCAACCCAGCTCCAACCAGCGGGGAGGACATCTGCATTGGGCTGCACACCGAGGAGGCTCTCTGCAACACGCACCCCTGCCAAGGTAGCCGCTTCTCATCCCAGCTCCAGCTGGCTTCTCTGGTGGTGGGAGCAAGGCAGAGCTGCAAAATATTTTAAAACAAATCAGAATCACCACCAGTTATGAGTTTTTTGGCCATTGAGTCGATGTCTGTTGAGCCAGGGAAAAAGGAAACAGCCCAGCATTAACTGCAGTGCATCCCCTTTCTCTTTGTCTGTTCCCTGGCCCTTGCTCTGGCATTCTGGTGCTGGTCAAGCAAAATCTTGCTAATGGTTGATCCCTTCCAAATAACTGAAAAAGCAGGAGCTTGGTTCTTCAGTGTGCAAGCTGACATGATAAAAGGGGTCATGAGGCAGCAATCTGTACAGTTGCTGAAGGGAAAGGAATCCTTTCTTTTTGTTTTGCAGACAGCAGATCAGCATGTGCTACAACTCAGAGGATAGGGCTTAGCTCTGTGCTGGTTTTGAACTACCTTTGTGTATTTTTGATCCAGTATAGGCTGACTCCTGCCCTTAGGAACCTCAGTAAAACTCTGTTACTGCTCTAATTTGTGCTGGCTCTTTGAGGTATCCCTGGAAGGCTACATCAAAACTTGGAGGTCCTGGTGCAACATTGCCCCACCCTGCTCTTGTATATCTTTAACGAGACAGCTCATCTAGGCTTTTTAAAGACAGCTTGGTTCTGTGCAGTGCTTCACCAAGGGCTGTTTTAGTCCATATTAAGAGAGCTGCAATTTGACAAGTAGGGTGTGCTGCTTGCCCTGAGAAAATTAAATCCACTAAGGAAATTTGGATTAGATGTGTGAGAGAGGCGCAGGCTAGGATCTAGGATCCTTCAGCATGGGAGAAGTCTGGTATCTACAAAGCATCTTTTTCCTTCTTGGTGACGCTGTGTGTGTGTGTTGTGCTAACCCTGGACTTCAGGTGGCTGGTCAGAGTGGTCAGAGTGGAGCCTGTGTAATGAGGAGGGAATCCAGTACCGCAGCCGCTACTGCGAGGTGCACAGCCCGGACTCTTCCCAGTGCGTCGGAAACAGCACTCAGTACCAGGATTGCCTGTATAACGAAATTCCTGGTATGTACCATATCATCCAGAAGGAGAGGGTGGGCCAGTTCAGGAGAGAAGCTCAGGCCTGGACTGTCAGACTAGGCTGAGATTTTCTGTATTATAAATTGGGCTTGGATGCTTCTCAAAAAACAAGCAAACAGACAAACATTATAAATTCCCTTGTGGCAGGCACAAGGTAAATGACATTGCCTTAAGCAGCTTAACATATCTTTTAAACAGAATTACCTTGATCTGTGCAAATAACTAGTATTGCTTCATCTGAATTGAAGTCTTAGGCTGGGTTATAAAAATTGTCTCTGTTCTCAGTATGCATACAGGTAACAGAAGGTCCTTGATTTCAGGTATCAAAAAAGCATCCCAAAAGAGTGAGGAACTAACGTGAGGCAGATGGAGAAAATTAGGGTGTGAAGGTGGGAGATTAATCCAGGGTCTAACAGAGCAACACTGTTGATGGACAGATGGTCACCACCATATTCCACTGTGTGTTTTCTGGAAATTGATTCACTAAGGCAAATATCTGATATGGGCTTAGACTGAATAATGCCTTTCCACATGTTCTTTTTTGGATTACAGTGCACTGACTTAAAAATCTGACATCTCTAGACAATGGTATTCTTTTTTATGGTTTTCTTAGCTACCATCTTTTCCCTAAATTGAAGAAGCTAAAGAGTGATCAGGTAACAGAACTGGAATTATAAGATCTTTAGAGAGGTTTCATTGCATGTATTTCAAACCATGAGTTTATAATTCAATTTAGAGAGACTCTCATCTTGCTGCAGAACATACGAGCACCTTCTCATGTCTGGAGCACAGAGGGTTTAATTAAAGAAGTAAAGGGATGGCAAAATGACAACTTTCTCCAATCTACTTTTCTTTGTTTAGTGATCCTGCCAGCCTCCAGCATCGATGAGAGCACGAACTGTGGAGGTAAGGTACCACTAACTATATATCTTATTTTTATCTTAACCTGACTTCTTTTCTCCCTGTGCAGTATCAACCAAACCATTAATCTATACAGCTCATATCCCACTGATAGCCTTAATTCCACTGGAGTCTTGCTGTCTGAGTCAGACTGGAAGAATGTATCGCATGTCCACTTGTCAGACCCAAGATTTTTATTTATTTTGAAGTTTGGGTTGCCCACTGAGGGTCATTAATTACCAGAGTGCAATTGCTTGTGTCTCTACCCCCAGGGTAAATGGTTCACATGGAAGGAAGGGTTATTCTCCATTCACCACTGTAAGCCTCCAGCTGTTTGGAGGCAGGTGTTTTCAAAATAACCTATAAAGATTTCAGTGAACAGGGTCTCTTAGACGAATCCTTTGCTGATATAGGATGAGATTAGAGGTTTATACTTGTCCTCCAAGCATTTCCTTTCATTCAAGTTCTCACCTCTCACAGAAACTGTGTCTCCTTTCTGAATGTAACTTGGAAAGATCCAGTCATTAGTGTCACTTTTCCACTGTCCTGGGAGCCTCTATGATAAAAATGCAGACTGAAGAAAATGGCAGGCACCTTTAACGTTTTAAAATACTAATTTCACACTAATGGCCACGGCAATTCCTGCCAGCATCACATCCCTGCTTTCCTGAAATCTAGATGATCTTCAGGCTGCCAAGATCTCTTCTCCTTGTAGAGATCATGGCAAAAACAGGCATGCCACCTGTGGCATGGAAATGTGGCTTCTCAGTTTGGAGCTGAGAGCAATCAATGGAGTTAAGATTTCAGCTCCTGCAATGTAACATTTGGTTTCCTGTGTCACTCCTCCTCCCTCAGAGGATGCAATGGTTCTGCTTCAATTCCAGGACCCTCTGCTATGGCTTCCACTCTGCTGTTGTGCACTGTACCCACATTTCCTTATTTTCCACCACCACTGTATTTGCTGTTGCTAAATACATTTTGCCATAGCTAATATTATTTATTAATGTAGTGTTCTACAATATTTGGCAAAGAAACCAATCAATAGAAATTCTGTCGATGCATCTCAGAAAATCCATATTTTTAAAGTGATGAACCAGAAAGCTTCCCCCCTGGGGACTCACATGCTACAAACAAAATAATTTGGTTTTCTTCCCCCTAAGATACAGCCAAAACTCATTTGAAAAATCAGATGGGTGTTTCAAAGGTGAGAGTGAAATATAAGAGAGCTTTATGTTGTGACTTGCAAATGTGGCAGTGAAATGAAACATTCACTGCAATATAAGCAAAGCTGGGCAGGAGGAGAATGTGGCAGTGTGGTTTTACCGAATAGTTGTATATTCTATGTTTTAGGTCTTGTGAGTGATGCAAAGCAGGCAGAGATTTTTAGAAAGGAGGTGTATTTTTGAAAAAGTCTTGTGACATTTAGTAGGAAATTTTAATATTTCTGCTGGGTTTTTTTGGACCATCATCCAAAACACAATAGAAAATGGTAATCTGGCAATGGAATTTTATAATGTGGTTTGAAAAATAAATGTAGCTCATCAGTCTAATAAATTCTGTGTGTTCCTTGCTGTAATTACGATTTAAGTGCATTACTTTGCTGTAGAACTCTATTGGTTTTGTTCTTTTTAAAATCAGAAGGATATTTTTTAACTAAAGACTCTTAGACAAGAATCATTGACTAATGGGCAGAATCTGCTATTTGAAAAGCATATCACTTAAAATGTAAGATGGCACCAAAAAACTGCACACCGTGATCAGACTAAGAATGGGCCTCATTTAAAGCCACTCTCTGAGTAGTCCCATTTCTCTGCACACAGTCAAGTCAACACAGCAGTCTGTCCAAATGAATTGGCTTTTTAAGTATTACGGGAAATTTACCGCTGCAGTCGCCACTGAGGCGATGTGACTGACCCCTGGGACAGCTGCCCTGGGGCCAGCAATCAGGGGGTCCCCTCGGGCTCTGAGGCCTCTGTCATTCCTGTTTGAAAGATGGCAGAGCAAAGGCAGAGGAAAGGCAGAAGCATTTGTAGTTAAATAGCTGATTCTTTTTCATATAGTCCCCCGTGCACACAGCAAAATACAACAGGGTTTTAAAGTTTTGCCATCCCATATTGCCTCTGGTTGCTTTGATAACTTGGTGGCTCTAAGGCTCGCTACTGTTGGTTCTGTTGTCAGTGGAGATCTCTTGGTGGTGGGTTTTACCGTGGGGTGTGAGACTCAGTGTGTGTGAGACTCAGTGTGGTGAGGGAGGAATGAGGAGGGCTGTTTGACTTTGCCTTCCCCTCACCAGTGAGAGCTGTGAGTTAGGTACTTCCCCGTGTGCAGGACACCCAGCTACAGCTCCTTCCAGAGTGCTGCCTGTGAAGGGTGCTGTTGCAATCCTGCATGGAGAGATCTCTGCAGGAGGCTTTTATCGTCCAAGAGCTTTTCTGTTTGAAGTATTTGCACTATAGCTACCTCACCGGCACCTGCCTGCCACTGATTTCCCATCTCTGCAATTTGTGGAGAAAGCCAACAAAGAAGTGTTTTTCAAGCACTGCCCCCCCTTCCTTTGTCCACTTTATCTTTTCTGTTCTGCAGAGGACCCCTGTTTCACTGTTAGCAGTACAAATACACCTCAGAGTAGTGCAGACACGGCCAAGGCAATGCCACCCCATTAAATAAGCAAGAATGCTGAGCACACTTGGATTACAAGGGGGAGGAATGTGTGTCTCCCCCACCCCACACACAGCCCCATAGGCATTTTGGGCAGCCGACAAAAAGGGCTTTCCCCTCCCTTCCTTCCCCTTCAGAGAAACACTGAGCATTTTTATCCCCTTATTTCCATGACACGCACATGCTTTGGAATCCATTAATGTGCATTGTTTGTATGGCTCATTTCTTTAGCTGTCAGCTTAACATAATGTTTAGTTTCAATATCAATAGAGGGGAGAGAGGAGAGACAGGGAGGGAGCTTTGAGAAAACAATGCATGAACCTGTTAAACTGCACAAGGCAGAGCTGCAGTGGGGAGACCGATTTTCAGGGAGATTATGTCAGTTTATGTTAGAACGTAAGACTCTGGCTTCAACAGCTTATTAATGTTGATCCCGAGATGTCACTGCTCTGATTTGCACCTGTGGTCTTGTCAGGGGAGGGAAAAGGGTTGTTCTTTAAAAATAGCATCTCTTGTCATTTCCCTTGCAGGTTTTAGTCTCATCCATCTGATTGCCACTGGGGTCTCTTGTTTCTTCGGCTCCAGCCTCTTAACGTTTGTGATTTACGTGTACTGCCAGCGCTGCCAGAGGCAGTCCCAGGAGTCCACTGTTATCCACCCAACCACTCCCAACCATCTCCATTACAAGGGCAACACAACCCCCAAGAATGAGAAGTACACCCCTATGGAGTTCAAGGTAGGGTACTTGAGGAGAAATACCACAAACAGCTTGATAGTGCCTAAATAAATTCTGTATTCATGTCATGGTTGGAACTGGGTAGGTCTGTGTTTCTGTGCCCAGCTGATGGCATTATACAAGGGGTTGAAAGGGCATTTAGCTGTGCTGTCACAAAGAGGTTAAAAAGCCTCATTACTGCAGTGGGATTTTGTTCTGTTTCACAGTCCTGATGAATGCCAGTCTGGCAAGTACACACCAAGATACTCCAGCCCATTCTGACTATTGAATGTATACAAATTGTCCTCTAAAAAATCAGTAAGAGCTCAGTTCAGTGCATTGTTAGTGCATGGTAAGAGGAAATGGAGGGGAGGAAGAATAAAAATGGAAGCTTCATTGCACAAATAGCTGGGAAAATGTGCATTGGTAGGATGAGATTTTGGAAATTCTTTGGTAACTGCCAAATTGGAATGAATGAGAAAGCAGAGAGGGTTCTGCCCCCTATATCAGTACTCAACAGAACTTACCTCAGGCAGCTGTGCAGAATTCAGTGACAGTGGAAGAGTAGGGAGCTGAAGCCTTAGGAGATGAGTGCTGAAGTGGCACGTGTTGTTGGCATGTCGGCTTGCTGAAGTGAGCATGGCCCATTATCAGAGCAGATAGGACCCAGGGTGCTGCAGACAATACCCTGAGACAGCAGCACTTTGTTGAATTTGAGCATCAGTCTCCTGGTGAAGCAGTGAGATCAGAGCAGTGAGCAGTGGCATGGGTGGAGGGGCTTCATGTCACCACAGGAGGAACAGCCTGCCTAGGGTCACTTGAACAGTGTGGAGCATTATTTGGGACATGAACACAAGCCAGAAGGAAGCCCTGCAGCTGCTTGTTCCTTCGTACAGCTGCGTGCTGTTGACATTTTGATTGTCTGCCTCTGCTGGTCTGGCCCGGCTTCTCACTGAGACCCAACAATAAGATCAATGGTGGGACTATTGCCATAGTATAAACTCCCTGGGTGTTGAGGACTGTTTCCACATAGGAATTGTATATTGCTGGGCACAGGACAACTCCTGATAGATGGCTATAATTTGCAATGTGAATGCACATCAGAAATAAGAGCTTGCATCAAATAATTTGAGAAGGGTCAATGTTGTTTTGCTGTTTTTAAGAAAAACAGTTTGAGCTGGAAAATAACTGACCAGTATAGTAGTAAGAATGTGGTGAATTCCTTGTTGGGCATTGCAGGCTCTCACAGGATCCTGCTGCCTATAAATGCAGTTTCAAAAACACATTTTTTAGCAAGCATAAGGCTACAGTTGCATACAGTTTAATAAGAGTCCAGCATCATAATGCAAGTCAGCATAGATTTGTGGAAAGTAAATCATGTCAAGCAAATTGGATTCCTTTTTAAAATTAAATAAATATTGATCTAGATAGGAGAGAAGCAGCAGACATATCGGGATTTTCAGAGACTTTTAACAAAGTTTCACGGGATGTATTATTCTACACACTGTGCATATAGAGGTTTGGTAATAAATAATTAAGACAGGTAAAGAACAGGGACTTGATCCTGGAAGCATAAAACTATGAGAGTAATCCTTTCAGTTATGGGAGTTGCTGCGGCAAAGTCAATAGGAAGAACCAGATTAAAAAGACTTGCAGGAATAAAGAAATGAACAAGAGTATTCCCTTGTTTCTTATACAGAAAACAATGAAGAAAAGAGACAAATTTATTTTTCTGGCCAAAAGCAGATAGTTAGAGGGTTGGATTTGTGTTAACATTTTCTTCATGATTTATACTGTGCTGTCATGTGGTATCAGATGATGCTAAAATAGGCAGAATGGTTAAAATTTAGAAGGGTGAGGTTGTTCACAAAACGATCTTGATCAATTGGGTAAATGGGTTATGAAATGCACTATGTCTATGTCAAGTGGTGCAGTGAAGTAGAAGTAATAACAAAGCTAAGCAAAGTTTAAAATAGCAGCAGATTAGTTAATGTAGTGTCAGGAGGGAGTTGACCTCTTTGATAGATCCATCTCCGAATACTTGATCTAGTGTATAGTAACAGTGAGCAGCTGTTAGAGTCTTCTTTCGAGGGACATAAAGAGCTTAGGCGTTAGATCAAGTTTTGAAAAGTCTGGTTTATTTAAAAGAAGGCATTAGCTAACTCAGACTGTATGACTTACATTGGGGGGAGAAGGGACTTGGACACAAGGAGAGATAGACCAGATGGGGCTTATTTATAGAATGTTAGGAAGTGAAAGAGTTCAAGTGCATAAATCTGCAGTCATTGGACAGACCAAAGCTAAATGTTTAGGAGTAAGGGGCTACTTGCTGAGAAGAACTCAAAGTCATACACTTCAGAGTGGTGAATGAGGCAAAGAGATTTACAGAAAGGGTAAAATCTATTCATCAAGTGAAGCCTCCTTTTCTCCATTCCTGTTGAGTATTTCCTTCTGCTCACCTTCTCTATCACCCCTCCTTTCCTAAACTCTTGGCTGAGAATTTCTCATTTCATACTACAAATTTGCCACTCAGTGTTCCCTTGAAGCATATAGCATTAGTGAAGTAAGAGGAAAGGCTCTGTGTGCTCTGTGCTGTGTAATTACTTATGGAACTCGTTACTAGCCAGGTTTATATTTAGGAATAACTGACAGGTATTTTTAGGGGTCAGGAGGGAGATTTTCATGCCTTCAGGGAGCATGTGTGGTTTTATTGTGATGCCACACAATTTACATTCAAATGATGGAGAAGCTAAAATTCACCTTCTGAAAAGGAGGGTTGGACTGAGCTTGGATATGGGCCTATCTGAATTTAATGTGTGTACCTGTGAAAGAAAGTAGAAACACCTGAAATTCCAGATTCGAAACCTAATAAGTATGTATTCAGCAGATACCAAGAAAACCATCCTCAACATTTTTTAAGTAATGAAATCAAAAGAATAGTTGTAGATATGTGTGTGTGTGTGTGTGTCTGTGTGAAAGAGTTAATAAGTCCACGATTAAGGAAATAGAGGCTGTGTAGACTACTTTTCAGTAACAGAAAATGATAATACACAGTGACATGATGGTAGCAGAAGGCTGGATGTATGCACAAGTCTTTTATTTTCCATTCTTTGATAATATTAAGCATTCTGGAACCATCTTTAGATTGTCTTCATCTTGAAACATCTCTGCCCTACAACCAGCAGGTGAACACTGTACAGAGTTTGGCAGTGTTACATTCAGATGTACAGCACTGAATGCAAACTCATAAATCAAGGTAAATTTTATATGAAGGTAGGTTTTAATGAAGAAAGTGCTAGCTGATATGAGCATTGTTGGCCATTTCAGCACAGCAGTGCAGTAATGCAGATCAGATGTAAATACCATACATAATGGTGACCTATCGATCATGTAGCTGATGCTAACTTGCATAGGCAGTGTTTTGCAGAAGCATGTTTTATTTTTGTTGGCTTCTTTTCCCTTCCTGTTCTGCTTTCTGGAGAACGATGTGAGGTTTATTATTAGCTATTTTAGCCATGATGTCTTGAAAGATTTCATGCATATGCATTTACCAGCAACACGTTGATTTTGATTTGGTATTCACAGATCGTAGGGGAGAGACCTTTTGGGTCACCTAATAAGCAGTTCATGTTTCATTAATTGGTTGAAGTTCAAACAACACTCTGACAATATTGAAGACTGTGCAGAACAAAAGCATAATGAAATAAAAATTATCTGCTCTTTACATTTTGGCATGACGGGTTACAGAACCACCTACAACCTTCCCAGCACTGCCACGCCGATTAGATAATAACTGACTATCAAAGCAGTAAGGAGATCTTTTAAACATCTTGCTTCAGCTGTTCCATGCCTGATGTGAGTTACTTACCAGAGCTGTGCTGATGGAAAGCCAGATGATCCTGCAGTAGAAGCAGGAGGATGTAGGGTCAAGATTGAGCCCTTGTGAATTAGGAACTCTTGGAACAGCCACACATGGAGAAAGGGTTTGGACTGAAGTTCTTCCTATTGCTAAATCCTCTGCCAATAAAGTGAGCCAACATTTTATTCTACACGGGATTTGGACAAAGGCGTCTGCATATTGGTCCAAATCCAAAATCCAATGGCCTTTGGATCAGGCCAGATGGGATCAGTGAGAAATGTAAGTTTGCAGGATGGTTTTGATGATGATTCTGCAGATTTTCTTTGTGATTGTGCTGGACAGACCTCCCTCTGTCCTTCCTTCCTTCAACACAGCTTTAGGCATGAGTCACACAGTAAAACTCTCTGCACTGATGCCTCAGATAAGCTGAGGAAGCACCTGAGCATTGCATCTTCTCTGGCATCAGCACTGCTGTTGTAGGAACTAAGGGCCAAACACTGAAGCAAAACAGTCATTTATGTCAAGGATTAAATTTATTGTGGGAAAAGATGAGTTGAGAGCTGAGTGACATTCCAGGATATGGCAATGAAAGAGGGAAACTAAGTGATGTATCACTCGATATCTGAATTTTCTAGGACATTAGAACAATATACATTATCTTCAGTAGAACTGTGAATCCTGCACTTGCCTAAAATTATACAGCAAATATAGATGCAGTTACCAGAAAAGGGGGGAAATATTCAGTAGATCACTTGGACTGTGTATAAATTAGAAGCTGCAATGAATATTTTCTAATAAGAGAACAATGTTGTTGGGAAACAAATGACAGAGTGCAGAGCAGATACCCCCTGCAAGGGACTCTGGGCCCTGTGATCCACACTTCATTACTAATCCCAAATAATTCATGGCAATAAAATACTAATATGGAGAGTTGAGAAACAGAAACCAATTATGTCTTTGGAAGAAGAATCCTTCTGAATAAAACAAGCTGGGTGTTTGGTGTGGCTTTCAACCTTGCAAAAATCAGCCAGCATTGTGCTAATAATGCCAAGTTTATTCTGTATTGGCCATTCTCTCGAGAGATAGACTGGATGATCCTTGTGTGTCCTTTCCAGTTCAGAATATTCTGTGATTTTATTCTGTGAAAAAGAAGTAGATTTTAGGGTATAGGAAAGTGAATCTCTGTATGGATTTTAAATGTCTCTTTCTTGGTGATGGTCATTTTCATTGCTACTGAAAATCACACCTTTTTTTGTAGAGAGGAGGCAGTGAGTGGTTTAAGTTAAAGCTATTTAAACTGCTGTCAAGTGCCCTAGAGGAATGTTTGTCAAAGTCAGCCTTGGTCTCTGAGGATGTTTACTTCTCCATGGAAAACTTTGTGTTTCAGTGTCCTGCTACTTAATTTGATGTGTTGGTACTTCAACTAAAATTGGCTAACCCATTTATTTGTGGTGATCCCAGCACATACATTGATAGCACTGTGATATAAGCTTTTTTCTTTTCCCAGTGACTTTCACTGTGCATCATTCAAGCCCCAGGAAGGGGCTGTAAAGTTCATATATAAGGCAGTAGTTCATGATACCCAACATTATCAAGAAGTTATCAACAGTCTCCCTGAAGTATTTGCTTTAGCTGCATGGCGTTAGCTGATGTAATCAGCTGGGAAAAAAAACCCATATATATATATAAATATAGTAAATCAGATTGAAATATAAATTCTGTTCCTAGTGAATTTCATGTTTAACAAAGGCTATTTGCCATGAACAAAGTGGCATTTAAGAACATTAAGTGCTTGAATGGTGGAGTACGTATTTTTAGTACTTACCATGAGTATAGTATTATTTGAAATAGAATAGTAGGGGCAGGGGGTTGAATTGGCAAAGAAGCATTGTGCCCTTTCTTGTATGATCCTGCAGTTGCAAATATCACTTCAGGGGACTCTTGATTTGCATAATGCCTACTATGAAGGGAAAGCAAGGGAGCTTACTGATGGGGAAAAAAGGATTAAGTGGTGCGTCTCAGTCAAAATCTATTAGTGTCTTTTCTCCCTTTATATCATTGGCTCGAGTCAAATTGAGCAGTCAAGCATGCCTGGAGGTGTGGCTGTCCTGGGATGATTGTGCCCAGAGAGGGATGTGCCTCTCCTGGCGCTGTCCCCACCCCATGGCAGCAGGAGCTCAGTGGGTTGCTGTGTGTGAGTCACAGATACCGCACTCACATAGATAAAGTATTTAAGAGTAGGGGAGGCTGCCAATTCAGATCTGAATGTTACCTTGCTCCTGCTCCCTCTGGGATACTAAGCAGCTGCTCACAGCAGTCCCCTGATGGGAATTGAGTCCCCGCTCCATCTGCTTTTTGTGCAAACCCTTGCGGCTTCACGGGGCTGTTGCTGCTCCCTGTAGGGTGGGAATCCTCACTGTTCCCTTTTCCCCACCATTTTTAAGAGTGTCTGGCTTTTGAGATGACTTTTTGTTTTTAAGCCACGTTAAGAAGTTTTGACACTGTGGGTTGATGCTTCATATTAATCCTGTCATGTTTTTCTTTATCGACTCAGCCTTCTCTTCTCCCTCTTTACAACCAGGCATATCTCCTCTACAGCCAGGTTAGGGATATGGTCCATGCTCTGCCTTCCCATGGGCTAGGCTGGTCATCATGGATGCTCACATGAGCCTTTCTTTGGAGTTGTACTACTGCAGCTGTGATAATCTGTTTGTAGGCAGACAGGTTTTGGTTTGTTTTTAATTAGATCAATGAGTGTAGCTGGAAAATCTGGCAAGTTTTTGAACATGTGAGCTGCTGTTTCAGAACTGAAGACAGATGTGTTCCAAAGCTTATCTGATTTTTCCAGCTGCACTAATTGATCTAATGACTGATACTACCTTTTTCTTGCAATTTTCCCCTTTCCTAATTTCTCTGAGGTTGACATGTACATGCCTGCATCCACCCAGCTGTGCTGGAAGAATAATTTAATTGAAGAACTACAGGAATGGGCATAGCAAAATTGCACTGGACTGGCTGCTGCTTACTTACATGGCTTCCCTCTACTGGTCAGCAGAGGAATATTTCAAATACACCCTTGCCTCATTTCCTAGAAGTTGATGGTCCTCCTTTGGTCCAGGTGCTTGGGTTGATTCTCTCCTCTTTGTCTCCTCGAAGCTCTGGCTAAAAGTGTTATGTGTATTAGCTGAAGCAGGAAATCCTCAGTGCCGCCAAGATGTGCAGGAGGAATTAGTTATGTGTTTGCAGAAGACTTTAAAGGCAGCCATGAAAGAGGCAGGGAGCTAAAGTAAAGGAAGAGGGTAATATTAGACAAACAGTAAATACCAGAAAGCATATAACCTTTGTGCTGCACTTGGAGAGGAGCTGCCTCTCTATTCTTCTCAAACACTTCCACTTGCAAATAATGGATTCTTAAGTAGAGTTATAAAGAAATTGAGATACATGCATACAAAATAAAGATAGCTGTGTCAGCATTCAGGACTAGAGCTCAGTTTCCAGAGCGTTTGGCAGCTCTGGGTGAGGACAGATGAAATACTTGAGCTTTTATTTTTCTGGACCATGACCACCCAGTCCTGAAGAGTCATTGAGAGTTCAGGGCTGCTCAGGATCTGCTGGCTGCTACCATGCCATAGGCTGCTCAGGCTGGGGCAGCACTACAGCCATGGCCACTTTCCCTGGTGCATCATTTATATGTGCACGAGAGGTTTGGCATACAGGAAGCAGGAATAACTCTGCCTGCACTCCCATACAGCTGGGGGAATCCTCATTAAGTCAGCTTTAATATCGTCTTGAGATTTGGCACAAAGCATGTGAATAAAGGAAAGACCTGAAAATCTATGGATGAAGGAATCTAGATGGATCGTATCCCAGAGTCTCTGAGAACCAGCTAATGAACAACTCCAATTACCTTTATAAATGTCATGGACCTTGGGCAAACCCCCAGTGCCATGAATTGCAAAGGTAATACAAAAGTGTTAGTGAGAAAGCAGGCCAATTTCCGCCCTGCTAATTGAGTCACTGTTAAGCTGCAGAAGTCCAATGCACTAAAGTCACACAAGTAGCTCCAGTAAGTCTGTGTGGGAAATGTCAGTTGGATGTGGGGATAAGACAAAACAGCTGTGAGCATACGGGCCCACAATCACTAGAGAACGCCTGGACCTTCCCCATTCAACCCAGCACATCAATGGGGTGTTAAATCCCGCTCTGTCTGTAAAATTTGGCAGTCAGGGCCATATTAGGGAGCGAAACCAGGAGAAACAAATGGGATTGATTCGACTGTACTTTCGGTTACAGCAGTGGAAACTCATTGAAACAAATCTATGTCAGTATTAATATGCAGGAAGATCTGAATTAATATTTGAGAGGCAGCATATCACATACCCTGATGAAATGAAAGGTGATTTGGCTGAGCTGACAGCTGAGCCAAGACCTAATGCTGAGCAGGGAGAAATCAAACATAATCACTTTTTGCACAGAGTTTGATCTGCAAGTTCTCAGCTGGTTAAAAATGTAGCTTCACTCATCTATACATCTAAACAAAAGAGGGTGATATTGGTGTCTTAAATAATCTTGTGATGTGTAAACAGAAATTGGCTTGGACAGGAGAGCTGCTGTAGAGATTGAAACCTGGCTAATGGGCTGTGAACATCGGGCAATTGTTAATGGGAACAAACAGGGCTATGGGGAGGAGTTGTTTGGGGCACTGCAAGCAGTAATGCAAGGTTTGGCTTTATTTAATATCTTCATTAACGAGCTTGGAGAGAGTGCAGTCAGTGTGTTAATTAAATGAGCAGAAGATATTAAACTGGGAGGTGTGTCAAAAAAACAGCCACTGGTAAAGAAATAATGGAAAATGACCTAAGGAGGTTACAAATGTAGAGACGAAATAACAAGGTGAGATGCAACATGGGGAGAAAACAAAGCAGTCTTGAGGAAAATAATCAAAAAGCAGTTATTTAGATGGTAGGAGAATTTGGAAAGCAGTAAGACTATAAGAGGCTGAATGGAGTTAGCAGATGGCAAATTGGGCCCAGTTTTTACTTTTATTTTTACTACTTCTTTTTTCCCCACTGCAGCTACACCTTTGCAATTCTCAGTCTAAATGTAGCACTGTGGGCTGGCACCAGGCTGCATGACTTGTGTTGGTAATTCACCAGAACAAGCAGCTCTGAGGCCATCCAAAACCTCAAGGCTGCTTGCTCCAGTATGACTGCAGCGTGGCAGTGTGAGCTGCCTCTCCTGGACAGCCCCAGACTAGGTACCATCAGCTGAAGCCCAGTAGAGCCCGGTGCTCCAATCCATCATCTGCACCCAGTGTGACTATTAATGTCAGTTTTAAAGGGCCATGGTTATGCCTCTGGGGAATTTGTCTGAGTACTGGAGCATGTGCAGGGTCACGTGCTGTAGCTGAGATGCTGAGCCTCTCTAATAACACTCCTGTGTACGTGGGGCACCCAGGAAGGGCATTCACCAAGGCACAGGAGTGCAGCGAAGAGACAGTTAACACCTTCCCACATAGCTGAGATCATGTCTGCTATATCCTGTGCACCAGCTATAGTGGGAAGCAGTTGGGGCAGCCCTGAATTCCTCTTCTGTGTCTGGATACCACACCATGGGTGTTGCCACCACCAAATCATAGGCAAGCCAGGGCTGAATAGCAAGCTTTAGGCTAGACACCTGCACTTGCCAGGGGGGAGATTTCCATGACCTCCTCAGACTTCAGTTTCCAGTTCAGAAAAATACTTCAATTTGCCTTACCACTACATGTGGTTTGTTTTGCTATCTTACTCATGTGCTTAAAGTCAGAAATGTGCCAAAGCATCCTTCTGACAATGGTTCTTTATGTTGCCAACTCTGAAGGGTTTTATAAGCTTAAAATGGCAGTAATATAACTTCGCTCCCTCCTAAATGCAAGGATAAAATAGCTATTTTCAAACAGCTATAGATAACTTTGGCTATTCATTTTCTGATAATTGAATGTTAGTTCTATTGTCAACCTGAGCACATCTACAGATGCTGCCGTCATTTGGGGGTTGTTTAATTTATTTACCAATAACAGTGAACAAAGAATCTCAGTCTAAAAATATGGTAAGCTTCCATCCAAAAAGAACATGCAATCATAAGTTTAGTGTCCCAGTGGGATTTTTTTGTATCTCTTTTTGAGATGAATAACCTTCTTATATAGAAAATAGGTTGCTCATCTGTACATCTACACTTCGCTGTAAATCCTGCAAACAGCCTTATTGAATTAATCAGGAAAAAACGCAATACATAAACCCTGGCCGCTGCTGCCTTTGACTTCATGTCGGCAGAGCTTAGGAGGTTTTATAAAGGCATCAGGTGAGGTAGTTTGGTTGGCATAAGACACTAAGGAAATTTTAAAGAAAAATCAGAAAGAGGAATCATTCAAGTCTTAAAAATCACTCCTAGCTTGGAGTAAATACATGGGTCTCATAAGGTCTTTCTGGCAACTTTCCATCTTTCCAGGGTTATTTGTAATTCTTAGCTCGAGAGGCACAGCAATGTTGTGGCATCCAGTTGATCAGAAGAAAGGGAGCATGTGGGTGGGCCAGACGTCATGTATTCTCTTGGTGTCAGTTATTGCCAAAAGAGGTTATTTTAATTGTATGGTTTATTTTGTTGAAATGTAATTATTATGCTAATTATTCCCAAATTTACTGGTTAATTATGATTCTGAGATCTCTGCCCTGGTACTTCCAGAGTACAAACTTTGGGAAATGTTTCCTAATATTAATATATTTCCACAACCCTGAGTCATTTGGCTAATGTTCCTACAACACAAAATTAACATCCTTTAACAAGAAGTCATGGCTAGCTCCATGAAACACTGATCTGCATCAAAAAGGCATTTTGCTCAATCTTATTTCATCGCAAGAAGCAAACAGCTTAAAAGGAGCACAAAAGAACCTAAATGTTGGACCTTGGTTTCATTACATCATTGCACAATTCCCTTATCCCTCCATTTTCCTGGGGAATGAGGGGGCGTAATGGCCATCCTACTGTTGCTACAGGAGGTCTGTTGGATGCTGTTACAAGGAAAGTTGGAAAGGCTGCCTCAATTCTTTAAGGGATAATTGTTGACTGAGTTCAGCAGGAGTGTTGTCCCTGATTGCTGCAGCAGAAGGATGAGGGATGCACATGGGCTTCATTTGGATTTACTAAGAGGAATGGTTTGGCTACAGAGTTTCTGTCTGCTTCCTGGACCCTGATTTTAGACCTTCTCCTGTGCCCACAGTGGATGACCAGGATTAGCAGTGACTGGAGTTGTTACCTCTGGTTCCTTCATGCCTGCACTCACCCTGTGGTGAAGGAAAGGGGAAGTTTTTCTCTGTAGGACACTGGGATATTCAACATTACAAACAAACTTTCAAGATGGAAACCTACACCTGTGCAGCCCTGGCACAGGCAGCATACCTCTGATGAGTCGTTGCCATTGGAAAGGTGTGCATGGCATTGTTCAGCCTCTTCAGAGGTTGAAGTGGTGGTAACCATAAACACTGCAAAAAATGGTTTGAGGCTGACCAGGGAAGGTCACCCAGCTTTTTTTTACTTTTTCAGCTTTTTAAAGACGAAAGTATCATGGGTGGGAGGTAGAAGAAGTGAAATTATACCCGTTCACAGAGAAATAGTGGAGAAACTGTGATGTTGGGGGAAATTGTCCTTGCTCACTGACTTCACTGGGACTGTGGTGCTGCATAGCTGGTGAAGATTAACCTACAAAACTCCTGGGAAACTTGCTGACTCTTCCTCCACAACACTCAAAATAGAAAGGAAGATCTGGAGCTCAAAGAGAACGCTGAGCTCTGAAAAGCTGAGTGCTTTCTACATGAGCAGATTAAGGAAATCTTGCCATCATATGTTATCCTGTGGGAACTACATTATGGGCCTAATTTTGGTATTAGTTGTACATGTATCAGATGGTTTTATAAATATCATTTTCATTTTAGGTTCTCAAAAAATATATGGAATTCCTTGTAATTGGGAGGTGCTCATCTACTTTTTAAATCAAGTTTTGAAAATTTCATGACTATATTGAAAATCGAAACATTTGTTCTGTTTATGTGTTTAAGAAATGTTTACACAGCTTATACTTGCAGCTGTAGGATGTGAGTTGGGAGTAGTACTGGAAGTCCCATATTGTTACGTGTAAAGATGTTTTGATACAGCTGGGAGAATGTAAGCAAGTAGGTCAGTGGATAATGACTTAATGATTTGGAGCAGAAGCAGAATTTGGGAAAGTAGTGGCAAGGCCTTGCTGGAGAAAAAGGAACAAACGGAAAATCTGAATGATGGCTTAGGCTAAAAATATCAGTGGAGAAAGCTGAACAAAGTTAAATATATGCATATGGTACAATAGAGTCATGTTTAACACACCCAGCCCTTGGCTGGAACTGGAAGAAGGAGCCTGGGAGTGCCTGTGAGTGTTCTGCTTCTGGTGTGAGCACAGGGAAGGGATCTGTAACCCTTCCCCTCAGACTCCTCCAGTTCTAACTGCAGACACACTAACATGATCAAATTGTCCCTATAATTCCATAAATACTGAAATACTCAAGATTCTGTTGTGCTTGGCATGGACATGCAATTCACTGATAACGAGGCTGGACCTCTTGGTTAGTTGACAGATCACATATAATGGAGCAAGCTGCTGCTCTTTTATATTCTGTTAAAGCCATAACCATTTCAGTCCATCTGAAAACATCCCTGCTTGACAAAGCAGAGTTCCTGGGCCAGAGATTTTTTTTATTATATTAGTCATATGCCAATGCAGCCTAGTAAAGTGTCATTTAAAGAAAGCAGTTGAAATTGGGTCTGCTTCTGAGTGATCCACTTAGCTGGATTAGAGCATGCTGGTGGCTTTCCTTCTGCTAACAGGCCCTTGAGTTGAGGTTAGTGGTGAACAGAGCAAAGGAAACAAATTACATCAGCTGTGCCAGGATGGCATGGCTCTTACTGTACGGGAGGAAGCAGGTAAAAGAACTAATTTTTAGTTGAATGGAGTACTTTTCCTAAGCAGGTTTTCCCACAGGTTTTCATATTAGCTCAGTCTGGCCTCACTTTTTATGGGGAGTATTATGTTTGCACAAACACCAGAAGCTTCTTTCTTCTCAAGGCAAGATAGGACCAAAACAAGGACTTGAAATGCATTTTCCTCATTGTTTGGAATGCATTGTGTGTATGGCACAGAGATTTTGCAGCAAGTAATTTGCAGCTGTAAGCATTGATCAGGCTTTTGGTTCTTTCTGCTTACTGAGCAGACAGTCCTAAAAGGCTGTAGTTGCTGGCAAGGGCAGCCAATAGTGTTTGATAGGAGAGGGAGCAGACAATAAGAGAAAGATACAGGCTGAGTGTCTGGAAAAGTGTCATCAGTAGGGTCTGGAGGTGCTGAGATGACTGACATGTCTGTCAACCTGGACGGTGCAGGATAGTGGTGCAGGAGGGCTCAGGTTGCAAAGGCAAGTCTCTTTTCCTTCCCTGAAGCCTCTGGTGAGGACAGCCTGAGTTCTAGTGCTGGCTGGGCTCCTTCAGTCAGTGTAGCTGCTGCAGCCACTGACAACCCCCTGCAAAAGCACCCAAGGACTGTCCTTTGTGAGAGGACTTGCTGGGTGTTGTCTTCAGGAAGCACTTCTTGGCCCTGGTAACACTGGGCACCTGGCTCAGGGGTGGCTGAGGGGATGAGGCACTGGCAGGAGTTGGGCTGGAAGCCAGGGTCTGCTCTGTGTTGGTTTTTGGGACGGGCTGTAGTTGTGCCTTGGTCACAACTCTCACCTTTCCTGTTGGGATTGATCAGTATTGCTGGGGCCATCCATGGGTGCAGCAGGCTGTTCCCATCCCACAGGAACTCCACTGAGCTCAGGCTGGTGGGAGGCTCTGACCTCGATGGCATAATCCACACAGCACTGGGGAAATGCCTTCCAAAAGGAAAGTTGTTGGCCATCTCTGTACTGTTATTGTGAAGAGCTGCAGGAACAAGAGCAGGGATTAAAACTCTAAGTAAAGCAGCACAGGAGTCAACCCAGAGAGATTTAACTGCAACCTCTTCTCCTGCAGTGAAAGCATGAGTGTGTCTGTGTACATCTCTAAATTTCAGTGCTGCCTAATTTCCCTTCTACAAAATATCAACCAATTTCTAGTGCCAAGGAACCTAATAATCTGTTTATTAAAATGAGACAGACAGTAAGTTTGTGTGGGGAAATGCTAAGGCAGTGCCCGTTGATCATGCTGATTTAGGACAGTACTGCCATTGCAGCATTTCCAGAGACAAATTCTTTGCAGCTAATTGAATTATAAATTCCACTAAACCATTTCCATGAGGTATTTCCCTAAGACATAAGCCCTCCATCAAAAATAAAACCAAAAAGAGCAAATGACCAGTTGTGGGGTTTTTCCTAAGTAAGTATTATATGAACATAAGAAGAAAGAGAGGGAAAAAATGCTTCATTAATGTTAATGAATTAATGTTAATTAATTGCTACGTCTGTTGTAATGGTCTGGTTTTAAATACTGTAGAACATGTTGAAACTCTTACAAATTTTCCATCTGAAAGCCAAAGAAGTTGAGTCCTGAGGTCTTTGTCCTGGTCAAGTTGGTCCTGAGCTGTTCTGCATCAGGATTTTCATCTCACTAAGTTTCAGAGGTGGCAATCCTGGCATGTCATGAATCTTAACAGACGCAGACAAGGCCTGGATGCTGGACCAGCTTCAAGAGAGCCCAGAGGAACTGTGGCAGTGGGACTCAGCCTTTTCCTCTTCCTTCCTGCTGTGGCCATGGAGTTACAGTGCCTGCAGTGGGTATCCTGGGCTAGGAACATCAATAGGAAACAGCAGCCATCATGTACAGCCAGTGTGAACACCTGTGGGGCTCACCAGAGAGCAGCTCCCCCAAATACTCAGTGGTAGTATTTAGTAAAGTGCCTTTCTACAGGGAATCTCAAATTTTGTTTTTCTCAAGCTGGGACAGAAGGCATGGAAGCGCAGAGCAGTTAATTGGATTTCCCAAGGAAGCATAGCAAGCACTAGAGGACTGAGACTGGCTTCCGTGTTTCCCAGGCTCCAGCACAAAGCAGCAGACTGTTGGCCACACTAGTTTAATATTTCTTTGGGTGACTGGGAGCACAGCATGACATTTCCTTTTTTACTTTCATATTGAATGGCATGAATTCTCATTTCTTGGAAATATTTGTCACTTAGAGCATGCCTACACAAATTCTCTCCTTGGTTCCTACAAGTGTTGTGCCGTGGGGTCATTTTAGAGGCTCCAAGCAGGGGAAGATCTCAGTCAGACCAGGAGGGGGCTGGGTCTCTCCAGTTTTTGTGTATGAGATGTTTCAGGCAGTCCTCATTTCTGAAAAACTTATTCAGTGGTTCAGCAATTGGCAAATCTCTTTGCCAGAGTAGCTTCGTCACAGGAAAGCTTTTCCTCCTAATGTCTTATATGAAATTGGGAGTTGTAAGCTCCCAGGGTAGCTGTAGCTGTCAGTCTGCTGATTAGAAGAAAACATTTTCTTTTCTTCTTCCTCTCTCCCCCTCCCCATGCAGTAAAATGATTCTATTACAAAGAAATAGGGAGATAAATGTACTGCCTGTGTTCTTGTCTTTGACCCCAGGGGTACCTGATCCTTCCAGTGGTCACAGTTGGGATGTGGATAAATTCTGACTGTGCAGCAGGCACATGCACAGGACAAGACCCTGCTTCCCATCTGTAGGGAACCCACTGCTGTCAGGTCACCCTGCTGCTGCTGGGGCTGGGGGGACAGAGCCTTCCCCAGAAATTTCCATCTGCACCTGCCCTCAGGCAGAACAGAGACTCCTCACCTTGCTGACAGAGCCACTTTGCCTGAAGTTCAATGGGGCGAGTAAAGCTAAAGGAGCTGGGTAGTTCATGGACTCCAGCATTAGTTAATTAGTTCTCATCTTGCCCTGAGCTGGGTCAGGTATGAGGTGTTTGTCTCAAGGGGGAACTGGGGTGGAGTGGTTCATCACTAAAAGAGCATCAGATCATGGCAGAACAACCATTAGGGCCCAGAACAACCATTAGGGCCCAGGACTAGCTGGCTCATTAGACCACTCCATCTCTGCTCCTGACAAGAGAAATGCTCACACTCTCTTTAAATGTGCTGTTAATTAAATGTTCCCTGAAGATAAGGATGCTGTAGCAGCATGCCCAGTGTTGACTCCCAGATCAAAGGAGTGAGTTCCCTGCACAACAGCCATTAAAGGTGCACTTTGGAGTGACGTAGACCAGAGATAGGCATAAGAAATTTAAGCCAGGAGTTAGTTGAAAAAAAATGTGATAAAAGTATCTCAGAAAAATTCACAGAAATCAGATGACTGTGAGGTAGGAGAAAGTTCCATAGAATTATTGCACACACACACAAAATGTGATTTTATCCTTGTGCATAGTTAACAGCTGGCATAGCAATGGGATTTAATCTGGGGAGTGGGGGACATCTGCTTGTTGGTGGGAAGAGGGGAGGGAGAAAAAAAAATTCTAAATTTTTATGGTAAAACGGGCATTTGTCATTCTCATTTTTTTATGTTACTGTTTCCGACAATTGTTAAATTTTTTAAAGTAATTTTAGATTTTCCAAAAGTGACCATGATTTGTTACTTATACTGTAGCTTACAGAAGTGACACACTTAATATCGGGGGGTCCAAACCTGGATATCTACCAATGGAGATGGAGATCAGGTAAATGCACACCTGCTCTTCCAAAGAGGAAAAGCTGCCGTTTGGCACCTGGTTTGAAGGGAGCCACAGGCTGTACCATGAGCATTTTGGATGAGGTTAGAACTGAGTGCGGCCATTAATCACCAACCTTTGTGTAGGCCCAGCATGGCTTTGTGTGGCAATGGTGGTCAGACAACACGCCATCCACCAGGAGACTCCACGTCCCTGGAGAAGGCTCTGGGTCCATCCCTAGCAGCAGCTGAGCACAAGGCCACTGAGGGAAACCTGCCAGGAGCTGTGGTCCCCCAGAGCAGCCCCGTAGCGAGCACGAGGTGCCATCTTGCTCTCCCAGCCGGAGGGAAGGTGGTGGTGGCCACAGCAGAGTCCGTGCTGGAGAAGGCAGAAGAGAGGGAGGTGTCTGCAGGTAGAAAAGAGTAATTGTGTGGCACTGTGGCCATGCCTGTCATCTCTTCTTCTCTTTTACAGACACTTAACAAGAACAACTTGATACCAGATGACAGGACCAACTTCTACCCGCTGCAGCAAACCAATGTGTACACAACAACCTATTATCCCAGTACACTGAATAAATATGATTACAGGCCCGAGGCCTCCCCTGGAAGGACCTTTACCAACAGCTGATGATGGACAGATCCTACAAGACTGGAAAACTTCCTATATGATTTTTTTTAAAAATTGATTTTATGGACCAAATACTGGCCCAGCCTCTAGATGTAAATATTGTACAGTAGGGTCTTTTTTTTTCCTTTGGTTAATTGTGTTTCTTGTAAACAGCACATCTCCTTACAAGGACAAAAATGCATAGGGACCGTTCTGCAGAGCTTTTGTGGATATTTGGCTGGAGATGGCTCTTCTACTGCAACTGTTTATGGATGGAAGGTCAGCGTGCTGTCCAAGGCTGAGGTTGTCAAGGAAGTGGCTGTGTGCTGGGCTTGGTGGCACTGAACAGCCACACACAACACATGGCAGCACTCCAAGCAAGGCAAGAGGTGACCTCCTGGAGCCAGGCTGGATGCATCCTTCCTGAGCCAGGACAGCAATGGTGCGCTGAATGACACACACAGCTCATGGGACAGGCCGAACAGGACTCCATCATGCCAACAACTTGAAGAACATTTTCTTTTTCCTTTTTTTTCTCTTATTTTTGAAATTTTTTTAAGTTTCTGAAAAAAAAAGAAAAAAAAGTAGTAACTTTCTAGGGCAGTGTTCCCTGTATCTTCAACAGAATCTTTTCATATTACAGGAAAATTCGCTCTGCAGCCTTCTTTGGTAATATGCAGTTCAGCTGATGAGAAGAAACACACAAACGAAGTGCATTATCCAAAGAAGCTTTCTAGAATGTTTCCAGTCTTAATTAAAAGAAAATTATACAGGCAGTGAGACACTGAGAAAAGTAAATGTTGGAATAACATTGGAGACATGAACTTGGAGTGCCTAACAAACAAAGATGTTTATATCGCTGGAAAAAGAGATGTGATGATTGCCGCACAAGAGCCATGGGCTTTTTTTCTTTCTTTATTTTTCTTTTTTTTCTCGAACAGTGTTAACTCTTTTTCTTCTACCTTTGATCCTAATTGTGTCTGCCAGGAGAGGCAAACTTAGAGGCCATGCTCTTCTTGTGGGAAGTCACCATGCTTTGGGCTAATATTTCCTCTTGTTTTATTATTGGGTTTTACTTCATATACATTATTCACTTCAAAATGTGAATAATTCTGACTTTGCAGGGGGAAGGTATTTTTTTAAATTATTGTTTCCATAGTCTGACATGACCCAGAAAGTCTGCTGCACATTCTTATAGTGTCTTCCAGCCAGTGCTCTATGAAATAGTAACACAGCTGAGTAATGTGCATTATTTGCCAATATTTCTTTAATTTTTCTGAGAAAAAACAACCCAACAAACAAATTCTGCTGCAGCTATTGAAGTAAATTGGAGCGGTAGCATTATTAAACGGTATATCCAGCCTTGAAATGTAATTTTGTGTATGTGTGTGACTGTGTCTATAAGAACTGTATTAGTCTGATGCAGAAGCCATGTTGTCCACAACAAGATGTTTGTCTGACATAATTGTTTGGCAAAAAGGAAACTTATTGCTGGTGCTTAATGTACAACTACATCCAGTGTGTTAGCAACGTGAACAAGTTCACCGCTGTTATCATTCAGTGTTTCTAAATATTTATGATGAAGTCCTGATGCCAAGTATTTTAGAATGTCGCAATACTGAGCATGAGATAAAAGTACACCCTGAAATACGCATGAGCTCCACGTGGTCCTGAGCTTGGCTTTGTTGTCTGCATCTTCCCCGAGCAGTGCCGTGCCCGTGCCTGGCCACGGGCTCAGCCCGTTCCCAGCAGTCCTGTCTGTCCGTGCTTGGTTTCGGATTTCGCTGTGAGCCGACATCGGCTGTTTCTCAGTGCTGTTCCTTTGCAGTTGCTTGTTTGGAAGCCCAGCTTGGGCCGTGTAATCAGCTCTTTCACGTAGGCAGCTGGTAGGAAATGAAGGACTGTGTTTCTCGTGACAAGTATATTGCTTTTCTTGCGAGGAAGAGCCAACACGGCTCCGCAAGCCTGTGTGTGACGGCGGTTTGACCAGAGGGCAAGTATAAAATAGCCTCCCATTTCTAAATTACTTTGTTTGACTTCAGTTTGCAGTGATTGAAGGCTGTAGGGATGTTTGTAATAAAGTGGGGTTATTAGCACTGCCGCGAGGACACCTTAGGCTCAGCAGTGCCCATCATTTTCAGCAGCTGCTTTTCTAATTTAGCAGCTCATCCTGTTTCTGCTCTGGTCTCACCAGGTGAAATAGAAGGGGCAGAGGTAGAGAGAGAGATGCCCTTAAATAGATTTTAAGCAGTGGAGTCAGGAGCTGATGCAGACCTAGAATGCCTGAAGCAGCTGCTGCAACTCTCCAAGTTGGCCCAGTGGTTCAGCAGCCCTGAACCCCCAGCAGCACAGCTAGGCAAGAGCAGCAGAAGCAGAGCAGGATCACCAGGGAAGCAGGATTGCACACTAGTAGCACGTAGCCTGCAGGGAGGCTTTTCCCAGACCCCTAAATCCCATTTGAGGAGTGATGACTTCATGCCTCGTACCATAACGAGTTCACCCTGTCTCACTAAATTTCCATATCCCCCTCAGCAACACTTAAAATCCTGACTTAAAGTAGTTCTAACAAGTATGTAGCCCAGGGGTTGGAAATTATTACATTAGACTATCAGGATGGGATTTCCCAGCTTTAATTTATG
This sequence comes from Erpornis zantholeuca, assembly GCA_013400515.1. NCBI lineage: Eukaryota > Metazoa > Chordata > Aves > Passeriformes > Timaliidae > Erpornis > Erpornis zantholeuca. The sequence continues at coordinate 27,012 of VZTN01035362.1, read as the reverse complement.
TGAGTCAGGAGAAAACACTGGCTCCCAAGATCATTCCAGCCATTGTAAAATCAAAGCCATCTCTGAGCTTCCCCATCAGAAGATTCCCTGTATTAACACACTCTGCAATTACCATGCACGTGGCAAGATTGCAGCTGGAGTTCGAGGGGATGCAAGCAAGTCAAACCTTGCAATTATCTCAATTTTCGGGTTTTCTGTTCTCTTTTCCCCTCTCCCCCTTTAAATTTTTCTTCCAATTTCGGCTTCATGGAATAACATGATGTAAACTGATTTCTTTTTCCCAGACTACCATATAGCAGATGAAATTATTTAAATGTTCAAGTCACCAAGATGGGTAATTACTGCCATTGTGCTCAGGAGGTGGATATTTTGTCGGCTATTGGAGGGCAGATGATGTGAGGGTGGTGCATGTGGTTATGGTTTCATCAAGACATTCTTATCAGCCATCCAAATGGATTCAGCCCTTTTTCATATAATTGGCAATCACAGCAAGAGGCCATAGTCTCCATTCAAGCAGAAAGCAGAATCCAGGAGAGAGTGAAAAAAAGAAATCAGAAACTGTATTACTCAATTAATGTTTGCAGGAGAGTGCAGTTCTTTAAGGACGATGTTAATGCGGTGTAAGAGTTGCATTTTTTATGAGCTCTCTAATGTGTGGCAGGTTAATGACACCATGTGCAGGGATATTCTTGCAATCCAGTTAATTTGGCACCTTAAGAATCAGGTCTGTAGTATCTGTAGAAGTTTGAGTTACTCTTGAAGCTGGATTGCTAAAATTTCCTATTCCTAATACCATCTTAAACCAGAGTGGAAATGTATTTCCTTTGGGAGCATTCTTTTCCATAAAGTTCATTATTTTATATATATATATATATAATTTTTTTTCTTTTACTTCTAAGACAGAGAAGAGGAACCCTGGGTGGTTCCTGTGTAGGTCTGGAGACAGTGTGTCTCTGCAAACCCTTTGGATAGGATTCAGGTGTACAGTACATGAAATATGATGGAAATCTTACAGCCAAGTATGTAGTGGAAACATCTGTAATTAGGCCATTCTGTCTTTTTCCATGGAAGTGGCTTCCTTCCTCCCAGCTGAGGGGGTGTGCATGGTGCTGTTATCCAGGGATGTTGTGCCATTGCTGTCGGGCTTTCCTTGAACAGTTGCCAGTAACTCACAGCTCACTGACATACAAACCACTTGAGGATCACACCATCACATAAGAGGTGCTGTTGCTCTACAGGTGCACTTGAATGTTCAGCATATGAGCCAGGGCTGCTCTTAAATGTATGACCTGTGCAGATACTATAGGAGAATAACATTTATTGCCTAACCACCACTGTTCCTACTGCCTTATGTTCAGAAAATGAAGTGTTTGGTTTCAAATCAACAGAGAGCAGGAATGGAGCCCGTGTCTGACGTAGACAATTTGATGCCTCCAGTGATAATCTGCTGTTCAGCCCACCTGGAGAGAAAACTGCTGTCCACTGAGATTGATTTATTCTTTGTACCAAATGTAGTGGGGGAGAGTTATATATATATATATATAAATATATATATAAAAATGTAAATGTAAAGTTTCTGCAACAACCTACTCTTCTTTTTGTAACAGTGTATACATCTATCAGTGGATAGATACAGTATATATTTATAATATATACACACACAATATATATATTTAGCAAAATGCCTGCAGAGGAATCTTAGAATAAGAAAGGCAGTGCTGGTATTCAAATTCCACTGGGACAAACTGAAGAAAAAACCCTATAAAAATATAGTACCCTTTCCATTAGGTTTAAAAATCCACTTTTCAGGTAAATAAAATATAATTTTTTAATTGAAAAGTAAATTGATTTTTCTAGTTAGAAATGCTGATTCTCCCCTAAATCATTCTGGTTAAGAGTTATTAAGGAAAAGATACTGTTTATATTTTCATAATAAGCTTCCTAAATTTCTCATGTGTATCACTCTATTGTCTTTGTAATTATAAGTAGGGAGTAATTGTGCAAAGGAAATTAAAATAGCAAGTAGGAGTAACAAGTCTTGTACCATTAGAGCAAAAGACATAATCTGTTAGAACGGGGAAAATGCCATCTTCCATGTTAAAGAAGCCAGTAACTGCCTTCTGAGTTATTGATCAGCACTACAAGCCTTGCCTTACAATCACACCAGGAGGTTTTATCTGAAACTTGGGAAAAGAAGCCCTGCCAACCCATGGCATTTGGTTTTCAGAAGGGTCCAAAAAACCCCACCAGGCCATGGAGGCACTCAGTGCCATGGGTGTTTCTGGAGCTTTCTGTGTCAGTGGCCAAGGCTCTGCACCCACCTCTCACCCCGTGAGGCAGCCCTTACACAAGGCAAGGCACAGCACCCTCGGAGCTGTCTGTCATGGCAGAGAAATACCCAGAAAATCAGGTGTGAGGGATTCATTCTTTTCCAACAAATCACTTAAATGCTCTCATGGCCAAGGCCTGAACTCCCAACAGATGAATCTTTCCCTTAAGCCTTTTAGAAGGAAGCTTCAGGTGGCTTCAAGAGCAGTTTGGGGGTAGGTGAGAGAGCTTTCTGTCCAACTTTCTTTTGCCTGGTTGCCAGAGTCTTCAAGACTGGGCAGAAACCCCTCTGGAGCTGGGTCCTTGTGGGACTTACCCAGTCTCAGCTGTTCTGCCTGGAAATTCCTTCTTTGGACCCTTTGGGAAAAATTCACGTCTGCATTAATCCTGGCTGGAGGAGCAAAACCAGTGACCCACTATTTACACAGCCACAAACATAAGTGCTCAATACCATTCAATGGAAGTTTGGGTCTTGAACCCAAACTGTTACTTTTTCCATTCTGCCTCCAGCCTCAGCTGCAAACTCACCCCTGCTATTTAAGAGGGTTCAGTGCTATAAGAGCAGCATTTGGCTTTCTGTAGGCCCTAGCCACGATTTGGTTTTAAACAAATCTGGTCATGAAATTATTAACACTGCACTCTGGTTCTGATGCCTCCATCAGCAGGATGCTGATTCTCAGGCCACAGAGTCAAGCAGAGGTCATCATGCATGGGCCATTAATAACTGGAGCAAAAATGTTATTAGTACCAAAATGTCAAACAATGGAGAAGTCAGCCAGCTGCACAGCAGTGTGCTTTCTTTCCACACCCCTCCTTAGACAGCATCCAGACCTGCCCATACCTAAAAGCCATGTGCTTAATTAGGAGCATTCCCACAGAGGAAGCTTTATGGAGGATGCCTGGTATGTGAGATGGAAATGATGGGATCAACTTGTGGTTGAGGTGGGAGAGTGACAGATGTAATACTGGATCTTGGATACATGGGAAACAATTATGTGAATTTAGAATGCTTGCCCCAAAACAACAAAACCTGGAGAGTATTATTGGACTCTGTTGTGAAGGCACATCACCTTTCCTATGCAATCGAACTTGATGGTACTTTAGCATAAAGGTGACCTAGACTGCAATCACTGCCTTTAGACACTGTGAATTTTTTTGGGGTACTCTGTATTTTTATATATTGTACAATGTAAAAAATAATTCAGAAATAAAACAGACCAACCTGACAAACCTGTGAGTTATTTCCCCAGCGTGGCCAATGCGTGGCGGGGCCAGGGCCCCTGGCAGTGCTGGCAAGACAAACCGGTGGGAACAAGCAGGAGCTTCCTCCTGACCTTGGTGTCCAATGCAATGCAAAATCCCCTCAGCTGCTTGAGTGGGGATGGGGAATTGCAGCATCTATCCTTCTTTCCTGTCTGCACTTTGGCTGCAGCCTGAGGCCCAGGTTTGGATTATATTTGTCATGAGTTGTAGTTCCTGTGGACACCAAATTGTGTTACTGAATGTTATGCCAGAGACTCCTTTCCCCCCATTACAAGCTCCACACCGAGCCTGGGGTGCCTTTCAAAAATGGTATTTCTGAGTGAGGTGCCCACTGAGGTAAGATCAAATACAAAATTCGGGGTGCCAAATCCTTATCCAGAACTGTAATATGTGTCTCCCTTCTCCTCAGCTCTCCACAGGTGACACCAAGCCCCCAAGGGCACAACTGCTCTCCATGCCAAGCCAGCAAAAAGACATTCATCCTCTGCAGAGCCTTTCAGGTGTATATCCTCAGCTGCTATGAAATCCTGTCACTGCTGCTGCTCAAGCCCTACATATTGATGCAAAAAGTTATAAAAAGCTGAGGGACACATTTTGATTGAAGGATGATCGTAGCCTCGTATTGAAGAACGTTATAGCTCTTGTTGCATTTATTAATCAAAGTAAAGACCATGAAAAGTGACAGAGTCAGGAACATTTTAGTTTATGTTCCGATACAGCTCAAGACTTATATTGAAGTTCCATACAGAAAATTACACCATAATGTCGTAAAAAATAGATTGGATTGCTAATAACCTGAAACGTGCTACACCTGCATACATAATACTTTAATCCTACTAAATCATAAGCTATCATTTGGGTGTTTTCATATTCTCAAGTGTGCATACAGGAATTTCTTTTCAATGCAGACCATTAAAAAGTAATTGAGAGGCACAAGATCAGTAAAAACAAACTTGCTGTGAATAAGATGGATTTTTTTTTCCCAGTTAGTTTGCACGATAACACAGGGAGGTCATTTCTGAACAGTTTTGTTTTGCATCAAGACACCTCTGCATACAATTAGAGCAAAGTAGCACATTGGAACCAATTTCCAATTTCCCTTAAGTCTGTCTATCACCACAATTTTTTTAGTTGCTAATTTGATTCATTAACATATCAGTTTCACTTGCAGCCTCTGTAAATTTTGTTGTCTCACCTTCACTGTGCATCCCAACTGTGCCCTTTTCCCTCCTTATTTCTTAACTGTGTGGCAAACAGAGAAAGTTTTGTTGCCTTGTGGGAACAAAGGTGTGGGAGCACCCCCAGCAGCGTGGGCAAAGCAGGGACCCGGGCCTGGCTGTGGAGCTGTCTCGGGCGACCTCAGCAACAGCTGCCACCCCACAGCCCCTTCTGTTGCCTCTCCCTGGTCTTAAAACTAAAACCAAAACACAGTTTATGGGGAAAAGGAGTTTTTACCTCAGTATTTATTTAAGGATCCTTGGGTGCAGCACTTTGTCCAGGTGGAATGCCCTGAAATGCACACACTGTCCCCACACACCGAGATGCACACACTTACAGGCCTTGCAAATTAGCACATCTATCAAAGATTCCCCAATGAGAGGCTCAAGTGAACCCCTCATTCTAAGGAACCTTTCCCCTGGATGGGCCTATCTGAATTTACAAAATGTGTTCTGCAGAGGACCTTGGTGTCTGGGGTTCCCAGGATGTTTGGTCTCCTGGTTTAACAGCACAGTGGGTCTCAGCTGAGGTATCAGACTTGGAAAATTACAAGTGTGTGGGCTAAAAGCACTAAGAATACATAAAACTATATAAAAGGGTATGTAAGAGGGGCATGAAAGAAAAGGCAAAAAATCATCCTGGCATCACCTCCAATCTGCCTTTGGCAGTGCTCGAAGGTTCAGTATAAAAAATGCAGGAAAAGGAAAAAGCAGAAGTTTCCTATGACTCGTCTCTGTTATCTGCCAGCTCCCTGCAGCAGGGGCTTTGGGCACATGCTGAGCCAGATGCTGCAGTGACAAACCTGACCCAGCCCTGCCCTTCTATATGAAGCCCACTAGCTGGGGTTTTCTTTTCTGTTAAAGGATGGAAATATCTGTGGTTAGTGGGGCACTTTCCTGGGGAAGGGCACGGCCAACACTCGGTGCTGTGGAGTTGAGGAGGGGCAGGGAACTGCAGCCCAGCTCATGTAACACCCGTGCTTGTGAAAACGCTGGAGCAGGGACTTGGATGAATGAGTTGTAGCCACCACAGAGCAGCTGAGCAGATGTGTTTGGGCACCAAGGCATTATCCAGAGCAAGTCATGTCAGAGCAAGTTAATTTCCTCCTCTGAACGGGCACCACATCATGCAGATAGCATGGAAATAAGAAATCTCCTGCAGCCTGATTTTAGCAAGGCTGTTGACTCTCTCATATATGAGCCTCGTATGCTGCCAGGAGCAGTGGCCAGGCACAGCATCATGCAGACATGCTCCTTGGAAAATTGTCAGGTTGCAGCAGTAAAAAAAGCCTCAAGTGAATCCCCTACTGCCCTGCCCAGCACTGCTCCTGGTGCCCAGCGCTCCCACCAGTGTCCCCAGTCCCCCATCACAATGTGATCACACGGCCTGGCTCTGACTCCTGAATTTCCTCTTCCCACACAACCACTTCACTCCTCTGTGAGAACCCACATGCTGCTGCTGCTGTGACCAGGCAGGGGACAGTCCCCAAGCTCAGCAACATTTCCTGTGTTGGCCTTAACTGGCTCAGTGCCATCCTGAGGAGATCAGCACAGAGCAAGAACCTTCTCAGTGGGTGTGAGAGTCAACCCTCAAGTGCAAAAGCTCCGCTCCCCATGGTACCTCGTGTGTGCTTCCCCCTCCAGGGTACAGGGTCCAGCTGAGGGACCACATACTCCCAAACACACAGCTCAGTTATCAAAAGCTTTGGAGACTCATTACAAACTGTTTTGCTAACAGTTGAGATGCATTTTGACATGGTTTCTTTTGTTCATTCGTAAAAAAACCTCTGACAGAGTTGTCATTGCCCTTTCTGTTTAAAAAACTGAGGTTCGAATTAATCAAAAAGGTGAAAGAGTTCAACTGTGCCCAAAGGAAAAAACCCAACCACATGCAGCTCCCTGTCTTTTGTGAGATTTCAACCTTTCAATCTGCTGACAGCATCTCCAAACCAAAGCATTCTCCTCTGGGGAAAGGACTGAACCAGGCAAAGGTGATTTTGGTGGTTTGCTCTTGGCAGCTGGGCAGACTCTCTCTCTTTTCCTGCTTGCCCCGTGTGATCACAGGCCACGTTTGTTTTGTGACCCAGAGTTTTATCAGCCTTTTTTTTTCCAACTGGTCCTATGTTGACACCTCACAGCAACTGAAACCTGTGTAAGGTCGGTTGGTTTTTATTTTAAAACTACTAAGATGACAAGGAAACGTTGTTGTGCTGCACACCAGCCACATCCATCTGTCAGCTCCATGGTGTGGATCTCTACAGAATATGGAAGGGACAACTCTTTGGGTCCTTGCACCAACTGAGGCAGATACTGGAATCCAGCAACATCTTAAAGCTCCTCCTGGCTGTAGAGAGCTGTGGAAAGTGTCTTCTGGCTGAGCAGCTGTGCTGCAACATTGTCACCCTTCAAATAATATCTGGAGATTTTCAAGGTCAAACTTCATCATTTGTGAACTGGCAATTAGCTGGAAGCACAAAGTAGTCCTGGCTTTCCATCACTAGAGACAGTGAGGTGTCTCCCAGACTCAGGGTTAGCATCGACCACACTGAACAGCAACAAGCTGGTGAGGTTCAATCCATCTAACCTTGCTGTATTCCTTCATTTTTAAACCTCCCATAGTCATTTCCTTGCTGTCATGGAAATAATGGAGCCAGCAAAGGATTGCTCCCCTCTCAAGCACAGGGTAATGAACAGCCATCAGAAACATTTGATATTTCCATGATGTGAAGCATCAATGGCCACAGAGAAAACTGTACCCATTTTGGCAGTACTTAATTTACTGTCACGAGCAAACAATCTGTACGAGAGAGCAGGCACAACGCTGATACACTTTTATTACCCTGCCAGGAGCCACATTATTGTTTTCTGTTTTCACATTTCTTAGCAACAACATTTTTTTGTTCATAGGTTTCTTCCTAGGAGCTCAGCTGGAATTATTTTTATGTTGTCCCCAATTTACATGCTGACTTACATCAGCCTGTCCTCGAGCGAGAGCCTTGCTTTCTGCCTGAAAGCCTCCTGGCAATTACTGCTGTCTTCTGCTGATCCATCACTCCTTTGGCGCTGGAGGAGGCGAACCTCCCTGCCTGGCAGAGCTGCCTGTCCTGGGGAGCAGCTCAGTCCCTGGCAGTCCCCACTGTGCCAGGTGTGCTGGAGCCAAGGAAGGTCGGGAGTGAACAGGTACAAACTTGTACTCTGAGCATCACTTCTGCATGCCAGCCCAGAGCCCTGCAGCACCACAGCCCACCCCAGCCAAGATAAAATCATCACTGAGTGTACAAGGTGGGATGAGCTGCAGTGCTTTGCCACAGGCTCAGACCTATGCTGAATACCTCTCAAAACATTTGTTTCTGCACATCAGAGGCAGTGAAGGCATTTCTGTACAAGCTTGTGCTGATCCAGTTCACACTTCTGCTGCTCATCCACTCACCACAAACCCTTCAGAGCCGCCTTTTCCTTGCCCACCATCACCCTTTGCTCTTCCAGCACCAAACATCAGCCACAAAGCTACATCCACAGTCCTGAGCCTTGGCTCTGCAATCAAAGGCAGGTTTAGGGGAGCCCCCCGCCGGGGTGGTTCCTCGGCTGTTCCTTCATTTCTTCTGCCTGTGCTCAGCTGAGCCCCACACCCATGTGCTGCCTGTGGGGAGGTTTGTGTCCCCTGCCCACTCCTTTTAGTGCCTGAGCCAGGGACTTACCGTGGCTGTTGGTCTGTGGCCGAGCAGATGGATGGACAGACAGAGGGATGGAAGGGTCCAGGCCACCCTGGTGCCACCGGCAGAGCTCCTCCAGCCCTGGGACCTGCCTGAAGATACAGAGCAAAGCAAGAAAGCTCCCAAAGAGACCTCAGTGTGGCCATGGGACCTGCAAAGCCTCCCAAGGCTGTGGGGCCCTGCTCCCCTGCTCAATAGACTCCTGAAGAGTTAAGGTGTTTTTTACAGCCCTTAGCCAAGGATGACTTCAGTGGGTGGTTGTCTGGCCTGCACTGGGAGAGGGGAGTGTGCTGCTTCTGGCAGCTGGCATGAGGAATCCTGGCATGGTGCACGTTCGGGACCTTCCCTTCTGTCGGCCCAGGCTCAAGTTGTGGCAAAAAACCCAAAAAATCCGTGGTTGGAAGTTTGTGTTCACGTGTTGCAGAGTAACGTCAGTAGCATATGCCAGGTGAAGGTAAGCACCTTGGGTCCCAAGTCTCTGATGGGAGCCCAAATCCTGCTTCCTGCAGCTGCTCAGCTCTCATTACCCACAGTAGGAGGGTAAAGGCAGCTCCATCTGTCTTTGAGGGCTGCTGCTCATATTTCCCAGCATCAGCATCCTTGGTGCTGGGCTGCAGCCCAAAGATGCCAAAACACAAACCCAGCATTTACAAGTGGCCCCAACCTTTTCCCCTACCTCTGCTGGTCCCACAGCCATTAGACATGAGGTATCTGTGAGAGCTCACCCACATCTGGGCACATCTGGGCACAGCACCAAGAACTTTCAGCCAGCTGGCCCCAGTCCAGCTGCTCCCCCATGTGCAACTGCAGCACAGCCGAAGACGGAGATGCCAGCACCCAGCACTCCCTCAGGAAAGACAGAATAAATGTCATTTCAGTGCCAGGGAAACAGAGACTTTAACAACAGCAAAGATAAAACAGAAACTGGAAAAAAAAATGAGAAAGAACAAGCACAGGGGCTTCACCAACAGACAAAACTATATCAGGGCTCTGAGGCAGACCCTCAGCTCTCATCCCCCTAAGGATGGAGATTTCTCTAACACTGCAAAGATAAATACAACTGGGAACTGTATCATTGGAGGCACTTTAAGCTCCCATATATAGCCTGGAAAGAGGCTGTTGCTAAGAATAGTGGGGCCCAGATATTCCACGACATGAGAGTTGACAGATTTCTTCCCAGCACTAATAGGATGTGAGGCTATTTTAAACTTGCCCTGATAAGTAGTCAGGGCATTCTTGAAAAGCTGGTCCTAGAAAATAAACATGGATCAAGAGATGCTGGGTTGGGTCCATGTCAATTAAATGCAGGATAAACAAAAGGAATGTTGTTACGAGGGGTCTCCTTTCTAACAGCCCCAACGGAGACAGTGATGGTGGGAACCAGCAAAATCAACAGGCCTGGAGCATCCTGAGCCCTGAGCCTGGAGGAACCAGGGTGTGACATCAGAGTTCTGATGCTGTGGTGGGGCTGCAGAGACTGACAGCACTGCCAGGCCCTTCCCCTCCCTCGGTCCCCTCCCTGCTGGGGACCCTCTGCCCAGCCTACCCCCTGCGCCCCTTGGTGCACCAGCCAGACCCCCACCCCAAAACATCACTAAAAGCCATGGAAATCTTTCCATTGGCTGGGTTGGGAGGTTGGATGAGGCTACATCCATTTAGACTAAACAACCCCCATTTCATAGCAGTATCTGCAGTGGGTTTTGGCAGCACTATGGCAGAAATAAACTATTCCCTTGTGCTTTCTTGGAAGTGATGAACAGTGATGGCAGCAAACTGAGTAACCTCTTTAATGTGCAACAACCAGCACGTAAAATAACATGCACTTCATGGTCAGAATCCAGTTTTAAATAGAAATTACACAGTAGACATGTTACATTGACAAGTATATAGTGGTTTCAACATTATTTTCTCAAAAATAAAAATACACCACGTCAGAATATTGCATACAAAATGTAGAGTTTGCCCTAAAATAAAATTCTATCAAATCACTTAAAAAATTACAAAAGTAAAATGCTTATAAACTCCAGTAAAACTGAACAGTCTTACAAGTTGAGGATAGTTTACAAAGATGCTCTCCAACATGTAAAACCCTCTTTCTTCTCCATATGTTCATGCAGTTCAAAAGACCCCAACTGTTAGGTGTGTCCCTTAATTAAAAGCTGTTTTTAAAGACCTTATCAAGTACTTCTTTCTAAAATGCTCAGCGGAAGACATTAAACCTGGTAGGGGAAAAAGAGATTTTAATCTAGCAAATATCATAGGAAGAGAAAAGAAATATGTCTGGAAAATGCATCATTGTTCCCCGGGAGCAGAAGCTGATGGCAGCCTGCCCGTGGGGATACCCTGCAGCTCTGCTGGGCTGGCTCAGCCCAGGTGACAGCAGAAAGGTTGGAGAGCTGCGTGCAGGGAGCAGGCAGGGAACCCAGCTCTGGTTTGTATTGCACATTCAGGGTGTCCCTGCTGCGGAGGGACATGGAGTGTCACCCTCCCTTGGCATAGGTGGGGACAGCAAGGCACCCCAAGCCCCAAGCAGCCTTTCCATAAGCCCCCTGATTATCCCACACAAACCTGCATACCCCTCTGTGAAGGAAAACATGGGCTTGGGGTTGTTGTGGCTTTAACAAACACGTGGACTAAGGTTGGAGAAGTGGCCTCAGCCTGAAAGGAAAAGCTTCCCATAAAGAAAAAAGGTTTTGCTGATGGTATTTTCTTCATGTAGCAAAGTGAGTGCAGTGAGTCTGTCCAGATGTAACAAACAGATAAATCACATGAAGTGGGGAGAGAGACTATGCAGGGAAAATCTGTTACTGCAGAGAGCAAGTCCCACCTGCATTCCCTGCTGCACCTCGGAAAACCAGTGCTTCCACACCATGTGCCACCACCGGAGCTGTCCCTGTCCCTGCAGCACAAATCCCAGCACAAACAGAAAATGAAGGTCAGAAACTCATCCTTGAGGAAGGAAAAAATGAGGCTCTGAGACAACTGGGCTGAAGCAGACACCCCTCCAAATTTTGCACCGACTGCAAATAACTTGGGTGCCCAACATCCTCCCATCCTGGCTCAGCACTTCCCTGCTCCCTCTGTGCTGCAGTCCCTGCCCTCTGCCACGGCTTAAAGCTTCCCACAGAGCTGCTGGGGCTGAGCAGTGAAGAAACAGTGCTGGGGCTGTGGGGGGCACGGATTGATCCAAAAACATTGCAATCCCAAGTAATTGGCAGGAGCAGCACATCTGTGCAAATATTTGCTTTTGCTTGTCAAAACTTTGGACAGAGTTACATTTCTTCCTCTATTTATTAGTTTCATCTGTCTTGAAACACAAACTGCAAAAATTGTAAGCAGATTGACATCTTCTTCTGACTTCACTGGGGCTGTGCCTGCTCTGGGGCAATTCTCTGCCAGCTTAAGTGACACTCCTGGAAGCAAGGCAGATATTCCTGTGCCACCCACAATCCACCCTGCAGCAGTAATGGCTGCAGGAAGTGAATGGAGTCTCTGTTGATGGTTATGACCCCCTCATGTGAAGCAGCGAGCCTGGACTCTGCCTGGTTGTCTCTGTTGGAATGGCAGCATTTCCCTCTTCTCCCCCCACAGCTGGAATGCTGGAGCCCACAGAAGGTGACAAAATGTGTTTTGGCAGGGTTGGCATCTGCCCCTGCACAACTGTGCATCCACAGCCACAGAGACCTCCCTGCACACCCCACATCCCTGCTCTTCCCATGTGCTGCTTTAACAACCCTCCCAATGGCAGCACCAACATCAAAAACCAAATCAAGACCCAGTACTGCTGTAGGTTTCCATACCGGTGTAGCAGTTGTCTTGCCAAGTTATTACTATGGTCCATACTTAGTATAAAAGGAACCTCCTCAAAACAAATTAAACATAAAAATGCTTTTGTCAGACATACTTACTTATTTGCAAGTGACCCAACAGAAGAAATGATCAATTAGAGCCCTGCTGTCACACCATTACAGAGCAGTTATATCCACTGTGCAAATTGTGTAATTCCCATTCATATTTCAGTCACTCCTGACAATTTAATCACATTTCCCTTTCTTGCAACAGCCAATACATGCACATCAATCAATGCAGCTTGTTTATGTTGCAGTGCAAGGCCACACAGCCACTTGCTCGGTTTACTGTAGAACGAGCCCAGCATTAACATCCCTGTCGCCATAAAAATTCAAATTTTATATGGATTTGATCAATCCAATGCAGTATTTTGGCATTGAAATGCTCCCTGGAACTGGGTGCTTCCCCTTACTCAATCCAACCTGTTGCTCTCCCCAAGTTAGCACTAGAAACACGGACAGAGTCTGGGGTTTTCCAACCCACTCCCACTCCTTTAAGCTCTGTCAGATGGTTGGGAGTAACTGTGGTGCTGTGAGCCTGAATACCTAATACACCGAGTGCTTATCTGCTAGGCCTCTCTAGGTGTGGGAGCTAAAATTCTAAGTTTCAGGTAAATTACAGTCTGCTTGTAACAGATTATCTGTTCACAATATGTGCAGAATCCTTTGAGCCTGCACTTTCTTCCAGCTGACACGATTTTCTAAAAAAATCCCTATTCTTGTGTATATTAAGTACATGGCCAGCCAACCCATCCCTGTAAAATTGCTCTGGAAGGAGGAAGCTCTTCTCCACACCTCCAGCTCAGGGGAGCAGGCAGCCTCAAGGGAGGGCAAAGGATTCCAGAAGAAATTAATGGGTAACAGCAGTGATCAGAGACAGGAACCAGTGCTCCAAGTGGAGCCTGCATTTTCCAATCCCAAGCCTGCCCATGAGCAGCATGGGAGCTTGCACAGCTCCACAGCTCAGGAGGAGGAGAGCCAGCAGCACTGGAAGGTGAACTGAGGGTGTCACTCAGCCAAACAGAAACCTGAGGAGTAGCCCACGTTTAAAATGAACCATTAGGAGAGAGCAGTCATTTATGAAGTATCCTTCCCAAAATCCCCAATACAAGCACAGCACAATTACCTGTGTGCCAAGAGGCTCAGCACAGCTGGGGAAGACATTCTTCAGGGCCGTGACCTTATAGGCCATGAAGAGAAGGGAATTCCGGGGCTTCTCAGGGCGCCTTCCTCTGCTGGCAAGTCGCAGGCCATGCAGCAGCCAGTGCTGTGACTGGTTCAAGTTAGAGAGACTTCAAACTTTCTCTTATCATTACGAAAAGCATTAACTGTTTTGAGCCTACATTTGAGCCTAAACGAGCATACATAATTTCATCAGCACTGCTAAGGGCTCTCCCTGCACTTCGAACTCAGACTTCCAAAGACGTGCAGGTATCCAGGCAGCTTGGACTCTTGCTAAATCCAAACAAGGGTGGACCAAGTGATAATGCTTATCCAAAAAATATTTCTATGGGTTGAGGTGCGTTACTGACAGGAAATGGACTGCTCCTCCACAGAAGGATGCTGTTATGGGGCACAGATGGGGATAAAATATTTTTTGTAGATCTCAGCAAGCACACTTAAAATCCTCACCTCCGTCCTGAGCCAGACTTTCTAATCTAATAAAATCCTAGAGCCTGAACACTGTGTGTGTGGAATGCAGCCGTGTCCTGCACAAGCTTAAGTAATTTGGGAGCAATCCTCTGACTTTCACTCAGGCAGACTTCCCATCAGACTTGCTGGGAACTTGGGCTGAGCCCTGACTGCAGAGCGGTGCCTGCAAACCCAGCCCAGGTTTCCAGCAGGTTTCCAGCCCAGGTTTCCAGCCCAGCTGGGCTGCCCAGCCCTGGAGAACATCCCTGGAGAACAATGGTGCAGAGGCACTGATGGCTGGAATTCAGACCACCCTGCAGTGCCAGACTGACACAGGGCACGGGCTCTGCACGACAAGGCCTTGGCAGCGGGGGGCTGCAGGGGTGATTCCGTGAGAAGCAGCTGGAAGCTTCCACATGAGTGACAGAGCCAACACCAGCCAGGCTCCAAATGGACCTGGCACTGCCCAAGGCTGAACCCATCAGCCATGGGATCTGGGATAACAGATCAAGAAGGGAAACGAAGTTACTGCACAGCAGCCAGAGAGAGCAGTAGCTCTGCAAGGACCCAGGTCAGGGCAGAAGGAGGGGCAGGAGCTGCTGCAGGCACCTGAGCAGAGATTCCCCTGCAGCCTGTGGCACAGACCATGGTGAGGCAGCTGTGTCCCTTCAGACCATGGGGAGCAGAGATCTACCTGCAGCCTGTGGAGAACCCCATGCTGTGCAGCTGGATGCCCAGAGGAGGCTGTTGCCCTGTGGGAAACCAGCTGGAGCAGACTCCTGGCAGGATTTGTGGCACGATGGAGAGGAGCTGAGACTGGAGCAGGTTTGCTGGCAGGATTGTTCCTGAAGGTCTGCACCCACACTGGTTGAAATTCATGGAGGATTGCCTCCCCTGGGAGGGACTCCATGCTGAAGCAGGGGAAGAACGTGAGGAGTCCTCAGGGGATGAGATGTGTGATGGTGTAACCACAGCCCCCTTCCCCTGTCCCCCTGTGCTGCTGCGGGGAGGAGGGAGAAAAAACCACAAGTCAAGTCAAGCCCAGAAAGAAGGGAGGGATGGGGGGAAAAGTGTTTTCAAGATTAGGTTTTATTTCTCATTATCCTACTGTGATGTGATTGCTAGAAATTAAACTAATTTCCCCAAGCTGAGTCTGTTTTGCCCATGATGGTAACTGGTGAGTGATCTCTCCCTGTTCTCATCTCAACTCACGAGCTTTCCATTGTATTTTCTCTCCCCTCCCCAGCTGAGGAGAGCAATGAGAGAGCGGCTTTGGTGGGCACGTGGTGTCCACCCACGGTCAACCCACCACACAGAGAAACAGCTACTGAAGCATCAGAGTCACAGTGAGCCATTCACACTGACTCAGTAAAACAATCAACAGGGTTTAAAACAAGAGGCTCACTCTTCTCCCCTGACTACAGAGAGCCTGCAGCTGGAAGCACTGACAAATATTTTGAATTGTTTGATGCCTTCTGGAACAGAGGCAGAATAGGTTATAGACTGAATACTGTGTAAAATGCTTCTCCATCTTAAAATAGCCAGGACAGTGAAAGGATTAGAAATCTCTGTCACTCGGGACAGTGCCTGAGCTGTGCAATTTTAATCTTTATATAGCTACAGTAAATTGCAGAAAGAGAGCTCTGAAGAGCCATCCGAAGCCTGCAGTTCTGCCATGACAATGCAACTCCAATCAGACTCTTGGCAAGCAATCCTTGGTTTCAGAAGACAATAGGTAGCAGCAGCTACTAGATACTGAAACTATTCCAGGCACTACAACATAGTAAAAAGAAGTTGGACAGTTAACACCACTCATCTGAAAAGTAAGAGGATGATGCCAGTGGATCTGAACGTGCTGGTTATCCCTATGCAGGTTAGCTCCACTGCCACAAAGAGCCTGCTTCAAGACAGAAAAGATCATTTAGAGCTGATATAGGCAATGAGCTAAATCCATTTTCAGTTACTATAGTAAGTACATCAATTCCTCTGAAAACATAAAAGCAGGGAACAGCTTGTTTTATTTTACTGCACAGATACACTCCTGAGTTAAATCTTAGAGGTGCATTCTCTCTGCAAAAGGAGAGCAGGCAAAAGGAACAGATCCATGTCTGAAAGGTAATTCTGAGTTCATTTGAGTGAGCTTACCGTGTTGGTGTCACCCCCAGAGGCAAAGAAGAGCCCCACAGAGGAGCAGAGGGTGCTTAATTCAACTTCTAAAGATGCAGAGCCCTGCACAGCAGCCTCCTCCAACACGTGCGCCCACCCCTGCCATGGAACTGTCACGACAGGAGATCATTCTCCCCTGAAAAGAATCCCTGTCGCAGACAGCGCACGACGCGTTCCCACTCACGGCAGTGACTGGCTTGGTTACAAACAGGGGCACATCACCTTCCCAGAGAGGATCACTTGGAGTAAACCTAGGGAAACACATACCCTTGCACAACTTATATATATATGTATCTCTTATATATATAAGTTTTATTTGTGTATACATTGATATAAATATGCACGCCCCCACACACACTAACACACCTCTGTAACACAAAACACTGAACACACACGCACATACAGAAATATTTTAAATTATGCTGAACTGAAATCTAAGAATATAATTAACAAATTATTAGCAGATTTAAAAATTGAGTTAAAAAACTATTCAAAGTGTCTTTAATATTTATGTTCAAGTAAGGGCCAGAACGACCACAGACTAGTACTGATAAAAAGAGCTGGCATTAATTTCCCATATTATGCCAGAACTCATGAGTTACTCCTCATTGTCAAACTCATTGTCATTCGCCATCAACGCACCTCCTCAACTAGAAAGGGTTTTTTTAGGGAACAGTGATTTCTCAAGACTTGGGTTACAAGCAATATTGTTTAGGCACCCTCAATCATAAACTAATCCTAAAAACCACACACACCTTAGAGTATCAGGAGAGAAGTAGCAGAACTCAGACATTCACACCCACAGTATTCAGTGGCACAAACAATAAAAAAGGCAGTACTGGAGATGGAGGATGAAAAGGTGACACAGTGGTGGCCTTTAGAACAAAAACATTTACCTAGAGTGACACTCCAGTACACCACAGATGCTCCAAATTCAGGAGAGATGGAACCACAGTGGCATTTCAGAGATGACTTTGAGTGCAGGTGGGGATTCAGTGGCAGCTAAAGATTTTGTATACTTGTGCTCCAGGGTGATAACGAACACCTCTAATAACACTGCAAGGATTATTTGGGGTATTTAGTATGGCTAAAAACCCTGGTACCAGTGTCTTGTATCAGAACTCTATTAGAATGTAAATGTAGTGTACAAGCACCAGATTATTTTAGCTTAACTGTTTAATGGACATTCAATATATAATGACTAGTGATTTTAAAGAGATCCTGAAGAAAAGGTTTTTGTTTTCTTTCCTTATTCTTTTCCTTTTGTTGAGATTATTCCCTATTTTTATTCTGATAGAAGACTCCAAAGATCACTGGTACCCTGGTGCGTATAACTGTGAGTCAGCACACAGGCACAACGCACACACACAACATACACCTCACTGCTACATCAACAGCCTCTTCAACAGAGAGCCCCAGCCCTGGCACAGGGACCTGGACAGCAGAGAGATTCTCTTTGTGCATTTCGGTGTCACCATCACCACTCCAGTTCCACATTTATGGCAAATCAAGACAGTCTTGAACATTAAGAACAACCCGTCCCTCACCCTCTCTAAATAAAGCCACGATTAAGTCTTGAAATTTCTTTGTTTTTCTGCTGTTCAGCTGTGCAAATCCAGGCAGATGTGCAGACTGCAAAGCTGATTTCCAGTCTCTTCCAAGCCCTCACCAGTCCGGCATGATCACACGGAGACGACGACGTCGAGATAGAGTCTGTCGTAGGACTCGCGGAAGCACAGGATGAGGAGCAGGCTGAGCAGACACGACCCTGGCAGGCACCAGTTGAACCAGGAAAACTCTGGAAAGCAGAACAGAGACCCAGCCTCAGTTATCAAACATGTTCTGTGTTTAAAGCCACCAAAACTTGGACTGAAGGCAGGTTTGAAGGAAATTGCTGTGTTCTGACAAAATCCTGACAGCTCCCAATCGATCGATGGTTAACATGGTCTGTGAGCCTTCTCCACAGACACCTTAAGTTATATATATTTATAACCAATGCCTCCAGCTAACGTAAATCCTCCTTATTCAACCTGCCAATGAAGAGAACAGGGGAAAAAAATAAAAATCTATCATTGCTAATGGAGAATAAACTGCTTCCAAAGACTCTACTCATTAGTCCCTTGATTTCTATGGATTGAGAACTAAAATTAAAAGCATAGGAAGAAGCTGGGGTTGATTTTGAATCAAACCTGCTATATCGTGTAAGGAGGGAAAACCAATTCCTCAGAAGAAACTTGTGCATAACACGATCAATTCCATTTAAAAGTCATTGCAAAAACAGGTCCTCAGAAGCCTCTTTTCAGCTGTTCAACATAACATACACATAAAAGCCTGTGTTCCATATTCAAAAAATCCTATAATCTGATATTTGACTAACAATTAGCAGTTTTATTCAGGGTTTTCTTCAAACAAGTACAAATACAATTTTTCATTTTTTTTTCAAAGAATTTGTCAATTTACTAAAGAAACATTCATTTCACAGGATAAAGTGTTTTACTTAATTTTTTTTAACTTCCCATTATTATTACTACTAATAATATTATTATTACTCTTATTATTATGTATTTAATTTTACAGAATCTAAACTCTCCCTCAAGGTCTGTGTTAATCAAAATCAAGGCTTCATCACTGATACTTTCTTAAATTTGTAATTTATACTGCCGAAAGAAAAAGCATGATTTATTTTAAACAATGTGAAGGACAACAGTCAGAAAGCCTGAAAAAATCAACCTTCCAAAACCAGTAACCTTCAACAACACCCTCCCTGATCCACCAAAACCCCTTATGGATTTGTTTAGGCAGTAATGTTATTAAAACCACAGTAAAATTTTCCTAGGCTTGGAGAAGACTGTTATGTGATGCCAGAAGTCAACAGGCAAATGCTTTGCTATTACTTTCCTTACAATATTCCTGCTTAATTGGATTAAACCAACTTTAACGCAAATATCCTAAAAGATGAAACTGAACTTGTGAATCCTTCATGTCTTTTTTGATCTAGAATTTGTGACAGCACTGGTGATGCAGGGAACGCATCAATCGTCTGAAGCCAAAGGTCAGTTCCCTTTTGTTTTCCCCAAGTCCCTGCAGGAAAAGGCAAAGGAAACCTCATCGAGAGGCTGCAGCTTTGGGGCACAGCACTAGCAGGGAGGCTGAGCTTTAGGCAAGTTTACATCCCCACTCTGCTAGCTGAACCAAAATCTTTAGGGCACTGGAAAGCTTCCAAGGTTTGGGTCCTTCACAGCATTTGCATTATCAGTCAAGGAGTAAAAGAGAAATTGGAATGAAAACTACTGAAAGATTATTTGGCCTAAAAGGAAAGACCAAGGGGATAGGATGAATTTGACTGAGTTCTGATTTATCTGTAAGCTTCTTAAATGCCATTAGAGGATGTATTTGAAACAAATGAAAGCAAATGATTAAGATCGTTATCGTCCTTCTAACGGATTTTTTTTAATCAGAGCAGTCAATAGCACCCCTGGCACTGATCCCTCCAGTGACCATGTGCTCTCTTGTACTTTCTATCAAAGAATGGATTGTCCAATGCACAAGTTACTTTATTTTTTTTTTCTTTTGAAGAAACAGGGAAAATATTTTAAGTGTATGGGTATACCAATTTCAGGTTTATCCTAACCTGCATTTACTGATATCTTGTAGGGAAAGAAATATGAGAGACAAAAAATGGTCTATCCAAATACCCTATTTATGGGGGAGTAAGTCCACTTGATTGTAATTCTTTCATCAGAAGTGAGACACCATATTCCCCATCCTCATTTACTACGCAATACCAAACACTGAAAATACTCTGTGTCATCTTTCCATCTCAGGTACAGATGTCAGAAACAACAGTAGGTGTGAACTCTGTTTAATTAATATCAACAGCATACTCTAAAATGTGAAGACCAGCTCTCACACCACCCAAGGCTAGCCCAGATAGCATTCAGATTTTACAATGATACAGTTCAGCATCAGTATTAAAAAAAATTAAATAGTTTTTCTCCATTTGTGTTCACAGACCACAACTTGGAACAAGGTTGTCATCCTACTTGCAATTTCCTGGCAGAAAGACAAACCATGCTGAAAAAGTGCCCCAGGTTGAAACCTTGATAATTTCTAGCAGAACTTCATCTGAAATTTGTCACTCTCCTATTAGTTATAAAACACAACATCTTAGGAAGTAATACATAAAAGCTCACATTTTCTAATGCTTTACAAATATTGCACTGTGAAGGAAATGTTTACCATAATGACAAAATACAAAGAAAAAATCTGCGTCTTTGAAACCCATTAATAAAGACTACTTCCCTTTGAAAACAAGCTGGGCTCTTATTTTACAGCTTAGAGTAATAATATGTATTATAGTCTACTAAACAGCAAGTTATGATTACGAGTTAGGAGGAAGCAAATAATACTTGAGAGATGAGAAAGTCTGAATAAATTGACAAAAACATGAAGTGAAACACTGCTGTGCTGGATTAGGCTACGGGACTACCCAAAGAAATGCCTGTTCTGCCTTGGAGCAGTGGTCAGGAGATGTCTCTGCCCCTCCTGGGCTATCCACTTCTACCCAAAAGCATGAGACTGGGTGAGCTTTACTGTGGTTCTGAACACCCAGAAATACAAACATTGTTAATGGTCACCTTACCCAGCCCTTTATAAAATATGATGACAGTGTGCACCTCGGTGTTTCTGGCTACAGCTAATTCAAGTAGAATTAACTTGCATCTAAGTAATTTCATTTTTATAAGCATGCATATAGAAAAGAACAATTAAAACTCTCCTTCCTTGCTGCCCTTGCCTGGATTCAAACATTTGGTTATTAACAGAAATTTTATGTACAAGCCCTTCCTTTCACTGACACAGATATGTCCTTAAGGAGAATTAAATTTTCCAAGTGGCTTGTATTTCTTACCTGTATGGTAAAATGTGAGGAAAAACAAAAGCACTCCCATGAACACATTACTCAAAAAGGTGACAACTCCACAGCTTATTCCTTCTGGAACAGGGTAGACTGTCTCCACAAAGAGCTCAAAGAATATTGGTACGCTGCTGTTGAGGAATATACCCAGCAAAATGCAGGATGTGTACAGTGTAGCTAGGACAGAAACAAAAACAGTTATTAATTTCATGCTGGTGTTTTTCCCCCCTATTCAGAGCTGCCAAGAATACTAATATCTGAATAACCAAAAAATGCAGAAACTTATTTTTATCCTCTGTGTATCACAAAGAACATCACATCCCATTAGCTTTAGGCAGAATGCATGCATTGATTTGTGAAAAAAAAACCCCCAGAAATACTGATTTATTTATCTATTTATTTAAACAGAATCTATGAAGATACATTCAGTGATTTGGACTCCGCTTGTAAGTAAAACAAATAACAAAATTATGAATGCAAAGCATCACCTACAGTTTGATTTACCCCTGAAACAAACAAAATATTGTCCTACACATGATTAGGACAGGGAGCAATTAATGCACCAAATTGGAAATGGACATGGATTAACCTTTTGACTTAGCTCTAAAGGTCAAAACTAATTTTGCTTCCATTTTACAAATAAACACTAATGATCTACCAGCTATCAAGACATTAGTATTCAGCACAGCCTAAGCTGTAACATGTTGAATCCCTTCTGGCTTCAAAAGGAAATGAAGGGCACCCAGCTCCTGACAGGAACGGGACAGATTTGATAATGCAGATTATTTGCTGCTGTACAACAAATTGTTTTTCTTGGACAAACCAACACAAGAATGTGACATTTCTTCAGTTGCCTTGACTATTTTGTTCTACAATTTCTAACACTGCCAAATACTTCACAGTACTTAATACAGAAGCTTAATACACCTATATTATTATCTAATAAGCATATTATAGCTATTTTTGGACCAAAAAGACCCCAGAAACTTCACAAAAATTTAGTACCTATTTAGAAATTTAAGTAAGTTTTTTCTTAGTGCTGTCTTGGACAGGGAAGATTTCCTGGCTTGCAGTGTCAATAACCCGAGGTTACTGACCAAGTAAAAAGAAGAAGGAAATTATTAGAAGGCTTGAAATAATCAGAAAACTCTGGAGTAATTTCTGATTATATACTAAGAAAATAATAAGAACACCAAAAGAAAAAAATTTCAGCTACAAGTGTTATGAAGGCACAGGTAAATTATTTATAGCATCTTTTCACTGCAGTGAAAAGACTGTGTGGTACAAAATCCTTAGAAATTTTTTTTCATATAAATATATATGTGTACATATTTCAGTTTAATTTACATTCCTTTGTCTTAGAAAGGGGAGAACTGAAACTGCTCTGGTTCATCTTCTGTTAATCACTGCTCAGGCTTTCAACTGAGAAACTGCTGGGAAACAGGGAACATTCTGCTTAAAAAAAAAAAAAATCTTTTCAAAATATGAAGAATCATGGAAAAGAAATAAAGCCATTAAGAAGCAGAAAGGGCTATCTATCACATCCTCTATTTCATGTGGTATACTTCCAAGGCACAAAGACATATTTCTTTCTCTACAGAGGACTTGTCTGGACAGGAAAAAGGAGGGAGAGCTGGCCCCCGCTTTTTGAATATACCACAATACTCTGAGATGTTAAGGAAAACAAACAAGCACACAAACAAACAAAAAAACCTGACACCCTTAAAACCCTGGTAACTTTTGCTACTCTTGAATTTTCCTGTCATAAACTGCAGAAAAAATCAAAGAAATTGATGCAAGGTGTGTCCAGGAGTTGTCAGAGAGGAAAGAAAAAACCCCAGACTGTATTAGGATATTCTTCCTAATGCGCTCCTCTAGCTAACACTGAAGACCTGATTCCCTGGTTAAATGATCCATAAATTTTTGCTGCAAGTCCTCACCAGTATTTAAAGTTTCATAAGCCACTCTTTGAACTCCCATTTACCTCAAACACTGCTGCATATTGCTCTAACTCTCCCTAACTGCTGTCGGGTGTAGCCAGAATATCCAAACACACTCAGTGGTTTGAACTTTTTGTACTGGCTTGAGAGACTAACACATAAATGAAACAGAAGCATCTCTTAGGACAAATGAACATCTGCCTCCTATCACATTCAGATGAAGATATCTATAGATAGACTTGTAACTTCTAGAGAACGTTTTCAGAACCTCTCTCACAGAAGAGAAGGTGGCAGCCAGCTGTAATTCTGTATCAGAAACTCAACCACTGGAAATAGTTGAGGAGCTGCTGAAAGCCACATCAGCATCATCAAAAGTGGAGCAGTGAACAGAATGTCAGAAGCAACACTTCTGCAAGAGGGCTGAAACATCTTCCATAAAGAGCATCAGCCAGGAAAAGGAAATCATGCTTCTGAACAATGTCTAGACATACAATTTCCAGAAACTTAAGAGTCATTGAGATGAAGGCAAAAATTAGCAGCCATTTAAAGATCGATACTTCAAATTTTATTTAATACAGCAGATGCCTAGGTTTCTATAAAATGAACAGAAGCCTTCAAGCTAGATTTTCTAGTTTAAAATATGCCAGTTGAATTACATCACTGCTCACCATTCACTAAAATGTACTAAGATGACCAGACCACAAGTGAACAAGGGCAGCAACCCCCCACCTTAGAAACAACACCCTCACATTTCCTTGTCACCACACGCACACAAACACACCCACTGGCACACATCTCACACTTCCATACTACGAGGAGCAAAGCAGCTTTAGCATCACCCTTTGGCTGCCCCAAAGTATTGCCTGCCTTTCGTGTGCACACAAAGAACTGCCAGCTGAATACCAGTGACAGCACCTCAGCTGAGATCACAGGTAATACTGATAAAACAAGGTCTGTGTGGAAGGTACAGGTACACACAGCTTTGGAATTAATAAACAGAAATGTCACAGCAAAAGGACAGACAGAATATAGCATCCAGTAGATGCCAATTTAAGTTCTAACATCTAATGGAAATGATAGCTTTTAATTGGGAAGCCACAAAAAGAAGCTCTGAAAATGAAGGAGATGTGCACATCTGAAAGACTTCTTTAAATGGTACATATTGTAGTGATGGGAAATTGTTTTTTTATTTCATGCATCTGTAAATCATCCAGGGTTATCCTGAGTACTATGCAAATAAGCTTACTTCACTAACTTGGCAAACAAGTCACATATCCAACCGGTCAACTAAACAGGAACTCAAAGACAAGATATGCAGCTTCAGAAAGTCATAGAAAGAAGTAAAATCAGAGTACAAAAGCGGTTTCTGGTTTTTATTTCACAAACTAAATAGCATAGCTCATATTCCAGCTTGTGGGCGACAGGATAGCAGGGAGATATCACCTATTAGCAGGGACCATTTGCTTTCCCTCACAGAGACCTTGCACTGAACGAACACAAACAATTACCATGATTTTGTACTGCAGAACAGCTGCTGAAGTTACAGCAAATGTTCTTTCAATTAAGACAATCTTAATGACAGTCATTGGAAAAGAATATAAGGATCTGAAAGCACTGACTAAAAAAAAAAAAAACTTAGAAAAAGAGATGATTCA